>JARFIW010001360.1:0-600000 GCA_036346225.1 Platerodrilus igneus
GTAGTTATACCGGTTTCGTCACAATTATAAATCCTACTAGCTGGAAAAGAATGTTTGTCCAGCATCGAACCCAGCAAGTTCAAAATGCTTTTACGGACACAGCATTAAAACCTGAAGCTCTGGCAGCTGACGTATTCTCTGGAGTTCGTAGTGATAATTTTCTATGCCTTATCATGAAAGCACTATACCAATCTTTGCCAGCCAATCCTAATTCTTTATTAAAGTTATGTGGAATTTGATTTTTTTCAGCATAATCAAACGTTAATTTTCGTAATTCTAGAACTGATAATCCAAAAAAAATTTTCTCTAAATCTACAATATGTTTTACTAAAGCCAACTCCTGCTCTTTTGTAAAAACAGTTTGAAATCGCCCAAGCTTTTTTGTTGCTGCTTCATCTTCAGATTTATTACTCTTTATACGCCTGTGTAAGCTGGCTAAAGGTATATTAAATTCTTTTGCAGCTTTATTTTGCGAAAGTTGATTAGATCTTACGGCAGCTACTGCATACTTCATTACATCCTCTGACCAACCTTCCTGGTTAGTCTTCCGCTTGTAGTTTCTCATTCTCTTTTTGGAAATGCATAATTTGCAATTAATTAATAATGCCTACATAAAACCTCATAAAAACATCTTAACATTTACTAATCTCTTAAGGGGCAAAGTGAAATATTTTACTTTGCCCCAAAGTTCAGTATTTCACTTTACCCCAAAGCAATCACAAAAATAAAATCGCTTGAATCACTCATACATCTCTAACCTACAAAAGTGCTATTAGCGGCAATTCGTAATACAAATAAGAATGTATATTATGAGATCAGTAGATGTTTAAAAAGTTTAATCAATTCTTCAAAAAATGTTACACACTTACATAGGATTTTTACAATAGAAAGTTAAAAAACAATAAATTTTGTTTTATTAGCACACATGTCATCTGAACCAGCCAAGACTTGGTCAACAACTGAATTAATCCAAGAGTAGACAGCTGTCACTTACTTAAACAGATGGCGCAACTGATATTTCCTGAATCACATCATTTCACTTTACCCCATTGTTTCACTTTGCCCTGCCTTCCCCTATAGCTTACGCCTTTGGCCATTTGGTAAAATAATCCATTGCAACCAAGATGTATTTATTACTTTTCTCTGATTCAGGAAACGGACCAGCTATATCAATGGCCACCCTCTCAAAAGGATTCCCCTCGTTGTACTGTCCTATTGGGGATTTACGTTTTGTAACCAAGCAATTTCCAGAAGCACACAACTCACGCAATATAATCTTTCTCTCACTCTTTCGAGGGTTCTTTTAACGCCAAAGTGCCCTCCGGAAATACCATCGTGCAAGTGCTGCAACACTTCCGGCACTCTGCTTCTCAGCACTATCACCTGAAGTCGTCTTTCAGTGCCATCTTCACATTCCAGGCGTCGTTTCAGGATTCTATTTTCAATCACCAAGGAGTCCCACTGTGCCCAGTGTGCCTTCAGGCTCCTAGTTAAAATACTCATTTCTTCCCAAGCTGGTCGTTGTCCTCTACTTTTCCACTCCATAATACGTCCCAATTCGGTGTCATCCTCCTGGTCTTCTCGTATCCTTTCGGGTTGTCAAGTATTATCGGTTACTGTCATTCTATGGATGACACTTATTTTCTCTTCCATCTTGGAGTAATGATTGCAGTCTACAAGACAACGACTCTTTGACAGAGCGTCTGCATTGCGATGGCTAGTTCCTACGCGAGGTTCTATGTGTCAAAGTCATATTCTTGCAGCCGTTCTATCCACCTTGCAACTTGCCCTTCAGGATTTCGAAACTGCAGTAACCATTTTAGTTCAGAATGGTCTGTTCTTAACAAGAATTTGCGGTCGTTAATTACTTGTAAAAGTGCTCTACGGATTTGACGACGGCTAACAGCTCCCTTCTCGTCACACAATAGTTCCTTTCTGGCCGCGACAAGACCTTGCTGAAATACCCAATAACTTTTTCTTGTCCATTCCTGCATTTGAGAAAGAACGCTTCCTATAGTTGTGTTACTGGCATCGGTATCCAACACAAACTTTCCCTCCATTCGTGGATAACTCAGAATTGGTGCTGTAACTAGTAGTCGTTTCAGTTGTTCAAATGCGCTGTGACAGTTGTCATTCCAATTATATTCTTGTCCATCTTCGGTTAATTTCGTCAAAAGTTTGACAATGTTCGCAAACCCAAATATAAAACGACGGTAATATGTGCACAATCCTAGAAAACTGCGTAGTTGGTGTATATCTGCTGGTGTAGGCCACTCTTGTACCGTTTTTATCTTGTCAGGATCAGCTCTTATTCCGATTTCTGAAACGACATGTCCTAAGTATTTCACCTCTTTTCTGAGTAGGTGACATTTCTTGGGGTCAAGGTAAGGTTTGTCCCGCGTAATCTTTGGAATATCTCCTCTAGGTTCTGAAGGTGTCCTTCAAAAAACCCGCCTAACACTATCACGTCGTCTAGGTACACCAGACATGTCTTCCAGGACAGTCCACGAGTACCGACTTCATCAAACATTCAAAAGTAGCAGGGGCATTGCATAATTCAAAGGTCATGACCTTGAACTGCCATAATCCAGTTCCAATTGTAAACGCAGTTTTCTCTTTATCGTTTGGCTCCAAGCCTACCTGTCCGTATCCGCTTTTCAAGTCCAAGGTCGAAAACCATTTAGACCCGGATAGAGTATCCAAAGTGTCATCAATTCTGGGCAAAAGATAGCTGTATTTCTTTGTCACATTGTTAAGCCGCCGGTAGTTTACTTAAAACCTTGTCGACCCGTCCTTTTTCTTGACAAGCACTACCAGGGATGCCTATGAACTATTCGAGGGTTCAATCATTCCCTGTTCTTCCATATCAGTGATAATTTGCTCGGCTTCCTTACGTTTTGCCCAAAGAAGCCGCCTGGGATGCTGTCTTATCAGTTGCGCATCTCCAGTATTTATCTTGTGTTCCACAACATTCGTCCTTCTTTTCTCAATATCATGCAGCGCAAACACACCTCGTTATCGTCCGACCAGTTCTTTTACCTTGCCCAGTTGGTCGCCGTTTAATCCTTGACACGAAGGTATCAACATTTCTGTGAGCAACCGTTAGCTGGTTTCTCTTTGTGTCATCCACACAACGTTTAATATGGCATACTGGAATGCAACTAACCACAATCATGTGTTTCTTCAGGGTTACCGTATGGGAATTAATGTTTAACATCCTTATTGGTATCCTATTGCTGTGAGCTACTATTAGGCAACCCGTCAAACACACAAGCGCCGTAAGCACTGTATATTCTCCATTTTCTAGCAATTACTGGAGGATGAATCATCCTTTTTAATTCAGGGTATAAATAAGAACGAGGATGAAGTACAGAGTTAGTCTATATCAGAATGTCGAATATAAATTATATAGTGTAAAGTTAAATAGTTGAGCTTTTGGAAGTCCAAGAGTGAACATAAATGTTATATTATGTGTCTAGTAAACAGTGTGTCCCAAATTGGATGTATTTAATGGGTAACTTAGTTGTTATTAAAGATACAATAAAACTGTGTGCGCAGTCATGTGCCAACTTTTTGAGATCAATTTAATGGTGAAATCACAAAGGAGCGATCTTCTTTTGTTTTCGAGTTATAGCCAAAAATTGATATTTTTTACAATTCTATTAATTCTCATAACTCGTTTGTTTGCAAAAATATCCAAAAATACTGTAATAGTTTTTTATACGGTTTTTTACGTAGAATACAGTGACGTACGCAAATATTTAATATTTATAATACTTTTGAGGTTATAATATAAACTTGCATTTTTTTAAATGGAAACCACAATCGGTTGTCACTTTATTTAAAAGCTCTTTTTGACAGCTATTCAAAAATATATAGTTTAGTAGAATTATTTTTTCAAATGGCCGATTTATTCCATGTTTTTGGTATAATAAAATAATTTATTGTATTGGTAATTTATAGTTGGCCGCGAAACAAAAGGTAAACACAAAACAAGAGTTTATTATTGTACCACAACACTCTAAACAACAAAATTTGAAAGCTAGAAGAATACAATATCATAACTACATATATTACAAAAATTAATATAACTACATCTTAAATTGAAAATTATATTTTCCTATCCACATTTAAACAGTCTATAATCCATGTATGGACACACAAATACACACATACTCACACATCTCATACCCTCACAAACACACACACACACACACACAAGCACGCGCCCACGCATGCACGCACGCATGCACACACAACCACACATACCCTCACCTACACACACCCTCACACATAATATATATAAAACACTAGAACACAGATGGGAATACTACAATAGTTTTATTTACTGATAATTCAGAGATATTGTTCAAACTGGACTCCATTCTCTTTTAAACAAAGTTCGCAACGTTTTGTTAAAGACTTAATAGAATTTAATAAATAAACCGCCTTAACTTTACGAAATGCTGCTTCAATTGAATTCCGCAACTCTTCAATACTATGGTTCTGGGTTTTATAGATTTCCTCTTTCAAAAAATTCCACAAGAAATAGTCCAATATCGACAAGTCAGGAGATCTAGGCGGCCACTGAACAGGTCCAAACGTACCCATCCATTTATCGAGATATTCTCTATTTAAATAATCACGAGTAATTATAGCGTTGTGCGGGGGTGCACCATCTTCTTGGAACCACACTTTTGTCTTTTTTCGAGAGGCATGTCCTCCAGTAATTCGTGCAAGTTGGTATACAAAATTTCAATATAGCGACAAGTTGAATGATTGTTTTCAAAAATATGGTATTGAAATTTGCCACCAACAATGTAGCAAAAAATATTCAAACCATAACGGCTTTGTTGACGCCTCGTATGTTTGACAGGTATTTTCATTCGACCAGCAAGTGCTTCATCAGACCATATAATGTTATTTCCAAAATTGTTAGTAGCAGCACATTTACGAAGATACCATTGACAAAATCGCCTTCTTTTTAAAAATCGTCGGAAACAAACTATTGTTGCGATCCACTATTAGGCAACCCGTCAAACATACAAACGCCCGGGGCACAGCGTATTCTTCAGCATTCGAGAATCCTTCTACAAAGTTCTAGATAATGAGTCATATCTTAATGCAGGGTATATATAAGGCCGCTTATGAATGTAAGAGTTAGTCTATTCTTGAATGTCTAATATAAATTATATCGTTGTAAAGTAAACGTAGTTGAGTTTTAGAATATATACATAAATGATATGCTGTGTCTAATGTGCATGCAGCTTGCAGTATACATAAATAAATACAAGTGTATAAACAAATAGTTGTGTTAGTGTTGTTAATGAACTTATGGTAAAGGAGTTAATTTAAGAAGATATTAGTGCTTGTAAATTCATTAGTGTAATAGTGCTTCATTGTTAAGTGGACTGAAAACATCTATAAATAAGGCATATACTGTTAATTAGACTTGTGAACAGTGAGTAATAAAGACCATTATTATTACTTGTTTTAAATTAAAGAAACATGAGTAGTAGCCCGTTACACTATGTATAATTTTATTTTTATAGGGTCGATATTTATTACGCTTCAATATTCTTGAAGCTGCTGATTTAGAAACACCCATTTCCCTTTCAATTTTCCTACATGATGTTCTTGGGTTTGTTTCCACACATGTTATGGTTGCAACAGTAGTTTGCTCTTAATTAAAAGCTGCATATTGTTTCGTTCTAGGTTTTTCAAAGCAGCCAAACTGTTGTAAATTACTATCTATCCTTTTAAACATGTTAATATTAGGTTGTTGTCTTTAAGGGTATCTGTATTATTTACAAACGACATAGTAATATTATTTGCTGTTAGTTACACAATTACCTGTTAAAATATAAAGTTTTTACTGATAGAGGAATTCTCGCAGACTCAATAAATGCAACTAGCATATCGTATTTTTCGTAATTTTCAAATTTTGCCATTTAGTAACAGACTGATGCTTCACTTACAAACTAACAATACAATTTATTGCATGTGCAATAGATATGATTGAAGCTCGTTGACGTTTGTTATACAAACTATTGTCGTTTTTTGTTTACCTTTTGTTTCGCGGCCAACTATTTATTACCAATATAATAAATTATTTTATTATACCAAAAACATGGAATAATTTGGCCATTTGAAAAGATAATTATATTAAACTATATATTTTTAAAAAGCTGTCAAAAAGAGCTTTTAAATAAAGTGACAACTAATTGTGGTTTCCATTTAAAAAAATGCAAGTTTATATTATAACCTCAAAAGTATTATAAATATTAAATATTTGCGTACGCCACTGTATTCTACGTAAAAAATCGTATAAAAAACTATTGCAGTATTTTTGGATATTTTTGCAAACAAACGAGTTATGAAAATTAATAGAATTGTTAAAAATATCAATTTTTGGCTATAACTCGAAAACAAAAGAAGATCGCTCCTTTGTGATTTCACCATTGAATTGATCTCAAAAAGTTGGCACATGACTGCGCACACAGTTTTATTGTATCTTTAATAACAACTAAGTTACCCATTTAATACATCCAATTTGGGACACACTGTACATGCAGCTTGTAGAATACATAAATAGACAAAAGTGTAATAAATAAATAGTTGTGTTAGTGTTGTTAATAAACCTATGATTAAGAAGTTAGTTTAAGAAGATATTAGTGCTTGTAAATAGCATTAGTGTGATAGTGCTTCATTGTTAATTGGACTGAAAACATCTATAAATAAGGCATATACTGTTAGTTAGACTTGTGAACAGTGAGTAATAAAGACTCTTGTTATTACTTGTTTTAAATTAGTGAAACGCAATGGTAATAGCCCGCTACAATATTTCGAAACTTTACCAGCGTTCTTCCAATTAATAATCCCTCTTGACACATTCCCGATTCAGTTGCTTCCTTTATGCATACTTGTCCTTCCCGGAGCGTACCATCCGGGCGTCCCATTACTATTATTTTCGCCTTCTCGGGTATTTTCATATCACAAATCATTCGAACTTGCATCGGCTGGTTACTCGTCCCTTGAAATGGAATTTCATCATCATCTATCCGAAGCACATTTTCTTTCATGTTCACATGAAACCCATAATCTCTCATCAGATCCATTCCCAAGATCACTTCGTCTGTAATTTCATCTACCAACACTCGATGACTAATTAGTTTGTCTCCAATTGCCAACGTAACAGCAGTCTCTTCGTGAGTAGAAATTTTCTCACCACTTGCCGTTTGAAGACATACCGGTACAGGTAGCACTTTTGCACGACCAATCAAATCTGGTCTTTGTTGCTCCTGTATCCACGAGTAATCGGGCAACCCTACCATTAATTCCACCATCGATATAAATGCTGTCCAGACTTCCCATCGACGATGCAGCACGGATGATAATTTCCGGGGCACTACGTTGTGCTGTCGACGTTCGCCCACTTACGTCGACTTGTTTTAGTTTTTCCTGCTGCTCAACCGGTTGCTTTTTTGCTTCAATGCAGCGTCTCCGTATATGACCAACTTCACCGCAGCTCCAGCATAGCAGACGCCATCTCCGCGGTCGTTGTCTTTCATATCCCGACAAGGTCGACTGCTTGAAAAATGGCAGGTGAGCATTTTTCACAAAAATTACGCCCTCGTTCGGATGAGAGGTTAAATGGAGGTCCCGTGTGTGAGTGTTGTCACGCACGTTAAAAATCCCTACCTTGCCTGAAACGGCAAGGATTCAGCAAAATTCTAAATTTCTAGGCGACAAAAAACTCACCTTCTGGCCAATGTAGTACCTACTGGTGGAGCATTGGAAAAGTAAATGAACGGTCGTTGTCTTTCCAGCCTTTCCGCCTTTTGTTTTTCAAACACGCGGTTGATTATTTCTTATATGCGGTTCTGCGACTGACCAGGTTCTTCTAAGGCTGGCCGAACTTTGTGACTCATTCTGTGTGATGTCTGCTTGGCTGCTTCAAATTCAAGCGCATGAATCAGTGAGTCATCTAACTTTTTTGGCCGTGCTAATCTTAGCGCTTGCTGTATATCGCTGTCTTTAATGCCATCCACAAATGTTTGAAAAGTCAGTTGTACGAGGAAACTATCTGGTGCCGTTGGGTATGCCAATCTAACTAATCTGGCAATGTCAGCTTCGAATTCTTGCAGGCTTTCATTTGTCTTTTGCGAGCGGTTCTTAACTTGTACATGGTAAATCTGTTGAAGGTGAGCGTCTCCATATCTCATCTCAAGCTTCGATGTTAAGAGGCCATAATCATTCTGCTGGTGTTCAAGAATCTTTTGTAAGATGTTAAGAGCTTTCCCCAGTAGAGCCACTATGAAGGAGATAGTCTTCTCTTTGTTACACCAATTGTTGGCTATTGCAGCGGCCTCAAATTGTTTTAAATATGTGGGCCAAGGTGTTTTACCATCGAATGTGGGTGGTTTCACTCTAAATTTTGACGGTATTGACTCGCTTTCTTCCATGCTTCTTATTTCTGGGATGTTCTGATTTACAACTTGGTTTACTAATTCAAGTGGCCTCGTTGTTAGTGAAATCACTTATTCTTGCAGCCTCATCACATCTTCTTCCATTTTTACCATTTTACTGTTCAACTTTTGCTTAACTGTTTTTACTTGTTTAGTGAAATTTTCTTTCAATGCAATGGAGCTTTTTCATTAATCTTTGTTCTAAGGTGACTGTACTTTTATTCAGCTTTTCTTCCATTTTCGCAGCATTTTCACTTAACTTTTCCATTTTCTCAGCATTTTTACTAAGTGTCACTTCCATACTGTATTTATATTCTTTAAGGGTCGATTCCAGTTCAACTAATCTGATTAAGTTTTCACTGAGTGTCACTTTTAGTTTAGCCGACCTCTCTTCTATACCGGATTTAAAATCCTTACAAAAATTTATTAAAGTTTCTGCGTCTATTTTACTTTCGCTTCTTGTAACATGCATATACAAACTACTCAAATGTCTTTAGACTTGTGTGGTTTCTTTTAAATTAATCACTATACACCCAACACAGCCTGACACCAGTGTAGCGGGCTACTATTAACACGTTTCTCTAATTTAAAACAAGTAATAACAAAGGTTTTTATTAGTCACTGTTCTCAAGTCTAATTCACAGTATATGCCTTATTTATAGATGTTTTCAGTCCAATTAACAATGAAGCACTATCGCACTAATGCTAGTTACAAATACTAACTTTATATTCCATGTTCATATATGAGACCATCATTCTGTTTTATAAAAATTCTAATACTTAAGTTTCAGCCAGTTCTGTTCATAGTCATGATACAAGATACTGTTACCAAAAGTATATACTAAAACCAAATTCTACTCGTTCTAAAAAATCTATAATATTTATGGCTCCGACATTTTATAATAAACTACCACATGCAATTAGATCATTAGCACCACTGAAAAAGTTTAAAGCTGCATTATTTACCTTGCTCGTTGAACTCTGCTATTACATAGTTGATGAATTCCTAGATGACTACCTTTCATCTTAGAAATTTTGAACATAATAAATTAATTGCAATTTAATTATATGTATATGTTACTTGTATGTAGATTTTTAATGTGTGATTTTGTAATATTTTACTACCATTGTTAATGGGTACAAATATATCTAATCTAATCTAATCTATCTTCTTAAACTAAATCCTTAACCATAAGGACTCCTAACAACACTAAACACTACTATAATTTATTTATTACACTTTTGTCTATTTATGTACAGACTGGCGGTACACGACTGTCTCACGCCAGTAATGCCGTGGCTGTAATAACAGGTTAGGTTACTGTTAGAAATAGATATTATTATTAAAAAACACACAGCATAAATTACTTAACACGCATATCAGAACAGTCTGCAATAGTTTTAGCAACAACTGTTCTGATATGCGTGTTAAGTGATTTGTGTTTTTTTAATAATAATATGTATTTCTAACAGTAACCTAATCTCAAAAAGCCTATCGCAAGACTCCTTCAAGTGTAAAGACTCTGGAGGATGGGGTATACACAAAAAGAAAATAAGAAACCATGGGATAACAAAGGTTATCTTGAATTTAATAGAAGAAAGACGAAAATACAGAAACAGATCAGACGAAACAGGAAAACAGAGATACAAAGCCACAAAGTAGTCCTTGATATGGTTAGATTTGCAGACGGTATAACGGTATTAGTATCTAGCAAAGAAGAGTTAGAAGCTGCTCTTAATGAATCTGGAAACAGTTCTAACGAAGAGATATGGTATGAAAATTAACAAAAATAAAACTAAAGTTCTAGTATGCAGAAGAGGGGGAAATAAATAAAAAACACGAATACAAATAGGTAACACGAACTTATAAGAGGTTAACGATTTCTGCTACCTCGGAAGTCAAATAATGCAAGATGGGAAAAGCACAAAAGATATAAAACAAAGATTAGCACAAGGGCGTGCTACATTTAACAAGAAAAAGCAACTACAGATATTGTTTTTGTAATACTCTCGACTAATGTTAATTGTGCGAAAGGATTTACTTGAAAACTATTAATACGGCAAATGTCTAAGTGTTGGGGATAATTGGCAGCCACAGGCTGCTTAACCCCCTTCACATACCACTGAATTTCGATGAAATAAGGCATATAATTAGAAAACAATAGAAGGGAATCAAGCTGTATATAGGCTGTAGGCGGCTCCGTGGCGTAGTGGTATGTGTGTGACTACTACGCCCAAGGTCCCGGGTTCGAATCCCGACACGGTCCGCTTGAAAAATGTTAGGCGAGCATTTTTCGCAAAAATA
Organism: Platerodrilus igneus; assembly: GCA_036346225.1. Classification (NCBI taxonomy): domain Eukaryota; kingdom Metazoa; phylum Arthropoda; class Insecta; order Coleoptera; family Lycidae; genus Platerodrilus; species Platerodrilus igneus. The sequence goes on from JARFIW010001360.1 coordinate 10,774, forward strand.
CACCCTCGTTCGGATGAGAGGTAAAATGGAGGTCCCGTGTGTGAGTGTTGTCACGCACGTTAAAGATCCCTATCTTGCTTGGAACAGCAAGGGTTCGGCAAAATTCCAAATTTTCCAGGTAAAAAAAACTCGCCTCCTGGCCAATGTAGTACCTTCGGGTGGAGCATTGGAAAATCAAATGTAATGTATATAGGCTGTTGTGAGAATTGCACGGAACTGTATAGGCTAGCTCAGAACATAAATAAGCTGAGGTACAAATCCAACCAGTTTCAAGACGTAAAACCCAATGAAAAAAAAATAAGTGCTCTTAAATCTGATGATTATTATAAACAACAACAGGTGTTGTGTGTGAAATATTTTCAACTAATGTTGATTGTGCGAAAGGATAAATTGGGAAACTATTAATTCGACAAAGGTTTAAGTGTTAGGGAAACTTGGCGACCAAAGGCTGTTTACCCCCCTTCACATACCACTGAATATCGAGGAAATAGGTATATAACTGTATAACAATAGAAGGTGACCAAATTGCATCAAACAAAAAAGAACAGCGGCTATGTTCAAAAACTACAAACATAGATACAATAAGAAAACTGTTGAAAGCATAGTACGTCTATGAAATAAGGGCAGTACGAGAAGCAGACAGAAAGAAATAGAAACCTACTGGAATGTTGTGTTTTAGATGTATGGGGATGGTAGCATGAACAGACAAAGCTAATAATAAATAGGTTGTAGAAATAATAGAGGTATAAAGATATCTACAATTAGGAGAACTAGAAGGACAGAATACGTTCTAAGGCATTTCTGGGAAATAGTACGAAATATATTACAAGAAGTGATAGGAAAAGAGAGGTAGAAGTAAATCGAAATTATACTTTCGCACACAGATAGTGATAGATGCAGACCGTGCAAATTTCAGGGAAATGTGTAAGTTGGTAGAGTAGTATTATTAACTCATGGCGGGTGACGTCACATGCGCAATAGGTTCAATTTAAACTTAAACCTCAATATTCACAACGCTACAATACAACCCACAAACATCTTGCTAGCAATGTGGCTTTAATACGTCGTCACGAATATCCCATTTATTACGTTAAGTAAAATATTGTTTGTAAGGACCCCGTTCATGCTGGCGGTATTAGAAATTCATAAATATATGAAATAAATCCAGACGTCCATATAATATCGGAGCTTTTACTTGTTTTTATTTATAAACAATTCTAGGTTCGTAGTTTCTTTATCCGTAAATATTTGTTGTGGCAACAGTGCACATACTCGGCGGATCCCAATACTGTATATATCGAATGTGAACCGTAACTGTCATTGTCATTCTCGCTCTTATCAAGGTCTTATTGTTTCCAGTTTTCCGTTTTAATATTTGTATCAAGTAATAGTCATCAAAACAGTTTTTTCAAAACTAACTGATAGTTAATTTCTTCAGCAATGTAAGTATTTAAAAAGAATGTTCGTTCAATGATTAATTATGATATTTTTTAGAGTAATATTATGAATACGAAGGAGGTGATTCATAGTCAAGGACGACAGATTGTTTTTAATGTGTTTCAATATTTGAAACGCATAAAAGATTTGGGCGCCTCCAACCTGAACAATTTGCAAGAGTGCGTGGCTGAAGCAACAGGTGTGTCATTGCGGACGGTGCAAAGAATTGTAAAGGAAGGTACAAACAAACCACCCTGCAGCAAGTTCAGTTCACCAAGGAAAACCATAAATAAACCAAGCCCTAAGTCAACAGTGAATGGATTTGATGAAGAGATTCTAAGAACCGTTATGTATCGGTTTGGAGCAATACATAAACGTAGACCGACTTTGAAGTTAGTGTTTGACGAATTTAAAAATGATTGCCCTCATTACACGGGAAAATTAGGTTCGTTCAGAAAAATTGTTGTAAGAGCAGGGTTTCGTTGGAAGAGAACTGTAGATAACAGGAAAATTCTTGTTGAACAAAGCAATATAAGGGCAAAGCGCACCATATATTTGAAAAATCAAAGTAAGTATAAAGAAGAGGGCAGAAGCATTGTGTATAACGATGAAACATATCTGCACAGTTCTCACAGTGTAACAAAGTGTTGGGATGACGGCACCACCAAGGGTTTTAAATCGCCAGTTTCAAAAGGGAAGAGTTTGATAATTGTTGATGCAGGTGGAAAAAATGGGTTCGTTCCAAATGCAGAATTGATATTTAAGTCTGGTTTGAAAACTGGGGATTATCACTATGACAGAATCATCGCAATTATAAAAAGTGGCTGCAAGAAAAGTTAATACCAAATTTGGAACCAAATTCAGTGTTTGTGATAGACAATGCGTCATATCATAATGTTCTTGTGCATCCTAATCCTAGTTCAAGTTGGAAGAAAACAGATATGCAGAAATGGTTGAAGGAACGAAATATCCTCTTTGAATGTAAGGAAACCAAGCCTGAATTATATTCCAAAATTAAGGTACATAAACCTGTTCATTAGCTGTTTGTAATTGACCAGCTACTGGCTGAACATGGTCATGTAGTATTGCGTTTACCTCCATATCACCCAGAACTAAATCCTATCGAGATGATTTGGGCATTACTTAAAAACCGTGTCGCTGCATGTAATGTAACCTTCAAAATAGATGATGTATGGATGTTGGCAGAAGAACATATAAAAAATATTGAAATCAACGAGTAGACTAAAGTATGTCTGCACATAGAGAAAATTGACAAGGATTATATGGAACGAGAAACTTTAATAGACGAAGTTCAAGACCTAATTATACGGGTTGATGATAATTCAGATGGATACTTATCCTCAGGCGATGAGTCTGATGATGGGGATGAAAGTTTAGGATGTGAACCCATTTAAAATATAATTTATGTAAAATAGTTGAATGATGGTCTTTATTTAGCGTTGTAAAAAATATGTGTCATAAATATATTTGTTTGTACATTATTGTTTATTACTGAGGTGTTGAAATAAAACTTGCTTAAAGAGGGAAGCAGTCTTTATATCAAATTATGTTCAGTAGTGCTGTGACAATCGATCACTTTTAAAGCTGAAACAATCAATGATTGGCTTTCAAAGTGATTGAATCATTTTACATTTTAATCCAATCATAATCAATTCTGTTAAGCATGTCCATTCTTTGTCTCCAAAAGGGATTCTTTTTGACTGTATTTATCTCGGCGCTTCTATCCGATCGTGTTAAGGTTAAGATTATTAATTATTCAAGGAATTATTTTATAGCTAGATTATCGATGAAGTGCATAAAAATATATTAATTTAGCAAATATTTCTAAACTATAAATGAGGTTATGTAAAAAATATATAACCTGACAAAATGCAAACCTTAATTACCTTTCTTTTCATACTATAACTGTTCCTCTTCCTTCAATTCTACAGCACTGAATTGTTGATTCTATGATCCATTAAAATAAAGCACGAGATATATGCAATTTATAATAATATTAACATAACAAATGATATAAAAACCTTTTGGTATATTAATTAAAAATTGTTTTTGTTTTGTTCTACTAGTGACTATAAGTGATAAAATATCTTGTGTACACTGATCCAATCAATCAATAATCTGGGGTATCACATCTAACAATAAGCTCAGATCATTTTTATAGAAGAGCAAAAATCAACATAAAACTATTTAAAACACATTCCTTGGTTGCTCGACAATTTTTGCTCTGGCAACACTGGACGTGCAAGCAGTCGATGTTTTCTAGTCTCACTTTTTTATTTTGATTATTAATATAGCTCCTCCTCACGCAGGTTTTTTCAAGGTCACCCGCCATGAGATAATACTACTATAGACTACAAAACAATGGAGGTACGTGTCCAACCAGTTCTAGGACTGAAGACCTAATGATGATAGATTGCTAATGAATCCTTAGTCAGATATGTATTAAAAATAAATTCATCCATTCCACATTCATTCTTACATGAGTAACCTAATTTTTAGCAATTAATTCTAAGGCTTACTACATTAAATTTTATAATATAGTGAAGAGCACTTTTAACACGTTTCACTACACTAGCAAATATGTCTAGGTATTTCTTGACAATGTTTTAGGGGAAATGGCTCTTTATTGGCATGCAAATTGTGTTGAAATATGTAATGAAGAAGTGATTGTGGTTTGCATGTTGTTGGCAAGCACCATCATAATTAATTCTTGATATGATCATCTATCTTAAATTACTGGCGGAAGAATGCATTATAGACCTATGATGAAGTGAACTTGTCGTTTTCTATATCAATGTACTTGACTTTATTATCTCGTGTTCCAGTTTATGTTGTAGGAAATAGCAACGGGCTCTATTACATGAATTTGTTCCTAGAGCAGCAAACTGCAACCATAATGAACCCAGATTTATCTAAACAAGGTGGTGAATTTTTTTATGCACACCATTGGTATCTAGTAAACTACAAACAATAAAGGATCGATTAAATGGGAAAAAGTTGCGTATTAAAAAATTTGCCATCAAGACATATCTACTACTTTCAACTATACTCAAATTATGAAAACAAATCTGAAAAATGCGATTTTTTTTCAAAAGCTTGTATTTCTTATATCGCGGATCCAAAATTTATGAAACTTGGTAGTTTTATATTTTTGACCAATGCCAATTCAATGGCATCAAGAAAAATGTTTCTAACCTTTTATATTTTGAATAACAATAGTCAACTTACTTTTTTCTTATGGCGGCCATCTTGATTTTTGTAATTTTAGAAAGGGTTAGAAATTCTCTTTTCATCTGTATAAGACAAGGATGTGACTTTTCAAAACATTTAGCCGAAAATTTAAAAAGCAGTAGGCTTTGATGCCCTGAAAAAACAATTAAACATCTACAAAATGTTCAAAGCTACCGATCTGAAAGATGGTTTATTGCTATTTTGTGACTCTGCTCAAAGTTTGTAGCTATTTAATAAATTATTTATTTAAACATTGAAAAGATGGCTACCAATGAACAACTCAGTGTTTGTGATGCAACTAAAATTTGCAAATACTGTTCCAAAAAGGTGGTAAAATATGTTGAGTGTACTAAGTGTGGAGTTATAGCACACCCTTCATGTGGTGAGCGACTAGGGGCTACTCAGACAGATCCAGGCAGTGGTTGTATCTACTTGTGCAATGTTTGTAACAAAAATGGCAGTGAATTTATTAACAATCATAATAATACTTTTACCATTGTTAATCAAGATCAAGATGCATTTTTAACTGTGCACAGACCTCAAACTTTAGTTGATAAATTGTCTGAAGCTGATGTTGTTGTAAATTTCCTCAAAGGTAATTTGTTTGGAAACATTATTAAATCACTTATTAATCAAGAAACTAGGCCACTATTAGAAGAAATAAATATGCCTAAAACTGAAATGGTTAACTTAAGGCAGAGTAATGTTGAGCTTGTTAGACTATTTACTAAGAACTTAAAAGTTGTAAAGTCAATTGGGAACCCAGGTGTTAGCAACAACCATATTGATACTGTTGATACCTTATCTAAAGTTTCATGTAATAATAACATGAACGTCATAACACAGGTGTTAATTGTTTGTTATCAACAGTTACTTCTAATCACAACACATTAGCTGTCACTACTGATTCTGGATTGCTTGCACCTCAATTGACTAAATTTATTAAGGAATCTTCTACATCTGCAGTTTTGGATAACCCGAATAATCATCAACCTAGCACACTGTTAAAAACAGTTAAATCTACCTATGCTAATGTTACTAATCCAAATCTCCAAAAGCATAATGCAAAGTTAAACGATGCTGGTTTTACAATGGTGCAGCGTAGAAGAAAGCAGGATAAAAGATCAATTTATGGCACTGGAATTGATGTTAACTTTAATTCTAGACTTATGGCAATAGAGAGGAAATCTTGGTTATTCATCAGTCGCATCAAAGCTGGAACCGATAGTACTATTGTATCAGAGCATCTTCAACATATGCTCCCTAATTCTAATTTTACTTGTGGTGCCTTGGAAACAAAAGGCTTTTATGCATGTTTTCGTATTGGGGTTAACACCAAAGACAAAAGCATTGTAGAGAACCCTGGTTTTTGGCCAAGTGGCACTGAAATCAGGCCCTATATTTTTCGTAGGCAACCAAATCCCCATAGTAAATCCTGACACTGTAATGAGAAAGCAACGAGGAAAAACAGTCTACAATAAGTGAATTAATATATATTATCAGAATGTGTGTGGTTTGCGAACTAAGGCTGCTGAATTTTATCGGGCAGTTGCTTGTTCTAACTATGCGGTGATAATCTTGACGGAAACTTGGGTTAATAAAGATTATTCAAATCAAGAACTGTTTCGTAACTCTTATAAAGCTTATCGTCATGATCGTAATTATGATGCCCTTGTTTGTGACCGTGGTGATGATACACTGGTGGCAGTAGCTTCTCATATTGCTGCATATGAGATTATAGGTTGCAATAGCATTTTCTTTGAAGACACCTAGGTTAAAGTAAAATTTGACTCTGTAATGATAATTATATGTGGGGTATATTTTCCCCCAAATTCATGTTACGAACTTTATGCTAATTTTACTAAAAAAAGCTGATAGTATACTAGCTGACAACAATAATTCTCAATTTCTAATTACTGGTGATTTCAATCTGCCTAAGATTGAGTGGTCATTGGATGATGAGGGAAATTTTACCAACCCTATAGGCTTGATACCTCTGGATGCTAAATTCTTTATCCAGGATATGTATTTCCTTAACCTTCAACAAGCTAATCGCGTTTTTAATTTTTATGGTAGAATGCTTGATCTCATATTTACAGATGCAATTGACAATACGGTGGTTACTGAAGCTGACCAGTCGTTAAGCATAGTTGATAATTATCACCCTCCACTCATAATTACTATTGTTAATACTTTTACTCCATCGATCAAGAATGAATCTCCATCATACTTCTATAATTTTCGTAGGGCAGACTGGTAAACTAAATGCCTTTTATAACTCCATTGACTGGTCTGTTCTTCATGGTTATATAAATATTGATGAAGCTGTAGAACATTTTTATGAGCTTGTTTTAAAGGGTGTTGATATGCACGTGTCTTGGCAGAAGAAACTCTGCAGCAAATATCCACGTTGGTATAATGGGACACTGATTAATCTCATTAAGTTAAAGAATAAATTATACAGAAAGTATCAATTATCTGGCTCGGAAATTGATTATAAAAACTACTCCATAATTAGGAAAGACACCGAGCGCTTAATTGATCTTTGCTATTCAAATTTTATCAGCAACATTGAACTTATGACGCCTAGTAATATTAGACACTTCTGGACTTTCATTAATTCTTTGAAAAGAAGCAGTGGGATTCCTAGTTCCATGACATATGGTGATGCCGTATTAACAAATGTTCAGAGAATAGTCGATGGTTTTGCAACATATTTCGAATCATGCTACACTAACCATTCCAATATATTTGTGAATGAAAACATGCTAAGCAAAAGTGCGATTAACCTCTGTTCTCATGAATTTACAGAGGATGAGGTAATGAATCAACTATGTTCCCTGGATGTATCAAAGAATGCTGGCCCTGATGATATGCCACCTCTATTCTTGCGGCAATGTGGTACTTCTCTCTGTGTTCCTTTGACTTTCATCTTTCAAATGAGTTTGGATACTGGAACCTTACCGTTAGTTTGGAAGAAAGCAACCTTAATTCCAGTGTTTAAATCTGGTGATCGTGCAGCTGTGGAAAATTATCGTGGTATATCCATCCTGTCTTCTATTCCTAAGTTTTTGGAATCCATAATGTGTGACCAAATTTTTAACACTTTCAAGAACGTCATTGCTGTAGAACAGCACGGTTTTTATAAAGGACGCTCAACTACTACTAATCTTGGTCTTTATCATAACTTTTTAACTAATACTTTAGAAAAAGGCCAAGAAGTTGATGTGATATATACAGACATATCCAGTGCCTTTGACAGTGTATGTCACGCTCTTCTTCTGAACAAACTGAAAACTCTTGGGATCTCTGGTTCTTACCTTGAATGGTTATGCTCCTATATGGACAATCGCACACAAACGGTGCAAATTGCAGAAACAACTTCCAGAACTATACGAACTATTTCGGGTGTTCCACAGGGGTCACATCTTGGACCGATCCTGTTCATACTTTTTATCAATGTTGTTGTAGATGTATTTTGCAAATGTAAATGTTTACTTTACGCAGACCACTTAAAGTTCTTCAGCCCAATCGAAAGCCCATGTGATTCTGCTGGTGTGCAATTGGATATTTTCAATCTCGTCAAGTATATGAATAATAATCTGCTCAACTTAAATGTCAAGAAGTGTAAGGTTATGAGATTCTCTAGAAGCACCGAATTGATTACTTTCAATTACACAATTAACAAAGTGAGACTGGATGTTGTTAACAGTATATCCGACCTGGGTGTGATGTTTGATAATCGTCTCTTGCTCAGTGAGCATATTTCATGTATTGTCTCAAGAGCATTTAAAATGTTGGACTTTGTTAAAAAAAACTCAGTCCACATAAAGGATGTTAGAGCTTTGAAATCTCTATACAATTCTCTTGTGCGTAATATATTAGAATATAACAGCTACATATGGAATCCTATTTATGCTGTTTCATCATCATTAGGTCTTCAGTCCTAGAACTGGTTAGACGCGTACCATCATTGTTCCCTATTCTGAACTAACCTACAGATTTCCCTGAAATATGCACAGTTTGCATCTATAACTGTCTGATCTAGGTCTACATCTACCTCTTTTTTCCTATCTCTGCTTGTAATATATCACATACTATTCCCCAAAAATGCCTTAGAACGTATTCCGCCCTACTATTTCTCTTTTTCCCCAGATAAGGAGTTCCCCTACTATTTCTGTAACTTATTTGTTATTATCTTTGTCTGTCCATGCTATCGTCCTCATACATCTGAAGCACAGCATTTCAAAAGGCTGCTACCGTTTTTCTGTCTGCGTTTCAGACTTCCCGCATTTCATAGGCATACTGTGCTGTGCTCCACACATATGCTTTCAACAATTTTCTTCTTATTCTGTTTGTTGTCTTTCCTCATAGGCGATGTTCTTTCTTGTTAGATGCAGTTCGATCACTTTCTATTGTTTTACAGTTATATGCCCTATTTCTCCGACCTTCAATGGTTGTGAAGGGAGGTAAGCAGTCTGTGGCTGCCAAGTTCTCCCAACACTTAACCATTTGGCGATTTAATATATTTTCCTATTTATCTTTTCGCACAGTCAACATTAGTTGCAGGTATTTCGCAGCCATTAGGTTTTCCATCTCAAAACTGGTTGGACACGTACCTGCACTTATTTATATTCTGAGCTAGCCTACATAGTTCCCTGAAATTCTCACACAGCATATGTATTCAGGTTAATCTTTATGCTGTTTATATACATAAAATTGAGCGTGTGCAGCACAAATTTGTAAAGTTCATTCTATGGAAATTTAGTTTTCCATACTGTAATGTGTCCTACAATGTTAAGCTGCAATTAGCTGGCTCCCAGGCTTTACATACCAGACGAAACACTTCCCTTTTATTATTTTTTCATAAAGTTCTTCACAATGTTATCGACTGTAGTGAGTTACTCGGTGATATTAGGTTTCGTGTGTCGCCACATTTTACTCAAAATGCTATTCTTTTTTATGTAAATCGTCACCGTACCATTTACGGTATGAATGCCTTTGTTGACAATTTAATGAGAAGCTATAACAGATATTTTCAAAGTGAAATCGATATTTTTACAGTTCAGTTTTCTACTCTTAAGAATGCATTATCATTATAATAGTTTTAGGTTATATTTACTATTTGGGATTGTTTTCCTCTAAGTTTTTGAATGTTAAATGAATAAATAAAAATTACAAACAACGATGCAAACACGAGAATGAATACATATATTGTTCAAATTGCACGCCATTATTCTTTAAGCAGAAGTAGTTTCTATAAATACGATGCATGAGTTTAATCTTCTGACGGTAATCCATAGTACTACATATAATTGCCAGTTTCGTTTTTAAAAATATTTTACTCATACTAATGGTTAAGAGTATTTTACAATTTAAATTTTCGAAATCAACGATTATACATTTTAGGCAATACGTTTATTTTACTATTATTAAGCCCTCTATTGTAACGTGTGAATTTTAGTATTCTTTGAAAAACAATTGAAAATAAAAAATGATGGAGTATATCGGACAGATGTGGTTTGTTATCAGAGAAATTGTAGTGTTTATTTACTATTAGTAAGAAATTTGTAAAAATGAATTCCGATGAAGAAAAGCAGGACTTGTACGATATTTATATTTAAAGTAAGAGAAACTCTATTCTGATGGATGACAATTATGGTATACTATAGCTGGACAGACAGCAACCTGATCACACAATTTTTACACAAATTTCAAGGAGTTTAGTAGATTGTGGCAGTTTCAAAAGACAAAGAGGACCATATAGAAGACAATAATAATAATAAAATTAATGTATTAGTTCATCATTATCATTAGGTCTTCAGCCCTGGAACTGGTTAGACGCGTACCCTCATTGTTTCCTATTCTGAACTAATCTACACATTTCTCTAAAATTTGCACAGTCTGCATCTTACACTATCTGATCTAGGTCTACATCTACCTCTTTTTTCCTATCTCTGCTTGTAATATATCCCATACTATTCCCCAAAAATGCTTTAAAACATATTCTGCCCTTCTATTTCCCCTTGTTCCCCTACTATTTCTATAATCTATTTGTTATTAACTTTGTCTGTCCATCCTCATACATCTCAAGCACAGCATGTCAAAAGGCAGCTACCGTGTTTGTGTCTGCTTTTCAGACTGCCTGTATTTCATAGGCATACTGTGCTGTGCTCCACACATATGCTTTCAACAATTTTCTTATCTGTACCTATGGTTTTGTCCCTGTCAATTGATCACCACAATCACCATGTTTAATGCCACTAGATTATTTTCTGTGGGGCACAGTAAAAACTTAGTGTATTCAACACCAACTGAAAATATAGAACATCTTCACTTGAAAATCGAGAATACTTTCCATTCAATTTCAATACAATGTTGAAATGGCAGTCAATAAAATGAATTTAAGAACTAACCTATGCTTAAGAAATAAGGGTGGGCATTTTGAACAATTTATGCAGTGATTATCGTCATGATCGTAATTATGATGCCCTTGTTTGTGACCGTGGTGATGATACACTGGTGGCAGTAGCTTCTCATATTGCTGCATATGAGATTATAGGTTGCAATAGCATTTTCTTTGAAGACACCTAGGTTAAAGTAAAATTGAAATGGCAGTCAATAAAATGAATTTAAGAACTAACCTATGCTTAAGAAATAAGGGTGGGCATTTTGAACAATTTATGCAGTGATTTGTTAATTTTTGTGTTTTCGTTGTTCTTTGTAATTTTTCAGTGTTTAAATAAATAATTTATTAAATATCTACAATTTTTGGACGCAATCACAACACAGAAATAAATCAAATCTTTCAGATAGGTAGCTGCCAATATTTTGTAGACGTTCAATTATTTTTTCGAGCATCAAAGCCTATACGTTTTTTTTATTTGTGGCTAAATGTTTTGAAAAGTCACATTGTCGGTTTTACATACATGAAAAGAGAATTTTTACACTCTCTAAAATTACAAAAATCCAAGATGGCCACCATAAGAAAAAATAAAGTCGACAATCGTTACTCAAAATATAAAAGGTTTAGAAAATTTGACACAATTGAATTGATAGTCGCCAAAAATATAAAACTACCAAGTTTCATAAATTTTGTATTTGCAATATGAAACACGAGCTTTTGAAGAACAGTACATTTTCAAATTTTCTTTAATAATTTGAGAACAGTTGCCGACAAATTGTAGAGCATTAAAATATGCATATATTTTCCCCTGTATCTTTTGTAGTTTACAAGATACCAATAGTGGGCATTGAAAAATTCACCACCTTGTATAAACTATCGGATACATAGTTGCTAATATGCCTTAAACTACAGGGAAACAATGTTGAAATAATTAATTTGCTTTGTTTAATTTGAAATGTATTTTATATTATTTCATTAGTAAATTCTGTGTATATAGCGTACCCTCTTGTAGGCTAGCTTTTAACCGCCTTACGATTGAAAAAAAACTCGTTTGTATATAAACTGCAAGATAAAATGTTAAATTAGATAGCAATTAAAGTCAACAACAAATAGTTGATATATTAACAATAATTAATTCAACATTAAGCAATTTATATTTTAGACAAAAGATAAAAGTATTAATTACAAAATCATCTTATTTTGCCTATTTTAAATACAAATTAATAATAACTGTTTTATACTTTTTTATTTCTTTCTATCACAGTATTCTGCAATTGCTGCAAGTACATAAGAATGTCGTCTGAGCAATATTTACGCAAACACAAGCAAATACTATTTAATTATACAGACAATAATCGTGGCACGCATGCTGTAATACTGGGCTTGTATTATTATGCCTATATTCGTATTTAAAAATAAGTCCATCACCAACTCATATACTCTGTTTGTACTTTGAATTGGGTACTTAAAGCAATTAGTCCATCAAGAAATATTAACGTTAATATTTAACAGAAAACAAATAATAACAGGTATTTTATAACCTACACCATAAGTAGTAATTACAATAATAGGTAAATACAATAAAATTAATCAACAACATTAATGAATCGCTTGAAGATCCAGTACTAATTGAATTTAATATAAATAGCGTAATGGTATTTATTTATGTAGTTTGAAAATGGAATAAATGTAAATGTTTAAAACGAGCCCTAAACGTTAAACATGTCTATATGTACAACTAAAAATAGATTACAAATTTCTAGACTTCCTCAACTACAATATATATATAATAAATTTATCTAAATATACATATGTACATAATAATAATTCATAGGACATTGGCAATAACAAATCTAATTACGCTCCAATGGCAATCGTAACAGTCTATATTTAACATACTACTAAAATACAATAAGATTACATGCATTTCTTCTATAAACAACTACCAAAGATAAGCTCAAAAGTTTGTAAGATATTGTCATGTTGATTAGTGTGTAATATAGACAAAGCGCCAATAGTAAGGAAAATTAAATGTTCAATAATAAATTTATTGTGGCTAGTTTCTATGAAACATCCCTGAAAATACAACATATTATTATTAAAGAAACAAAAAAAAAAACGTTAAGTAATTAATTACCTGGTTGCTTTGTCTATAACAATTTTTAATCTTTGCTCTGTAATCGATGGCACTAATTTTTGAACCATTTCGCGTATAAAAACTTCGCTAATACCAGGACTAGTTTTTTCAGCAATTTCAAAGGCATTTTTAAGTTCTTCAATTGCATCACTAGCTTTATGTGGAGATTCCGGACTTCTACCATTATAGTGATGTTTCCTTTGTAACTGTAAGTTAATAAGATTAAATACAAATGATGTTAATTTTACATGAATAAACAGTAAATGGTAACGAAAATTAAATTAAAACAAAAATATACATACATTAATTAATATGCAATCTCACAATACTTATTGTTTAGGCTTATTTATCCTATTTACACGTTTTACCTTAAGCTTATAGATATTAATTAATGTCGCTTATCCTTTAACCTAACAGTACTTAACCCCTTCCTATAGTCCGGTTCTATCCACTACCTACCTACAAGAAAAGGGACTAAAATGGTGAGAAAGGACAGAAATTTCAGTGCTTCGAAAGTCGTAGCAAGCGTCACATGTACGCAATATGTTGTCGTGGTTATTTTGCAGTAATTAGTGCCGTACAATCGGTTCGTGTGCTAATTAACATTACTACAGTCCGCAATCAATTAATAGTTTCGTTACATTGATCGACCAGCGTTGAATCAAGATCGCAGTCATTAAAGGTAGGTGAATTCCATATCATTGGTTCATCCCTTTATCCTTACACTTATTCTGTAATTGTCAAGAAATAATAAATATAAAGATAGCAAAGCAAAGTTAGTTTTATATATTTAGGTGCAAGTGAAAAAGTAAATATGTAAAGTGCAATTGCATGTCGGCTTGACACGAGTAGATGCTAAATTAAATGTTAAATTGCAAGATAGTCACTTAGTCGATAGGTAGAAACTACCCTCAATTTTCGTCCTATTTCACCTTTATCATCCGATTCTAATGATCTCCAACCATTGACACCTATAATGCTATTTTTGCTTAATCAAATAATAATTATACCATATTCAAATATAAGATTAAATCCCTCGGAGCATTAAAGCCTTTCAAATTATAATGCAAAAACCTAGCCCATGGCGTTCATAGCCCCGATTCATTTTTCTTTTAAAAAAAGTCCAGTTGTTTGTTCTTTGATTGTCGGTAGTTCTTTTGTCGACGAAGCACCAGTATTTTTTTAGACCGGTAATGGGATAGTTAACAAAAGGGAAGTGGATCACTTCGCCGACTATTACAACTCTGCACTAGCACATCAGCACTCAATGAAGACCAGTAGTAAAGTCCTTTTCCTTTTCGATGCTTGGCTCCCACGTACTACTGTCCACTCTAAGATATTTTAATGTTCTCACGCAGTGTTTGCGGTTTTTACACCGCAAATGGTAGGTGAATGTCTTAAGTAAGAACCAAATCTTTGTCTGATTTACACATGAAGCTTAAATTAAACCTAATAATAATGGAAGATTTTCCCATGTAGTGAATAAAAATCCCCCGAACTTACATAATAAAATGAAAAGATGAAACCTTATTTAAAAAAAGGTGTAACAATCGCCTTAAGTTTCAAAAATAAAAAAAGTCTCTTTGTAGGTGCGCTCACATTCATGACAAACTGCAAGTTTCTTTTTTTTTTTTCGATTGATATCAACGTTAGTATTTTTCTATATCAATTTTCTTAGAAAAGTGTTTATTAATTTATTGTATAGGATGTTCTACAAGTGAAAGGTCACTTGTATAATGTAAAAGCATAACTCCCTTTGCCACAATTTTCTTTTTTCAATGTTGTTACGTGCAATTTGCACTTTAACATTGTTAGTAGTTTAGTTTTTGGTGTACGGAAGTTTTCCCGCCATAATTTTCAAATACGCGAGACGCGGGAACATTTTAAATAGACTAGGCGGTGCTTCCGGCCCGTAATAGTAGTGAGTTCGCGTAGTGTGCATATCCCTATAGGGGTATACCAATACGAGACAAGGAGTTGGAGTGATGCGCTGAATCGTGGCCATTTTGCCTTTGATCGTGAAGTTAAGTGCACGCGATTGTCGGGTAACGTATCTTAGGGTTTACCTATGTGGAAATCCCTTCTTTAATTATCTTTTTGTTTGTCTACCTTTACCTTCTTCCTGTCAATTCCCTGCATAGGTAAAATCTGCGTCGCCTAGGGCCTACCGACCTCCACATCTGTAGATGGAGAGACTGCATGTCCACCGCAGCTAGCCGAGCCGAGCTGTCGCTGTTCATTACGCATTTGATGGCGTCGACGGATGATCTCTCATTCCGCCGGATACCGGATCACTTATGTAAGTAATCTTTACTCCTTTGTGTTAAAAGGGATTAATTTGTGGTTAAAATGACTCTCGTTTATCTTTAATTGTTTAATTTTTATATGCAAATTATTGTGTAATATCGATGACATCACCAGTAGTTGACGCGCCGAAATCCGTATAAGAGTCGGCGCTGCCAACTGTGATAGTGTCTCTTATACCATGCTACCGGTGTAGTAAATAAATACTGAACTTTTAAAGTTTAACTACCGTTTACGCGTAAGAATGTAACACCTCTAAATACATATTTCGCCCACTAAGTAGTCATCATCAGTAGAAAACAGCTAACCTACAATTGCTGAACTGACATTTAAACTGAAATTAAAGATAGTTTCACTTCTGAGGATATTCTCCTCACCAATTAGACTGAAGTGAAACTTAGCAAGTATAAAATTCAATAGTCAACTGCACTTGCACTTGTATATGACACACTAATAAGGAATGTGAAAATTTGCTGTTAAGGACTAAAAACTAAAATATTTTCCATACACATTGGTCTAATTTTGGGTTCAGAAGAATCTTATATTACAACTCAAGCGGTGCAACAGGTGTAACATTTCTTTATACGCACTTAAGAGTTTTTATAAAGTCCAATAGGTTTCTATTTAAATTAATCTACTGTCTTTACATTTTTATAGCACAATATCAAAAGACGCTTGTAAAATACTTTCACATTGTAATAATTTTCGTGTGAGTCGGGCACTCCAAGACAACTATTCTAACATTGGGCGTCAGTGAAGTGATTTTTATTCTTATTATTTGACAAGAATTTATTTTTAATGTCATCACTTCCAATAGACTTACAAACTTTACGATATTAATTACTTAGTCTGGGAATTACCCCAAGGGCGAGCAATGAGATTGGGTGTGGATGAAAAGTAAACTCAAGTATACACAGGAGTGAAATAGGAAAGGGGGATTGAGTGCCACCGTATCTATATGGACAATAAAATGCAAAAGTAACCTATAAGAAGATGCAGAAACTCACAGGATATAGTGACTATCAAAAACATACAAGTTATACAAAACAAAGCCTCTGGAAACCACTCAAACCTGTCTAATTCAGCTCCTACTGCGATGATCCTGAAAGGAAATGTCACACAATAAATTTTAAATTAAAAGACAGTTTGCGTCTTAAAAAAAAATACAATAATACTCATAAATTAATCATCATGAACCTATCACACTAAAAGTGTTATACCTAAAAGTAGATATCAAAAAAAAGTCATTTACTCTGTCTGAGTGTCTCTCAAGTTTCATTACTCAAAATTTATTTTCTCAAATTGTACTCTTGCTAAATTTAAATACTGATAAATAAAAGACTTAGTGCTTTGAACAAAAAATATAATTTAAAGTAATTCTTTTCTTTCTTTAAATACATGTAAACAAAATCACAAATTTGATATTCAAAAGTCAAATTAAACTTTTTCTATGGAATAAAGATTCGTAAAAAAATTTTTTATATAATGAAATGCTGACATTTGATACTATTTCCACAAACAAAAAATTTATAACCCAAATTGACAGATCTGTTAGATTGGTTCACAGTAAATTCCAAAAAAATCTCACACTTCTATTTGTTACAGAAAAGTATTCAGAAACAAATAGATTAAATAAATTAATATTATTCAGGTTGACATGGTATAGGAATAATACAGTTAACCTACTAATTATTATCAAGCATACTATAAATGGACATGTTTAGTTGAAATTGGACTTTACACATTTTCTTATAAGGCCACATGTGTATTTCACATGTTTCACAAAATACTTTGATTTACTTCCAAAGAACAAAGTTTCCCTTTCTCTTATAAAACTTTAAATTTCAACAATTAACAAAAAAATATCTGACACATAATTTTTAGAACATTAAAACTTTTACGATCTTTTATACTAAATCCTAAATGCAAAATTTATACTCTTATTAAATCTAATATTTTTAATAATTGTACAAACATTTTCCTATGTTTATAAACGTAATAATAAAGCTTCAACCGCAACCAACATAAAAAATGTAAATGCCCCAGCATCAATTCCCGCACTAATGAGGGTTCTAAATACCTGGCTTACAAACAAGCAAAAACTCCAGCCTCTTCTTGGTACAAAAATTCCTTAATAATAAAAAGAGATGCCCGTTAATGGATACTCTGATTTAAACAACCACGTTGATACTTTTACATTTTGGCCGTCATAACAAAACCCGGAGAACTTTTAACATCCCGGCCCCTTTCAAATGACCATCAATTGTACGCCGACCTAAATACCGATCCTCAGGCACCAACTGGCACATAAATGCGCCAACATTTTCTTCCACTCGTTCGGCTATCACCGCATTGAAGAAAATGCATGTGTTATCTCTCAATCCCATGAATATAAAGATCAGGTGAGCTGTCCGAAACGCCACCTCGTGACACCTTTCACAAGCACAATATTAACTTAATAATTCTTGACAATGGATACCGACCACCTACGAATTAGGCAACATAAGTGACTTGTTTATAACGTATTTTAAGATGTTCAGTTCCTAGAACAAATTTATAGTATTTGTTACGATTGAATATGTTCTTAAGATAAGTTCAAAGCGGTTTAAATGTTAATAACGTTTATTTCTATTATGAAATTGTTTCTTCTGATATTATAATGCAATTTAATGAAACCAGGTGCCACAGAACTGTAACAAATAGAAAAACTTCAAAGGTTAATACCTTAGAATTTATATTTGTTACAATATGTCAACTGACACACATGATGGATTTACAAATCAGTGTAAAACTAAAAAAACATACGTTCTTTGCTACATTAGCCAATACCTTCCAATTTTGTCACAAGAGAAATTGTAACACAATCCACAAAGTATAATTGCCACACTTCACATTCCAAACACGCTCCAATGAAGTAAAGATTAATTTTATCCAGATTTGCACAAAAATGAAACATTCTGACAAATTAAAAGTTACAATAATTAAACTGAAACTCAATGCTATCTTCATTTTAACAAAATTCCAAATTAACCTAATTCTCCTTGACTTTTAAAATGGATGTTCTAGAAATGTATTTTGTTATGAAAAATTTCACAAGAAACA
Source organism: Platerodrilus igneus (assembly GCA_036346225.1). NCBI lineage: Eukaryota > Metazoa > Arthropoda > Insecta > Coleoptera > Lycidae > Platerodrilus > Platerodrilus igneus. Next base: position 29,412 of record JARFIW010001360.1, read on the forward strand.
TTGAAACGGTGCATTATTGTATTCGAAGTTTAAAAAATATATAAAAATTAATTTTTAACAAAGCATTTAAAATATTATAGAATTTTTTGCTTACTTACCTCTGAAATAAGTGGATAAATAACACCCGATAAACATGAAGATTTAATATCAGGTTTATTTCCTGTGTTAGAATGCTCACGAGACAATTGCCTTCTGTTACTTTTCTTTTCTATTTCTGTTTCATTTCCTCGATGATCTAATGGACTAGATTCTTTAGAAAGTCGTTTCTCACGATATTCTTTGCTATCTCTATCTTTTTCTTTTTTATTTTCTATCGTCACTGGAGTGATTGATGTTGGTCTTGACTAAAATGAAAAATAATTAATTTATACAGTACATCATTCTGAAAAATATTAAGGTATTGGAAATTTTTTAGCGAATATTTGAATTAATGCTTTCAAATGTTTTACCACAAATTTGGATTTTCATGCTCATAAGTCAGTAAGCAAAGTTTTTATTCTGCTTTAAGAAAAATAATATCCGACTCCTATATGATTATAAAATTATAAAGGGTTCTTGGACTACACTGAATTTCAAATTCCCACTGTTTATTTAGAATTAGGTTGATAGCTATGTTTGACACATCATCCGTAGCCATTGAGATTATTGAAAATGAATTGTTAAAAAGGACAACATATTATTAGCGTTCAAACATACTACAAATTTGGCAAGTTTTTCATAAACTGCTTAAAAATTTGTGAAATTGCTGATATCCATATTTATATATAAAGATTAATTTTAAAAATAAAGAAACTGGTAACAAACTACTATGTCCTCGTTCTGTGTGGTCAGAGGAAAATATTGCAGTTGTCACTGAGAGTATCAATAAGAATACAGGAACATCAACAAATAAATATTAATAGAACAGATTTACTACAAATTTCGTTAACAACTAACTCCACTCTTACAAAATCAATTAAATCAGAAGTTCACTTTAAGAAACCATATCCGACAGAGACAATTCACTAAGTGCATGATGGGAAACCAAACAGTGAATTTTTTTTAAACATCATCATTAGTGACAAATTTGTTTTCAATTGGATAGTTTTGACTTTTTATCAGTATGCAGAACTATTGGATACATGAAAAACTAACGACATCAAAAACAATCACTAGATAGTGCCAGGGCCGTGCCAAGGCTATATAGCGCCCTGGGGCAAAAACATTAAGGCACCTTTTTATTGTAGAAGATTTTTTTTAATGGAGTAGAGTAGGAGCGTGTTGCTTGCATCTTAGCTTCTCTTACATTATTTAATTTTTTCAAAAAATTGTGCCTTTGTAACATTATTTTCAAAAATTTATAAAATTGCCTGGCTAGGGACAAATATAAATAAGTACCTAGAACTAAAATTTTTTCATAATTTGAAATAAAAGTCGTATATCGTTTTATGCTATACATAAACTTTATAATAAGATAAACGCTAAAAATGTATTATCACAAAAAATATTTTTTAAGTAGTACCAGCAAAAAAGTAACGATACGATATATTAAAAAAAACAAAATATAAACTTATAAACATTTTAATCAAAAAGTATATCTTACATTTTTACAATATTTTTTAAATTATACATAGCTAGAGTGTATATATAATAGCATAGTAGTAGTAGCATTGCACTAAACTAAACGAACTTGACTTTGCGTACTTTATTTTTGCAAATTTATTTATCAATTCTTCAGTTTCTAAATCTTTTAGTAGTTCAGATTCAATTGAAATAATAGCAAGATTTGCCAGTCTTTCCTGAGCCATACTGGATCTTAGATAGTTTTTTATCATTTTTAATTTTGAAAATGAACGTACTGCTGTGGCGACAGATACTGGCATAGTTAACAAAATTCGTAAAGCCACATAAGTGTTTGGAAAGGATTGTTTCAAATTATTATTAATAATGTAATTTAAAGTTTCTGTAGGAGTGGAAGTGTTCACTTCACCTAAATTAATAAACTGTAAATACTCCCTGTATGTTTGTTGTGGTTTGTTTAGTATTCTTCTTAATCTTCTTTGGGTATTAAACCACTCATAGTTTTTAAAATTATCTTTATTAACGTTTCGATCCATAACCTAGGTTATGTAATTCGTTTAGGAGTTCTACACCACTTATGTCACGTTCATTGAGATTTAGATCAGTTAATACTATTTCAAGGTCTGTACATAATTTTAACTGCTCCTGTTTAGAATATTTGGAAAAATTGGAAATGTCCCACAAAAAGTTAAAATGATTTGAATAAGCTGATAATAATTGAAATCTTTCATTTACACATTCTATAGTTATATCTAACATATTAAAAAAAGAATTTACTTTAAACTTTAATTTTTCATCTTCAGTGGGTTCATCATCGTGTTCGTAACTGAATTGTTTCTTAACTTTTCTCACCCTCAAGCCATCTTTTTTTTTAAATTCAAAATCAACGTCTAATGAATCAGCTATTTCACGAGCATCGACTAACAAGTCGTTGAATCCTTTATCTGATCTGTATTCTGTTAACCAATTAACTAAAGTTTTTAAATTAGCACAGGCCTCTGCTATATTAAAATCCTCAGTTTGTAAAAGTTTACTTACAATATTGACTTTATTTAAAATATTATACCATAAAATCAACATACATATAAACTCAACATTTTTTATTTTTTGGGCAAGCGATGATGTTGTATTTTTTGAATTATTGTCAAAAGCTTTATTTCCTTCACTAGAGATTTCAAATAGAGCATCGTATATTTCTCCAAGCTGATATCTTAAAGGAGTTAAAGCATCAACTCTACTAGACCATCTTGTATCAGATAAGGGTTTTAAGGTTAAATTTGATATATTTGTTTTTAAGACTGACCAACAGTTAGTTGAAGAGGAAAAAAATTATAAAATTCCTGTACTATAGAAAAAAAATTTACACTTGAAATATTTGATTTTGCGGCATCGTTCACGACAAGGTTTAAACTATGTTTGCAACAAGGCACAAAGAATGCTCTTGGATTTATATTAAGAATTTTTTTTTTGTAATCCATTATGTTTACCGCGCATGTTTGCACCATTGTCATATCCTTGGCCGTGTAAATTATAAATATCTAAGCCATTTTTTTCCAATGTTTCTATTAAGAAATTTTTCAAACCCTCACCTGTCCAATCATTTATAAGGCAAAAAGTTAAGAAATGTTCTTCGACGACAATTTTATTTTTTTCTGAATTAACAAATCTAACACATACTGATATTTGTTCTTGATGACTAGCATGCGGGGTACAATCAAGTACAATTGAAAAATATTTAGCTGTTTTAATCATGCCTAAAATTTTTAATTTAAGATTTTCTCCTATTAAATTAATTATTTCGTTTTGAATTTTGTCCCCAAGATAATGAGGCATTTTTATCTTTTCCTGCATTTGGATCCTTCTCGTGTGCTCAGATATTATAGGATCAAATTTTGCAAACACTTCAATGCATTTTAGAAAACTGCCATTATTTTTTTCGAACAGTTTGCTATTGGTACCAAGTAAAGCCAAGTTTTGCTCAGCAAGAAATTGAATAATATAAAAAATGCGCTCGATAACTCCATGCCAATATTTTGTTTCTATATTATTTAAATTTTGAGTCGCAGAATCAATAGTTTCCTTTTTTTTAAGCGAGTGAAACATTCTGACCATTTTTTTAAGTTCTCAAAATAAAATTTACTTTTTTCATGGATACTTAAATGTTCACCAATGTGGTGCCAGTCATTATACCCATTTTCATCACTTAATTTAATTGTTTTTAAAGTATTTAAAAATATTTTACAACAAAAACAAAACACTGAATTTTTTCTGTTGAATATAAAAGCCACTCCCGTTCGACTTTTTCATTATTAGACAAAATTTGTGAATAATATTTATCCGAAAACCTTCGGCCTGATATTTTATCATTGGGATAATTTATACAATTTTTACTTCGATAATGAGTAGGCCCATTTTCAATTAATATTTGTACATCTCTAGAAGACAATATTTTTGGAGACAAACCTGGATCTTGAGGAAGTTGCGTATCGTCCACTTCCGCAAAAACTACGTCTTCGTCTTCCTCAACTTCGTCTGTAGATGTTGATGGAATCTCTGTAGTTTAGACTCCTCCCGGTCCTCTCTCGAAGTCGATGGAAGATCTGCATCTGTTTGTATATTTGTGCTTGAAGGTGAAGGAAAAAATAGCATAATTTTGGAATTCGTCTTCTCCAGTTCTTTTTCCAGCTTTCTTTTTTTCATCAAATTTTGATATCCTGAAGGTTTTTTTTTTCTTTATTAAACATCTATAATAAATTAAAATAGACTATTACAGAATTGAAATTCCGCTAGATACGCCAATCTTAAAATTTATTTATTATTTTTGTATTCATATCGGCAACAACATACAATTTACGAAATTTTGAAATTATAAAGTAGCGATTTTGGACACAACTCAAAAACTAACTGTTAAACTTACAGCTTTGTCGCAATGGACACATTAATCCATTAATAGGTCAAATTCTGCAAAATTTCGTCAAATTCTGACTGAAGGGTAATTATTTTCCATTTAAAACGTGCCCTCTCTATCTAATTGTAAAGTAAAGTTAGAAACTTACCTTTTACCTTGAATCCTCTAATAATGTAAAATATCGAAGAACACAACTTTTTTAATTCAAGTGCACAATTTACAGTCTTTACAACACTTCGATACCCAATGTTAAATGAATTGTTTTTAAAAGCACGACGGTATTTATAAAGATTCAAGACTCAAGATTCAACAGGAAGGAATGAACGGAAAAACTTGCAGACACAAGAATAAACTCGCTTTCTGCGTTCTAGTCAACATATAGGGATGAGCGCGAGCGCTGTTGCGGCAAAACATCGATAACCGATGATTATCAAATACATAAACATAATAAAAATAAAATTGTGCAACTAGCGCAACATCGCGAAATTGGAGTGTTGCCCTAATATTGTAGATCATCATCGGTTGAAAACATCTGATACAAAACATCGATGTTCCGATAATTAATGGAATTTAATTAGTTATTCATAGCGAATGCGCGCGTAAACGTACAGGGGACCTTTGGGAAGTCTCGTGTCTCAAACAAAAATAAGAATTTTGGTAAGTTTTAAATATTACCTCACGGCGCCTTTGGACTCTTGGCGCCATGGGTTTTTGCCCTTGTTGTCCTTATGGACGGCGCGACCGTGGATAGTGCAGACGACTTCATTGCAACCTAAAATAATTAGCAATTTGATTATGCTGTTTGCCGTGCAGCACTTTTTTAATTTTTTTGTTCAGTTAGCAACATTTCCCTCTGTAAATATTGTAAAAATAAAACACTTATTTTTTGTATAAATTGGTTGTAAATAACATTGGTTACAGAATTATTAATAATATTTTTTTTACTTAGTAAAATAGTGACAATGTGTTATTGTTTATTGAACTTGGATTAAATCAAGTGTATGGTTTTACTAATAGGAATAACAATTCAAAGAACCCACTGCAGGCCTTAAGATAAGAGTGTAGTTCATGTTTAGTTTAGCAAGAAAATTTTAACCTCAATAATTTTTTTTACAAAGATAAATAATCAGAAAGGTTACAACTGAAATGGATGAAGAACTCATGATACTGAAAAATCCGGAAGGAGTAGGAGTTAATTCTGCTAAGGAGGATGCAGCAGAAGAACCAGAAAGTGTCATCGATAGTTCTGATGACAGTTTCCAGGAATATGAAAATCAATCTGACACATCAGCAGATTCCACTGATAAAGATGAAGAATTCTTTTAATTATTAAAAATATATTTGATCAATAAATATACAACATATTTTTCTTCTAAATGATTCATTACTATTTACCAGATTCAGATATTCTTATTCAACTGAACGATTACATAGATTGAAATAATTCAATAATATCATTCAAAAATAGATTAATCAACGAAATTATAGCTTGACCGATTTCAAACCACATAAAATTTGTATAATGAATAGTTCACATATTGTATTGAATAGAAATAATAGTCAGCTGCCTACATAACGGGGTAAAGATCGTCAGTTGCATCATTGATAACATTATAAAATACTTAGCCAAATGCCGACTTAGCACTTACAGTCCCTCAGCTGACGGTTTTACCACCATTATTGAAACAGCTGATTTATGTTTTAATTATTCTTCTAATTGTATACTAAATTCGATGTCTGAGTTTCATTGAATTTGAAATAACTTTCCATAATTTGTTTTATGATAAGTTTACACAAGCGACTGACGACTAACCCTCCACTATGCTGACTATTTTTATTGTTATTACCATCACCTAAACAATAATTGTGCAAATTCTCAAGTGGCTTGAAATTACTTTTGAACAATTGTTTTTTACAAGATGTACATTTTCTCACAACCTGCCCCACCACGATTCCGGCTACTGATGCTTGTTTTGATAATTAGCTGCGTCTCAACTATCAATTACACAAAAAATTAAGCAGGATGAAATGACCATCAAAAATGTAACACTACCTTCTGTACGATTGGGTTTCTTGCAGTGTTGGCCGAAGTTAAATATTTATCTGATAAAGTCACTGATTTAGTTTGCAATGCAGTATCTATATCATCTATTTGTGTTTCATCTAGTTCCACGCCACTTTCACTGTATTTAATTGTTGTTCGGTCTGTACGCTTTGGCGTTCCGATAAATAAAACCCCTATTTAAAAAAGGGCAAATAATCTTAAACAGACAATAATATTAATATATCTTATACAGGGTGTGCACGTTCTCCGTGAAAGTTCCGTAACTTTTATGTTATTCAAGATATCAACTTCCGTTTTTTTTAAACGATAGCCACGGCTAGGCTGCACAACTTAAAAATATTTTCACCTACATACAGGGTGTGCTAATATGGTTTCCAACCCAAAGTCATGTTTTTTTAAATGAAACACCCTAGATTTGATACCACATTCTAAAAGCTCTTTTGATGTTCATCAAAACTATATAGAGGTACTATAGGTCTATAATGGACGGTTTGCTTTTTATGAGTCATTTTATGTCAAAATCATGTCAACTTTGAAAAATTGCAGAAATTTTCGTATTGAACTTAGAGAGTTGATTCTTTCACGACATGATTTTCCACATCCTGTTGTATTATTATCGATAGCGCGATGTGCTTGTTTTTACCCTTTATTGTACATGGTGAATCAAAACGCAAAATGAACAAAAAGTCAATTTTTTTAAATGGCACCCGCCATATTGGATTTTGCCATTAAATAGCCTTTTTGTGAAGCTTTCTATTGACATATAATGTTTTATAGGTTACATGAGAAAAATTCTGAAAAATTGAGAAAACATGTTTTTTATGCAGTTTTGAGACTAGAGAAAACTAAGTAGGCTACTAGCATCAAATCTGACATATCTTGTCAATATTAATTATTTTATAAATTTGCCGTTCAATTTGTTGATGTCACAATGAATTTCATACGTCAAGAATTAATTAATATGATATACTGTGTTGGAGAAGCTGATCGAAACCCTTTATTGGCAAGTCGAATCTATCATCAAAAATATCCAAACTTGAAAACGCCACGAATTGTAACCTTAGAAAAGCTGCGAGACAGATTTGAAGCTACTGGAAACGTTGCATATTCTAAGTGTGAAAGAATAGCAAAACGAATTGACGACATATCCGAATTAAAAGTTTTGCTGATGATAGAAGAAAATCCAAATCTGAGGCACCAGAGAAATCGCTTTAGTAACTGATATTTCAAAAAGCAGCATAAACAATGTAATATTGAAACATCGATTCCACCCTTATCACATCGAATTTCATCAAGAACTATATGGAGATGATTTTGAGAATCGCATACAATTTTCAACTAGAATGAGTGGTGTGTTTGCCAAAACTTATTACATTTCGAACATTTTGTTCACTGACAAGGCGTCGTTCAAAAGCAACGGATCAGTCAATAGGCATAATATGCATTACTATGCAATTGAAAATTCACATTGGTTAAGAACTGTTGATCATCAACACTAATGATCCCTTAATGCATGGGGAAGTATTATTGGTAACCATGTTATTGGTCCCTTCTTTTTCGACGGTATTTTAAATAGGGAACGATATCTGCGATTTCTTGATGAGAATCTCCCCATTTTGTAGGAGAATGTTGATTTAAATACAAGAAGTGCAGCTGATCCTGATTCACCTCATCCCAGTATTTGGCTACAGCAAGATGGTGCGCCTCCCCACTATGCACGTCCAGTACAGGAATATTTCAACCAAGTATTTCCTATAGGGTGGATTGGTAGACGAGGACAAATTGAATCGCAAGGTCTCCCGACTTAACCCTTTTGGATTATTTCCTCTGGGGTTATTTAAAATCTAAAGTGTAGTAAACAAAGTTCAACATGAGTTTGTCTCTAGATTAGGACACTGCCTAGCCGCTAACGGACAGCAGTTTGAACATTTAATTGAAATTGGGTTTGTTTTTTGCTTTTTATTTAAGTATTGTTTATTGAATAAAACAGTTATTTATCAACCGATTTAGAATTTTTTGTAAAATTTTATTTCTGCATAAAAAATGCTATTAATTGAGGTATCACAAGGGGTACATTGCTATTTAAAATTTTTAAGTAGGGGATGTTAGCGCTTAGGGATTGAAGGGTGGGGGGTTAAAAATTACATAATTAAATGACAATTTAAAAATAAAACATTCCGCGACCGTATGTTCAACAGTACAGTTCTAAGTGAATTCGTTGATATAAAATACGACCTCGGAAATAATAAATTAACAAGTGATAAAACCAAAACAGGTATTGTTTTCTAAACATTCCTCTTCCTTTTATTACAGCTACATTAAATAAACCTAACCCAAACCATTTACCAAAACTACCTGAAATGTATCCTTTACAAACAATAACACCCTCAACCATAAATCATTCAACCAGCCAAACAAAAAACCCACTCACCCATCAAACAATAGAAGAAGGGACATATTCGAATGCAGTAAAAAGCAATGCACCAAATAAACAAACATCTGCAAGCAGTTTCCCGTCAAAAGAAAATGCTATTATATTAAATTCATTGCCAAACACGAAGTTAGAAGATTATCTAAATGCAATCACGGAAATAATAGATCCTAAAAATATAATCTTTGCATCAAGAATAGCAAATAACGGGATCTGTATTTATTTAAATACAAAAGAAGAGGCTGACCAGTTTGTAAACAACCATCCTAATATAACAGTAAATAACACAGAAGTGGAAATTCGTAAATTACTTACGCCGACCATAAGGGTGGTTATTTCAAATGTTAGCCCATCCATACCACACAATATAATAGAAGACTCACTTATTAAGCTAAATATAACTTTAACAGGCAAGATGTCATTTATAAAGCTGCTTTATCAGATATAAAATTTAAGCACATACTTAGCTTTAGAGACAAATCTATGTTAAACAAACTGCAAATTTAAACATCCCAGAATCAATAATAGTATTATTTAAAGAAACCCCTACAGACTATTTTATCTACAGAAACATACTGCTATACATGTAAACAAACCGCCATTCAACCTCAAGCTGCGAGGAACACAATATACAGAGTGAAACAAAACAACCTGAACAAATAACAAACCTAAATGAAACGATAAGAAATAAAAGACCAAATCAGTCATCTGAAAGTACACCTACAGAAGAACTAAATGTAACTGACATTGAACATCAAATAAGAGAAGCAATACAAAAGAAAAAACAAGAAACCAACCAAGAATCAACCCTGTCGAATTTATCACAAACCAAACGGACAAACAAAAACAAAAAAGGATCCTACAATTAAAAGAAGAACTTGGAACAAACTGAATCCCCAAAACACAATACAATAAAGGAAATCATAGAAAGTGATCCAGCCAAATACATTATCTCATTCGATGAATTTCAGGACTTTCTAGAAAACACGATCGGAACACAAAAAATACTACAATTAAGTAAGAAGTATACCAAAGATACAAACCAACTCATACAAATGATGCATGAAATCCAAAACAATACTGATGACAAAAAATTAAAACAACAATAACAAGAATAACTAAAACAATGGAGGAACAACAAATTGAGTCAGAAATGTCTGATTCCTCAGTCGATAATCAATAATATGAACATCATCCAATGGAATTGTAATGGACTTCAATCCCATAAAGCTGAATTCCAAAAATTAATTGAAGAAACACAACCTCATTACATATGCTTACAAGAAACACACTTCAAAGAACACAAAACATAAATACATACAATTTTATACAATATCGCAAAGACAGACTAAACACACATATAGCTAGCGGAGGGGTGGCAATTCTAGTAAACAACAAAAAACATATAGAGGAAATACCCCTAACAACAAACTTAGAAGCAATAGCTATAAGAATCTTGACACCTAATAAAACTAAAGTAACCTTATGTAATATATATCTACCACCACAACCAAACTGCAATCAAGAGTCCATTGAACATTTATTAAAACAGTTACCCCCTCCGATCATTATACTAGGTGACATAAACGGGCACAATATAATATGGGGTTCCAAACAAACCGACAAAAGAGGAAGAATGATAGAGAAAATAATAAATGAAAACAATTTCATCATACTAAATGACAACTCATCAACACATTTTTGCTCAAAATCAGGTACATTTTCAAATATAGACCTAACGATTTGTGACCCAAAAATTACACCAAATCTAGAATGGAAAGTAATTCAAAATCTATATGGTAGTGACCATTTTCCTATACTTATTAGCTCACAAGAAAGTCATACAAACCTCAAACCCCATACATCATACTCAAAATGGAGAATAGAAGAGAATAAGTGGCCCCAATTCCAAACATTGCTAACCAACAATACCAAAACAAACAATATTCCAGCATAAACCAAAACATAAACGAAATCATAGAATCTTTTAGCCAAGACATAATAAAACAGCCAAACAAACATTCACGTTATCCAATACAAACAATAAAAAACAGTACCATGGTAGAATAAGGAATGCGAAAAAGCAAGCAAAGACAATAAAGAGCGCTATACAAATATCGGAAAAACAAAACATAGAAAACCAAATAGAACTTAAAAGAACAAAAGCTATTAGCAGACGTACAATAAAACAGAGCAAGAAAAAGCATGGGAAAACTATGTTTCCTCTATAACCTGTGATACGCCTGATAACCAAATTTGGAACAAAATAAAAGCAATTAAGGGGATAAATAACATCCCACGTGCAACAGATGTAATATTAATAGGAACCACCAAAATTATTTTAGACCGCCAAGAAATAGCAGAAAAAATAGCAGACGAATTTGCCAAAATATCTAGCAATTCAAATTATAATAAAGACCAATACAATAAAAACAAATACAGAAGACAATCAAATTATCAAAATTGAAGAACAAAACAACCCATTAAACAAATCCTTTACAATGGACGAACTAGAAAACAGTATTTCACAACAAAAAAACAAAAAGTTCAGGGCCAGACCAAATAATTCCAGAAATGATCAAACACCTACCAGATAAAATAAGAAACACCTACTAGACATATATAACTTCATATGGAACAACAATGTATACCCTATAGAATGGAACAAAGTCATTACAATACCAATATTAAAACCATCAAAAGATAAGACAAACCCAGCAAATTATCGACCTATAGCATTGTCAAATGTATTATCAAAAATAATGCAAAAAATGGTAAATAAAAGGCTAATGTGGTATATAGAAAATAATGACATATTAAGCAATACCCAAGCAGGTTTTAGGACAGGCAGAACAACAACAGATCAAACACTTAAACTAAAAATAGAAATAGAAAAAGCGTTCGAACTTAAACAACATCTAGTAGCAATATTCTTAGACTTACATAAGGCATATGACACCACATGGAAATATGCGATAATACAAACACTAATAGAACATAACATACAAGGAAAAATACTACACTACATAAAAAACTTCCTGGAAAACCGTTCTTTCCTAGTCAAAACAAATGGATGCTTATCAGAACCAAGAAAGCAAGAAAACGGAGTTCCACAAGGGGAAGTACTTAGCCCCACACTATTTCTGTTAATAATAAACAAAATAACAAAATTGTGAAGAAACCAACACAAATACTGCTTTTGCTGATGACATAGTATTATACCACAAAGGCAAAACATCAACACAATACAAACAAATCTACAACAAAACATAACCAAAATAGAAAAATGGGCAAAAGAAATAGGTTTCACATTCTCATCCACAAAACAAAAGCAATACATTTCTGCAGAAAAGAAAACAACATATGGATCCAAAACTTCTAATAAACAAATCCCAAATAGAATATACAGATAACATCAAATTTTTAGGCATCTACTTTGATAAAAATTAACATGGAGAAAGCACATAACAGAATTAAAAATGACTGCAACAAAAGATCAATATCTTAAAATGCTCTCGAATACAGATTGGGAGCGCACACAAACAAGCTATTAAAGATATACACAACTACCATCAGATCAAGACTTGATTACAGTTGTATCACATACAGCACAGCCAAACCTTCTAATATAAACCAATTAGACACCATTCAAAACACAGCTCTCAGATTAGCAACAGGTGCCTACAGAACAAGCCCAGTCAATAGTCTACAATGCATAGCAAATATACCACCTTTATGTATAAGAAGAAATAAATTGAACCTAAAATATATTGCAAAACTAGCATCAAACCAGAAAATAGAAGCAAACTAGGACAACTTTAAAATTAAACCATGTAACACAAGATTAGATACCAGTACTCCAACAGCGGTACACATAAAAAACATAATAAAACAAATAAAACTATCCCTACCTGAAATCCTTCCACAATATTTACCTATATTCCCACCATGTACTAGAAAACATATAACGACAAATGTATCACTATCAAATTATTCAAAAAAAAATACAAGCAAAGCTCAGTATCATCAACGATTTAAAGAACTAAAGGAACAACACAAGAGACATGAATTTATCTACACAGATGGGTCGAAAAACTACCAACAAGTAACTGCAGCTGTACTCAGACAAGATCAACAAATCCAAATAACACTACATCCATATAGCAGCAGCTATACAGCAGAAAAAGTAGCAATTTTAACAGCCATCCAAGATATAACATCAAACCCAACACACACCAAATATGCAATATGCACAGACTCTTTAAGCACTATTAAATCACTCGAAAAATGGTACACAACAGATCCAATAACGAACAACATACATGATGCTCTACACAAAACAACAGAAGAAACCGGAACTGAAATAATACTGATTTGGTCTCCAGCCCACGTTGGAATCCAAGGAAATGAAGCAGTAGATAAACTAGCTAAACAACGAATAACTAATACCAACACCCAACTCAAAACTCCAATAACAGACATCTATGCAATTATCTCAAGCAAAATAGACAAAAAATGGGAAGAAACCTGGAAGAACGCCCAAAATAACAAGCTTAGACAAATAAAACCAAAAACCGAACCGTATGCACACATCCCAAAATCAAGAAGACAACAAATAGTATTAACAAGATTAAGAATAGAACACACTGCATATACACACAACTACTTGATGACAAAAGAAGCTCAACCTGTATGTGAACAATGTAAAACAAACCTAACAGTAGAGCATATCCTAACGAATTGTGAAAAATATCAACAAAAAAGGCTCAAATACAACATACAACAAGATGTACAAACTATCCTGAGAGACACACCCAATATTGAACCACTGCTGAACTATCTTAAAGACATAGAAATCCTACATCGTATATAAATTATATAAAAGATAATATATTTGTACCATAGATTATAAATAATACTTCCAACCTCCGCTAATAACTGTAAAGGTGGAAGCGGATAAAAGTGAAATTAAAAAATAAAAAAATAAAAATCGACATGTCAGAGCTTTTTACTCAGAAATTGTCAATAATCATTTAATTGAATATATCCGTTACTTTTGGGAAGCACGGTATATCAATAGAAAGCTCAACAAAAATGCTATTCAATGGCAAAATCCAATATGGTGGGTGCCATTTAAAAAAATTGACTTTTTGTTCATTTTGCGTTTTGCTTCACCTTGTACAATAAAAAGTAAAAACAAGGACATCGTGCTATGGATAATAATACAACAGGATGTGGAAAATTATGCCGTGAAAGAATCAACTCTCCAAGTTCAATACGAAAACTTCTACAATTTTTCAAAGTTGACATGATTTTGACATAAAATGACTCATAAAAAGCAAACCGTCCATTGTAGACCTATAGTACCTCTATATAATTTTGATGAGCATCAAAAGAGCTTTTAGAATATGGTATCAAATCTAGGGTGTTTCATTTAAAAAAACATAACTTTGGGTTGGAAACCATATTGGCACACCCTGTATATAGGTGAAAATATTTTTAAATTGTGCAGTCTAGCCGTGGCTATCGTTTAAAAAAACCGTAAGTTGATATCTTGAATAACATAAAAGTTACAGAACTTTCACGGAGGACATAGACACCCTGTATATTCCGATATCATATACAGGCTGATTCAAATTCGAGAGCCACTATAGGATCTTGCTTATTAATGGAGATAGAAAGTATGTTTAAATTCAGCAAAGTTGCTAAACTTTACACTAATTAATAATCTGCAAACCAATTTGATGAGATACTTCTAAAAACGTAAAAAACTAAATTTCTGTTTTTTATTTTTAGTGCCATAATTCAAATAATATTCAAAATTTAAAAGCACTTTCTCATAACCACTTTTTATCCTCTATCGAATAGCTCGATTCAATTTGTTAAAAACGTTTCGTCGTTACCTGACCGTCTTTAACTTTCTTATTTCTTATGGATGCTATTTTGATTTTATGTACATTTGGATTTGCCAATTTTTTCTGATTATAGTAGTGTATGACAGGTAGCAAAAAAGCTTTTTAACAATGACTTAATAGTAAATAATAGTATTTTAATACTTAAAAATGGTAAACTTAAACCAACCTTTTATAACATAAGTAATGTCACAATCTCCACAAAAAAATAAAAGAGCACTACGCTCTATCCATAAGTGCACTTTTCCAAATTCAACTTTTATTAAATTATACTATGAGTTATAAAAAGACATATAATAAGTTAGTACAGTTAGCTAAAACTCGTTTTCTATCTGATTGCATAATTAATTAAAAAAATTACCAGAAAAATGCCAAGAAAGAAACTTTGAAGATTGTACATAAATTAACTGACAAGACATGCTCTCAGTAGTAGAAAACCTTTGTTGGAAACTGCTTTGATGATCACGTTGCAAATATTTTAAATATACATTTTGCTGGTGCAGCGAACAACTTAATATCAAATTGCAATACTGCAAGCAATGACTCAATTGATTATCTACATCACAGAAAGTAGATTAATCAACATATCAAAATATTCTTTCCTACAGATGATCATGATATCATAAATACTTTAAAAGTTTTCAAAAATAAAAAGTATGCTTGTAATGATAATGTTACTGTTAAAATACTACCGTTTTTATCATTGGACTTAGTAAGTACCTTTCAAATTTTATAAACGAATCTTTTCAATCTGGAATATTTCCATCTTGCCTAAAGCATGCTACTGCGGTTCCACTTCACAAACGTGGATCATCATCATCATTTTGTTTTCGACCTTACTTAAGGTCGGTTTGACGCAGCTATAACTTCTTTGCTATTCTGTGCTAATCTAAAAGCTCTACATACCCTTCACAACCTAAATTTCTAATAATTTGACTAACATAGCTTGGTCTAGGTGTTCCGATACTCTTCTATCTTTTTCCTATCTACAAGGCTCTACATAGTTATTAGCTACTTGAGGGTTGTTAAAGAACTTCAACATGTTTACATGATTCCCATTTATAAGAAAATGAAATATTACCTGGTTATCCCCTCCAAAAAAGGAAAAGTGCTTAATTATATATTATGGTAAGGCTTAAGCAACGAATCGCTACCAATATGCCAGACCGCTAACTAATTGTGAATTATGTCATGGAGATGTTTATTAAGTTATTTTAAACTTTGCTACCAAGTGTAAAATTTTTTACTCAGCTCAATAGGAATTTCTTAAACAAAAATCCAACACAGATTCCATATATAATTTCTTACTGCCTATTTACTCCTCACTTAAAAAGACAGATTGTTTATCTGCAGCTCAATTTATAGACCTTGGCAAAGCTTCCGATTGTGCTAATCGTATCATTCTCTTAAATAAATTGCATTTCTATGGCTTTTGAAGAATTCTTCAATGGGAAGTGACTTCTCTTACATCATTGAAAAACTGTATTCAGTCTGATCTATTAGCTGCACAAACGGTTTGAGATAAATAAATTTGTTGTAGACATTAAGCCATTCTGAATGGACCTGCGCCTTGATGACGTTCTAAAATACTAGAACAGGTAGAATGACTTGCGAGTTTCAATGAGCTAAAGAGACGAACTATAGGTTTAACCAAATTAGTGGGGTCTTTAGTGAGGAACTAGATTAAGACAGGTCCCCGAAAGAGGGCAGCAGCTTTTTCAGTACTTAGAGTAGCAAAGACCATAGAAGTCGGTATGACATTCTAAGACACACTACTGCGATGTGGAAGGCAACGGGAAACCACCATATTATCTCCCAAGTACACAGCATACTCAAATTGTTATTAATGATGATGGCATCCTCTGAGGTAAAAAATGCCGAAGGTAAAATAGTCCGCATTCGGATCTCCGGGAGGGACTAATTCGGGGGATGTGATCCAAAAGTATAGAAAAAGATCCATGAACATTCTGCGTGTCGAAGCGTGGAATGTCAGAAGTATGAAACAAGTAGGTAAGCTAGAGAACCTGCAATTCTAAATGAATAGGTTAGCACTAGACATAGTAGGAATCAGCGAAGTCCGCTGGCTTGAGACAGGAGATTTTTGGAGTGGACACCGGGATAATTCATACAGGATCATAGGAAGCAAATTCGGGTGTGGGGATAGTTATGCTCAAAAAGATAGGACGACATGCAGAAAACTACTTACAAAAGAACGAAAAAGTTCTCATAGTTATATTTGAATCTAAACCGGTAAATACAGTAATAATACAAGTATACATGCCCACCTCTAGTTACAGTGAGGAAGAGGTAGAGGCTATCTACAAAGATGTCGAAGACATACTAAGATACGTAAAAGGACATGAAAATTTAATAATTACGGCGGGATTTTAATGCAGTGGTAGGTGAGGGTAGGGAAGGAGCCATAGTCGGTTTATTTCATTTAGGCACAAGAAATGACAGGGGAAATAGGTTGGTAGAATTTTGCAACAAGAACAACTTAACCCATCACAAATACATTATTTCAACATCATGTTAGAAGACGATACACGTGGAAAATGCCAGGAGATATAAGAAGATATCAAATAGATTACATTATTGTTAGACAACGATATACAAATCAAGTAAAAGATAAAGATATCCACGAAAGATTTGAAAAAAAGTCAAATGAATTGCTGAAAGATATCTGAAAATTTTCTGATACTAAGGACGTAGAAACAGAATGGAATAACATTAAATCCAGCTTAGACATGTTGGCCAGAGATATTCTGGCATATACACAAAAAGATAATAAGAAACCATGGATAACAAAGGATATCCTGAATTTAATAGAAGACGAAAATACAAAAATAGATCAGATATAACAAGAAAACAGAGATACAAAACCATAAAATGGGAAATTCGCAAATGCAGGAAAGTTAAACAACAATGGATTGATGAAAAATGCAAAAAGGTACAAACTAAGATGGAAATAGGAAAGATACACGCAGCATACGAATTAATTAGAATGAATTTTAGGGATATAAAAACATATAGCAAAAATATAAGGGACGCGGAAGAAAACATCATTATAGAAAATGCAGAGAAAGTAGCTAGGTGGCAGGAATATATGGGGAATTTATATTCAGGAGAGGAACTAACAGCATTAGAACAGGAATCAGACATTGAAAATGATGATCTAGAATATCCTATACTTAGAGATGAGTGAATTAACATTAAGAGCCTGAAAAATAGTATGGTACTGTGTACAGATAAGGTGCAAGCAGAAACTCTAAAAGCCGCTGGACAAGCAGTAACAGAACGTCTCTTCCGACTTGCAAGCTATATGTATGAGACAGGCGAGATACCCAAAGATTTCAAACGTAACAACAATAAGTTTGACAGTACACGTTTCAAAAATATTAACTAGAACTGTACAAAGACGAATGGAAAAACAAGCTGAAGAAATATTGGGAGAAGATCAATTTAGGTTTAGGCGAAACAGGAGAACACGGAAGGCTATTTTAGCTTTGAGGGTGATAATGGAGAAAACAATAGAAAAGGGGGAAAATGTATATATATAGGGTTTGTAGATTTAGAAAAAGCATTCGACAATGTGAAATGGAAAAAAATGTTCGACATACTCAAAAAGATTGGAATGAATTTTAGTGATAGACGGATAGTACATTGCTTATACAAAGAGCAAACAGCAGTAATAGAATTAGAGCAAGAAAGTAGAGAAGTAAATATTAGGAAAGGAGTGAGACAGGGACGTGCCTTATCCCCATTAATGTTTAACTTGTACATAGAAGAGGCAATGAATACTGTCAAATGCAGGAAGATATTTGGAATTAATATGGAGGGACAAAAGATTGATATGCTTAGATTTGCAGTTGATATAGCGGTATCAACATCTAGCAAAGAAGAGTTAGAAGCTGCTCTTAATGAAATGGAAACAGTTCTAACGAAGAGATATAGTATGAAAATTAACAAAAATAAAACTAAAGTTCTATAATGCAAAAGAGGGGAAAATAAATCAAAAACAAGAATACAAATAGGTAACGAGCACTTACAAGAGGTTAAGAATTTCTGCTACCTAGGAAGTCAAATAATGCAAGATGGAAAAAGCACAAAAGATATAAAACAATAATTACATTTAACAAGAAAAAGCAACTACTGTGCTCAAAGACCACAAACAGAAACAAGGAAAAAATTGCTTAAGACATATGTATGGAGCACAGCACTGTATGGTTGGAAGCCTGGACACTTTGAAATGTGATGCTACAGACGTATGATGAAAATATCGTGGACAGACAAAGTTAAGAACAAAGAGGTATTAGAAATGGTACGGAAAGAAAGAAATATGTGCAAAACTGTAAAAAATAGAAGAGATAGGATGATAGGCCACATACTAAGACATGAGGGAATAATGCGAAGTATATTAGAAGCAGAGATACGAAAAAAGAGAAGTAGAGGTAGACCTAAGTTAGACTACTGCACACAGATAGTGAAAGATGTAGACTGTAAGAATTTCCGTGAAATGTGTAGGCTAGCTCAGAATAGAAATCAATGGAAGTATGCATCCAGTCAGTCGCAAAATGGAAAATTAATGACAATAATAATTACTGTACTTAAACATGGTGATTATTATAAACAACTAAAGATATTGGTTTTGCAATACTCTCAACTAATGTTAATAGTGCGAAAGGATTTACTGGAATTCTATTAGTACAGCAAATGTCTGAGTGTTGGGGATCCTTGGCAGCCACAGGATGCTTAACCCCCTTCACATAGCACTGAATCGCGGTGAAATAGGGCATGTAATTAGAAAACAATAGAAGGGAATTGAGTTGCATATAGGCTGTTAGGAGAATTGCAGGGAACTGTGTAGGCTAGCTCAGAACATAAATAAGCTGAGGTACAAGTCCAACCAGTTTGGAGACGTAAAACCCAATGACGAAAAAATAAGTGTTCCTAAATCTGATGATTATTATAAACGACTACAGGTATTGGTTGTGAAATATTTTCAACTAATGTTGATTGTGCGAAAGGATAAATAGGAAAAACTATTAATTCGACAAAGGTTCAAGTGTTAGGGGAACTTAGCAGCCAAAGGCTGCTTACCCCCATTCACATACAACTGAATATCGAGGAAGTAGGGTATACAACTGTAAAACAATAGAATGTGACCAAACTGCATCAAACAAGAAACAACATCAGCCATGTTCAAAGACAACGAACATAGATACAAGAAGAAAATGGTTCAAAGCATAGTGTGGAGCACAGCACAGTACATCCATGAAATAGGAGCAGTAGGAAAAGCAGACAGAAAGAGATAAAAGCCTTCTGGAATGTTGTGCTTCAGATGTATGAGGATGGTAGCATGGTCAGACAAAGTTAATAACAAATAGGTTGTAGAAATAGTAGAGGAATAAAGATATTGGAAGACGAAAAAAAATAGGAAAAATAGAAGAACAGGATACGTTCTAAGGCATTTCTGGAGAATAGTACAGGATATATTATAAGCAGAGATAGGAAAAGATAGGTAGAGGTAGACCGAGATCAGGCTTTCGCACACAAATAGTGATAGATGCAGACTGTGCAAATTTCAGGGAAATGTGTAGGTTGGTTCAGACTAGGAAACAATAGGGGTACGCGTCCAACCAGTTCTAGGACTGAAAATATGATGATGATGTAGACATTAAGAAAACTTGTCTAACCTTTAAACCACACACTATTCTGAATGTACTTATAGATGAATTATCACTAAATTCGGATGACCGACATTTTTAAGCATAATTCTTGATCAGAACCTAAATTTTTCAGAACACATTTCCAATCTAACTAGTGTTCACGCCTCTCCCGGTTCTGCTCAGTTAGAATATTTATTAGTTCAATAGACGTTTGCGATCGCTCTCACGATTAGGTTGTGTGTTATAGTGCTATTCATAAACAGTATTGGTCCGCCCTTTGTTACATGCCAAAAATTGGCATTGTAAGTTTTTAATTTGTGAGTGAATTCGTGCCAATATTTTAAAAGACTTGTGCATGCATTTCCGTCACTTTAGACAGTTGCGTCAGCGCCCGAGAATGCGCAAACGCGGAGTGTAGAAGGAAGTGGGGCATTTTCCGTCACATCATGGACGAGTCAACGAAACGTCGAACAGTGAAGTTCACCGGTGAGTGATTTTTTATCGTACATATTATTATCAATATTTACACCTCTATCTCTCGCCCCTAAACTACAGTCCACTTCTTTCCCTCTGAAACAGCTAACTATGCTATGTTCTTAAAACCATAACCACCGAATTGTCTGAAGAAAGTGCATTGAAAATGTATTATGCTTTGTTTGAATCTAAGATTTATTATTAAATCATTTTTGGAGTTATACTACCCTTGAAAATAATGTAATTTTTAAATTACAAAAAAGGGGCAATTATATCATCAGTCATTCTACCAAAAATGTGCACTGTTGCCCATTGTTTAAAAAACAAAGTTTTAGCCTACACTTCATTATTCTTATATGAAACACTTAGCTCTTCTATACAAATACAAAGGTTATATTTGCTCAATTTCCATACATTATCATGACACTCGATATACAAGTAATTTTCGTAAAATATGTCCAATCCCATCATTAATTAAGCCTCTTTTCTATATGACACCAATGCTATACAACAAATTACTACAGTAAATCAAAAACTTTGCAAAATCTGCAAGCTTTCCATCCTCCCTGTTATCTTTGGTGCATGAATGCCATTACTACCCTATGCTAGAATTTTCAGATGACACTTTTTGAAGTCATTTTTTAATGGCATGCAAGTGTTTTTTCATTATTCGCCAGTTTACTACATTTAGATTTTATTAATACACACTAGCATATGTCCCAATCTCAAAAAAGTCAGGGGCTGATAGGTGTGAGAATTTTAGAACGATTAGTTTAACTTCCCACGCTTCCAAAATACTAACAATAATAATTAAAAATAGAGTAGAAACTTGACTGAGAATTATTTAGGCGAAGACCAATATGGTTTTCGTAAAGAGAGAGGGACTAAAGAACCGATACTAATGATTAGGGTAATTATCGAAAAAAGATTACAAAAAAAATAAAAGACTCATTTCGCGTTTGTAGATTTAGAAAAAGCATTTGATAGGGTTAATTGAATTGTTATGTTCAGGGTTTTTGCGAAAAATAGGAATCTGTCATAGGGATAGAAAAATTATTTACAGTCTATATAAAAACCAGAGCGTAGTAATGAGATTTGATGAAATAGAAAAAGAAGCTAAGATTTTAAATGGTGTTAGACAGGGTTGTTTACTATCTCCCTTGATTTTTAATGTTTATATTGAGGAAGCTTTAAACTTAGCTAGAGAGAGAGAAAAGAGATAGGTATTAGTGTACAGGGACAGAAAATAGACATGTTACGTTTCGCAGATGATATAGCCATTATAGCAGAGTCTAGAAAAGAGTTAAGAGGGTTTTTAAATATTTTAGATGAGATACTACAGAGTAACTATATGAAAATTAACTCAGGAAAGACAAAGATAATGACAAGTGAGTTACAGCCTAGTTCTAAACCAAAATTAAAAATAGGTAATGCCAAGTTAGAGGAGGCAGATGATTTTTGCTATTTAGGTAGTATAATTACAAAGGATGGACGTAGCAGAAGGGATATAGTAGCTAGAATAGCTCAAGCTAGAAAAATGTTTTTAAAAAAGAAAGATTTACTAATAGCTAATAGTATTAGTTTAAATAATAGAAAAAGTTTCCTAAAGTCGTACGTATGGAGTGTTCTATTATACGGTAGTGAGACTTGGACAATTAAAGAGGTAGGTAAGAAAAAGGTAGAAGCTATCGAGACTTGATGTTGTAGGAGAATGTTAAAGATTAGTTGGACAGATAGAGTAACAAATGAGGAAGTTTATAGAAGGATAAGTGAGAAATCCTGTATGTGGAAACAATTAAAGGTCAAGAGAGATAGAATGATAGGGCAGCAGTTAACGTATGAGGGACTATTTAGTAAGGTCTTAGATTATAGACTACTAAATAAAAATAGAATAGGAAGACCTAGACAAAGCTATATTAGTCAAATTATTAGAGATTTAGGTTGTGAAGGCTATGTAGACCTTTTAGACTAGCTCAGAATAAAAAAAAATTTAGAGCATCGTCAAACCGACCTTAAGTAAGTTCGAAAACAAAATAACACAGCATATGTTTGTTAGTTTTATATTTGAGTTTATTTAGCATTCTACTATTTTAATGTTTGTTGATGTTTATCTTTACACTACCATGTTTTCATGAGTACAAATATAATTATCTATCTATCTATCTATTCTGAATTAACCACACTTGTTTGTGTTTGGACTTTATAACGAATTGTTAATGTAAAGAATATAATGTTGTTCTTGGCCAATTGTCTTAAAAAAAGCAATTAATCACAGAAACATGAAAAGTGACAACATACTATGGACGTAAAAATCATGAATGTACTTACATCTAAAATTTTACATGTAAATATATTCAAGGTTTTTATTCCCATTGGAAAAATGTGCACACAGCCAGCTTGGGATAACAACATACTATGACTTTCGTAATATCAACTTACTGTAATAACATTCCTAAGTATGCAGGACAATGCATTGTGCAAATGAGTACTGTAAAATGAAAAATTAATAATAATTATTGCCAAGAATATAAAAGTATTATTATATATTAGGACTGGATTACGTTGCTTTAGATTCAAAAGTAATAAATTGTTCAGTAAGGTAATACAATGTGATTTTTAAAAAACCTATGAAAGAACATTTATTTTTGCAACAAAAACAAAATTCAATTCAAAATTAATTCAAATACAGAAAGTTTGCACTCTGAACTAAACTGATGTAAGAAACACATATCTATTCATACACATTCAACCTATACAGACAAACAGATAAGCAGGTTGGCAGACTTTTTAAAGCAGCCGTATGAATACATTGGTGAATTTTAATTGTTATTTTATTTGAGGGCACATAAACCTTCACACCATAAGGTGTGCGATAACTGTATATCAGCATAGATGTGAAGGGTCAGCTGAAAGAGGAATTTCACTTTGTTACGTATTAAGTGAATTAACCCATAACATGCCTTTCATTTATTGGATTTCCATCTCATATCTATTAAATCTATGGTATCTTGTATAACAGTAAAGAAATTCCTTTTGCTTCCAGAAACCAGTCCTGGTTATTTTATAAATTTAAATACATTGTAAGGATAAAATGATTATAATATCCAAAAATACGTTAAGATACAGCCTCGGGGTTTTTTATAGCTCTCAGGAAAATTATATAATACATGCAATTGAATAAAGTTGTGTTCTATTCCAAATGGTTTTGAGAAAATTAGCCACTTTGAATAAGTCAATCCTGGGAGGGACAAATAAGCGTTGCGACGATGGAGTAATTATGTGAACTTAAATTGAACACTTCAGTACAGAAACTCACGGAAGCAGTTGTATGTTTTGGAGAGTGTGTTACCACGTGTTTCGATGTAATGCTTGAGTTTCTCGTTCCTATCTCCTTACCTTTTGCCTTGAGAACACTACAGGGATAGTGGAGACAACAATGTAACCAGAAATTTGCAAAAACCGAACCACCGAGACCCTGAGAGAAGTTTGTCCTCCGAGGGTCTGATTTGTAAGGTTATTAACCTTGTAATATTGTATATAAAAATTTGCACAATTGAACTTTAAAAATTATAAGTTAGAGTGTGGGGGAACGGTAGAACTTTAAAAACGCGATGATATTTAACAGCTTGAATGCAATATCAGTGGTGTGGTTGAATTATTACGGTGATAGTCAGGAAGGTGCATTTTATAAATACTTTCATGTACAAAGATGGATTTTTATTCGAATAGTTCCGAAGCAGAATAATTGACAGAATCTAGTAACATGATAAAGTTACCGTATGCTGATAATATAAACAACTGATAATAGCATTGTAATTGATCACAAAACTCAACGGCCACTGATGTCTAAAAAATGCAATACCTAATTATATATATAACGAATTCTTCCAAACCGATTTTTATTTCATGTGCATAATGATGTCGGATTCTTTTTAAAGTAAAATACCTCTACCAAATTTACATTAACTCATATACAAAACATGGAGAACAACACACGAGTTCTTTGTTAATGGGCATTTGAGATTAAAAACTTCATATTTGTATTCCTCGCCTTTAAACATATCAGATGATGTAAGTTCAATCTTTTAAAGCACTTTTTTACTAAAAATCTTCAGTTAAAGTATAGAAAATTTATCAACACAACCATCTTTCACCAACATCTGTCATTACTACGGATCTTCTTATATGTAAAGTTCATAGTAAATGAAGCACATCTATATTGTGAAATCGTTTATACTAGAGTCTACAGTAATCAAGGACATATTAGTTTATAAGTTGTGTGTTTTATGTAAAAGACAATTGGTAATGTGTGCTGTTAATTGAATAATTTTATGATTATATTTTGTGATGGTAAAATTTCTCTAATTTAATATCAATTAAGGAAATGGTTTATAACTAAGAGCAATTTAGACGAGTTTTTGGATCAAGGATTTTTTTAGTAAAATTCAGAGATCAGAGTGCTCTAACCCTGAGAGATAATTAACAGTATATGAGGTAGTGTAAATTGATATTTCAGTAAATTTTGAATATTGTAAAAAAATTTCTTTGTGAAGGGTATGTAAAACTTTTTAGATTAGCACAGTATAGAAAAGAAGTTAGAGCTGCGTCAAACCGACCTTAAGAAAGGTTGAAAACAAAATGATGATGATATAAAAATATTTCTTTTCAGAACAAAATAAAGGTATTAAGGCAATAGAAAAAAAATAAAAAATTTGTCACGTATATTTATTTGCAAATTTAGATGGATTTTAAAATTCAAATCCTTGGTCCAATATGAAAAACCACATGCGATCTATTATTTCCTAGTCTGGTTAAATTGTAGCTAAGTTCAACATTTCGTACCCACCACCATATGGAAACAATTCAGGTGTTTCTAAACCTGGTTTGGAAAGTCGTTGACAGCAATATAATCCTTCAAAAGTTCATGTAAACACCTTATTGGTCACAATATATTTCAATATTTACAACTTGTTTCATACACACTGACACGTGGCACCAAGCAATTGTTCTGATAAGATTTCCCCTAGTTGAATTGTCTTTGAAAGTCGTATTCTCAATCCGCTCACTTCCACATCATCTTTGAGTCTAGCAAGATAGGGAGTTGTTGATGATGAGAATTAGTGGTGAAAAATTTAAGTGCCTTAATTTGTATTCATTTCAGCGCAAATTTCCTCAAGCCAATAAATTCCTTCTAGTCAAAAAATATCTTCAAGGCAATAAATACTTTCAAACCAGCACATACCCTCTACCCAACATGTACCCTATAGAAGAGATATTTTATACTGATGATGTACATATACAAATACTAATGCTCAACAAAATATTAATAAATCTTTTTGATACACATGCGTCATTAAGGACGAGCAGAATTACCAAAGCAAAAGCTCAATTACTTACCAACGTAATCACAATTATAATGAAACTGCGTGATAAAGCTCATATTAAATTTAAACATAGCAGAACACAATCAGATTGGGAGCACTATAAACAGCTAAGAAATTCTGTAACAAGCTCTATAAGACGAGAAAAAGGCATTACTTTGATTTTATTGCTAAACAATCTGCTAATATTACTTAGAAAGTTCTTAGGGACTCGAAGATCGTAACATCTAAACTAAACTGTATACCAGAAAGTCTATTATAAAAAGATATTTTCCAGAATGTTGGAAACTGGCTGTCATTATGCCTATACCTAAAGTTAACAAAGTCATTAATTTGTCAGAGTTAAGACCTATTAGTATTCTTCCACCTCTATCAAAAATTTTTGAAAAAATAATATATGAACAAATCCACGAATACATTTCTTTTGCACAAATCAATCTCGCTTTAGAGTGGGCCATAGTACCACTGGTGCATTAATCAAAGTCACTAACAATATTCTTCAGTCTTCTGATTTGGATTTGGTTAGTGTTCTAGTGTTGTTGGACTACTCTAAGGTGTTTGACACCTTAGACTACTACTTCTTGGTAAATTAAAATTATTACAGATTTGACAACAACTCACTACATCTTATGCCGTCTTTTTATGTAATAGGAAGCAGTTGGTTAATGTCAGTGGTTAAATGTCTCTAACAAAAAATATAACTAGTGGAGTGTCTCGAGGTTCAATCTTAGGTCCTCTGCTTTTTTTGCTGTATACAGCTGACTTCACAAGTAAACTTCGTAATTGTCAATCTAGATTTTACGCTGATGATTCACAAATATATTTCTCATTTAAAATTAATCAGTTATCAGTTGCAAATGCTGAGATCAATGAGGATCGAAATGAGCTTTCTGATTTTGGAGCAAATAATTCCTTAGCTCTTAACCCTAAGAAATCGGTAGCAATTATTTTTGGGCCTAAGAAAAACGGAAGATAGTTGATAACATAAATCTAATGGTAAATGACGAAAAAATTAAAATACAAAATAACGTTAAAAACCTAGGACCAACGGCTGACTTTAAATTATGATTTGATTGTCAAATAAATAATTTAGTTAAAAGATCATACATAATTAAGTTAACAAACATTCGTTAAATCAAAAGCTTCGTAAAATGCTTTGCGAGTCACTTATCTTGTCTGCATTTGACTATGGTGATGTTGTTTATGGCCCTGTTTAGACTCTATTATTACAGCAAGGGTTCAAAGAATATAGAATGATTGTCTTAGATTTATTTTCAATTTAAGGAAATTTGATCACATTTCTGAATCGTTGCGCCAGTCGGGCTGGTTAAAAATGTTAAACAGGCACTTACTGCTTCTTGCATCTTTTACGCATAAAATTATAAATTCTCTATCGGCACCAATTTATATAAAAAATCTGCTGCTACCTCGTAGCAGTTGTCATCCTGTTCAGGTGAGATCTAGTAACTTGCTGTATGTACAGCGGCACTCAAACACACTTTTCCAGAGGTCATTCCAGTACACTACAGTTAAATTATATAATTCAATTGATAACTCTATGAAAACCAAATCGGTATCAAGTTTTAAACTATTATTTAAAAAGTATTTACTTTCAACACAATAAATTCACTGGTCTATATATTTATATTTATTTGTTCTCATACTCTTTAGCAGAAATAAGTGTTGGCTCGTAAAGTACCAACTTAATGTTAGTGTTAAGCTGTTTGCAGTGACGTTCACACCAGGATTATAAATATCCGGCTTCTTTTATATGTTTTTATACTTATTTGTAAATTTATGTGTATTGTATTGTTAGTTGCAGGTTAAGTGGTAGAACAGCCTTTGACTGAACTTCGCCTGTTATACATTCTAATTTTTTTTGTTATAGAACTTATCAATAATCAATAAAGACAATATTATTATTATTATTACCCCCAAGCCTATTAGCATCATTGATGTCCAAGCATCCTTGAGCTGACAATCACACTCGAGAACAGTCTGGGACCATTGCCCTTTTCACCACAAGTAATCAGTTGAAACCTGAACCCAACCGACCTAAGGGTAGCAGCCAGTTAAGGGTGTGTTACTTTTGCCAAATCCAACAACGGATTTGTTTCACAACCCCCTTTCCCACAAACGGCTAAGTTTTAAGCCATGAAAACCTCTATCGTTCCGATACCCAGCCGAATCAACTTTTTGTAGATTAATTAATTTCTTTTTACTACACGTATATTTTCTTGAAAGTGATATCTTTATTCAAACTTTGTTATATTTGAAACTCTCACTATTTTAAGATTACTTGAATTGCTGTTTTTGATTAAATTTGTAGGTGATTATCAGATCTGATGCTCATCTAAATATTAAATAATGAAGTTTTCTTCAACCAATTATATTTTTTATAACTAAAATATGTAAGATTATTTATTTCTTTTGTTAAATATTGTTATTGGATACAAATTATTTATTATAAAATAGAAACATTCTGATTCTAGTCTGGTCAATTTTTCAAAAGGTTAAATCGAAGATTACTAAAAATACCTATTCAGAAAGGGTTTCTGTATCTAACCTAAAATTATAATTTTTTTAATAGTTGCTAGATACAGTGGCATCCAACTTGCATTTTTTTTGTTTTCAGTTTAGCAAAGAATATTTCAACCCGACCCATCTCAAGTTAGCCGGAGGCACAACAGTATTTTATCTTTCCATCTCAAACACGTAAAAATTTTAAGTCCTTTTGAAGTTCTGAATTGCAGTGTCTCACGTGCACTATTATTTTAAAGGTGTTCATTATTATAATTAAAAATTTAGAACCGTTACAATGGCACATGTATCGTGAGGCCCTTGTTCTATCTCCTCCCTTGGGACGAGGTCGCAAAACATGTTCTAAATAAATAAAATCATAAAAAACTGTTACGATATTTTATGTGATTTGTTTTGCTCTGCTTACTTATTTTACTTTATTACGGATATTTGTTGTGAATATTTGCATTTCTAAAATTTTTGTGAAATTGAATAGACCAATTGAGTTGGAGAGAGTTTGTATTCTATTCACTGAATAGCTGTGGAAGTGTTTTGCTTTATTTAGGTAGGGAAATCTGAAATCCTTTGATAGAAGAAGGAATTCAGAAGCTGAAGAAAACTGATGCTTAATATAGGGGATATCTTTGTTAGACTTCTAACATCTTCGTTAGACGAACATAAGTTTTGTTTTATCGATGCTAACAAAGGGGCTTGAAACACTTATAATATTACAGCATTTTTATTGACTTGCCAATCGTGGGGATTATTATGAGCCCAACATCACAACATAAATACTTGTCATACAATTTGTGGGGCATATTTTCGTAAGACGGCCGATATATTATATGTATGTATGTATATTGTAATAATACGAAATTCCATAGACGCAATTATTGGGTCGTAGCATAAAATTCCAACACCCCCCTGTATCATTTCATCCTTACTAAATATTCATCTAAGAAAATATTTAATGAGCCACAAAAACATTTAAACCGTGGTAATAATTTTTAGCCTTATTTATTTTCAAATCTTACACCTGTATTTGTTAATTTTAATCCTCAAGGTTGTTATTAAAAACATTATTTACCTTTGTATTGGTTTGTATCGCTTCATAATCTGAACTCTACATGCTTAAATCATATTGAAATATTACATTCTTGATATCAGTGTTCACATGCAGCAGTCACAAATCGCCACGTTAACAGAATAACTATCGTCGACAGGTCATGGTATTTAAAAGAAATTCTGCCCGTAGCCTTGCAAAGACCACGTGTCTTACATAAGTCTCCCTAACGGATTGGAGAAGTACAATCTAAATAACAACAAAGGTTTTGATTGCTAGAGTTCCTAGTGTGTAATGGTATGATATCGTTTTAGTTGAAAACCAAATTCAAAACTCATCGAGGTAACAAAATTCTATATGAAAGCAGTTAGGTCAAGATACGTTAAGGTTTCGTTTTTTTTTATCAGAATAGAGCAGAGTTAGAGGTTGTTGTTGGTGGTATTTATGAATGATGATTGTTTTATAAATTATTGAAGTAAAGCATAGTGTTAAACACTGAAAGTTATAAAATTTAGATTTTACAAGGTTAACTGCAACTCATTGTAATATTTAATTATAAAGTTTTCAATTCATTAAGATGAACTAATAATGAAAGTTTACCGTTATTTTCTTTGTATGTGTTGTTTAACAGGAATATCTGTAGATCACTGACATGAATATTAATGTAAGTAAATTTGAAATTGGTATGTGCATACCTGTTCATATGATTAATGAAATAATGTTAGAATGAAATACATTTAGGTGATTGGTGATTGCATATTGTTGTTTTATTTGTTCAAACATACAGTGGCATTTTGTAAAGAGAAAATCTCCCCTAGATTTCTCGTCATTTTAAAGAAATTCACACTATACTAGATTAGATAAGCTGGTGTCCATCAACTTGACCGATTGAATGGCTTTGAAGATGTGTTTGTAATGTAGCTTGACATTGCGCCGAAATAAATTTTTTTGATTATAAAATTTTGTTCAATTTTTTTCCATTTGTTTCTATAAGAACCGTCACAGGAATGATGAAATAATGTTAGAATAAAATAGATTAGAAGATTGGTGAGTTGCATATTTGTTTTATTTGTTCAAACATACAAGCGATATTTTGTAAGAAAAAATCCATTTCACCATAGGGTAATGTAATAACAATCTCCCACGGATTGCTCATCATCTTAAATGGATTCTCACTAGACTAGATTAGATAAGCTGGTGCCCATAAACTTGACCGTTTGAAAGTATTTCAAAATAAGTGTTATTAGTAATGTAGCTCGTAAGTAAATTTTTTTATTATTCAAATTTGTTCTTTTTTCTTCCATTTGTTCCTATAGAGACCGACTCCACACCAATGCAGTTAACCGGTGCGTCCTTATTTTGTTACGAGATTTCCGCCCCTTTTTAGCAATTCCAAATTTAAACCATTGTGTCAATTTTAACAAATTCATTGAAGAATAATTTAAATGTGCTTCGTCCCAAAATTCTTTACCTAGGTTATTCTTCAACAATAAGGAACTGTTGGGGATTTTAGAATTAGTAGCATGTGAAGTTACTTCGAGTTTGTGCCGAGAACTACTTTTGTGGCAGAAGCGCTGATATTTTGCTGCGTGCATCGTTTCCAGAATTCATTTATGTTTAAGATGTCTGAGGTGCTAGCTCGTGACAGCTCATACCCACTCATTTTAATGTATTTTACTTAAATTTTCAATTATATTCACTTATAATAAATGCATGCCACGTTAAAGCATTCTTTACATTTCTATCTTAGCAAGAAACAAGTTTTCAGTTTTATTGTTAAGTTGGTCCTAAGAGTTTTTATACTACAACGAATACACGTGCAGCAGATTCACATTAAAGATTTACAATTATACAAAGATATCCCAAACAGGAACCACAGTGGTGTGTGTAATAGTAACTGGTTTTTGCACACATCATTTCATCATACAAGTGACTGTTTGTATAGCTGCCGTCGAGTTAACATGTGCATTTTCGAGTAGCAACAAGTTTTCGCTTGGCAGCAGTGTGTTCGTCGTAAAACCAGCAATCAATAAGTGGACAATCATTTACATACAACATTTGAATTATTAATTGCATCCAAAGTCATATTTGATGGTCTTTTATTATCAAACATCCATTAGCAACCCTCGATAAGCTCCTTAATAAATATGCATTCATAACACTGTTGTCCTTCGATCAGGTTCAGCTTTGTTTTAATTACAGTACATTAATTAATTAATTAAGAAGTACACAATTGAGTTTATTAAGATTGCAACGTGAATTTGTATAATTCCACATTCGTACTTTCGCAAAATAGGGTAAAATAACTGATTTTCAATACTAGTTCATCCCTTTCGTGTGTTGTGATTCATGAAAAAACTGCATTCCTTGTACTTGATATTTACAGTTAGAAGAAACAAGTTACATATTTTTATTTGTTGTTTCTTAAATTTACAAGTAGTAAATCGTATTTGCTATTTGCAAGCGCCTTCACATTATTTGTACATTTTATAAAAACCCTCCATCTTAGAATTTATTACAAATTTTATGAGCAAGATTTTATGAAAACTTAGGAGTGAATTTTATTTATTCCACTCCAAAACACACATTGCATCTTTGGTTCATTTTTGTGGAGCTTACATTAAAATAATTATTATTTTACACTGTACACGTAGTATTGTTTCAACAAAAATGAGATGCGCATTACAAAAATCGGTAGTCATGGCCAAACAGACTATTGCACATTTGAAAGCTTTTGAAGCCTTTTTTGAATAAGGATGGAATACTTCGTGTTGGTGGTCGATTGTCCTATTCATTCCCTGCTGTTTGAAACTAAACATTCCGCACTTCACCCCAGCAAGCATCACTTATGGGAATTTTTGATTCTTCAAACTCAACATGATCATTTTCATGCTAGAATTAATACTACAATATATTTATAATTGAACAAAAATTTTGCATTTTGTCCGTAAATCGTTCAATTAGGTATTACTTATCAAAATGTAACCTGTTACGTGCCAATAAATTGGCACTTAAACACTTTTTAGGTTAATTTTGATGTGCGGAAGTTTCGCGCCATAAATTCAAAAGACTCGGTGCGCGTATTTCCGTCACGTCAGAGTGCGTTTGCGCGAGATTGCGCGGGAACTTCGTGCCGACGCGTGAAAGAACAAAGGTGGGAGAAGTGTTTCCGTGAGGCTCTGTAACGTGGCTTTTTTGCCTGAACCTTGGAGTGCAGTGGCCGTTTCAGGTATCGTATGCCTTTAGCTTTATCTATGTAGATCCTTGCCTTGATTATCTTTGTTTGTCGCCCTTCTACCCATTCCTGTCTTTCCCTGCATAGGTAGGTAATTAGCAACCGTGGCTGAACCGCATTCCACGCCGGAGCACCATCTTTAATCACCCCGGAGTGGAGCTCTGAGATCCCGTCCGAGCGATTTGGTAGGCGTACCCTCCGTTAATTGCCTTGAGGGGGGCCCTCAGTAGCCCTGATGGTCTTCAAGAGAAGCCAACTTTAACTCAACCCCGCAGGACGTCGGATTTCTATGTAAGTACTCAAATTGCTTAATTTGTTCGCTGTTATAAACTATTATCTTAAATTTATATTTCCGATAATTGCGTATTAAATTTGTGCATTGGTGACGTCAGTGATAGATGGGCGTGCCAATTCTGTAAAAAGATTAGCGTTACCAACCGCCCGTGGCGTCGCTTTTTCCACGCTTGCGCGATGTATTTATGAACTTTAAACTGAAAGAATTGACATTTTAAACCGTAAGAAACCACTGTTTTCATTTATGTCCAACCACATTTGTTCCCACAATGGGTGGCTTACCTTCAACACGAGTTACAGAAGTTAAGTTCTTTAGTGTAGTCGCAGTCGACTATGGTGGACCTTTCTACATTCTTTTGTCATGCGACATGGATCTAGAACTTAAAAAGCCTGCATATATATTTTTGTTTGCCTTGCAGTCAAGGTTCTTCACATTGAAGTAGCTTTCCTCCTTATCAGCGGAATCATTTATAGCTGCCTTGCATCGTTTCATTTCATGCCGTAGTCGCTGTTCTCAGAATATCGGTGACAATGGCACTAACTTGGTTAGAGCCAACAAAGAGCTCATTTCACATATGAAAAACGCCGTAGAGGGTGAAGCAATTGCTTGGAGTTTTCATCCCCTTCCGCACCTCACTTTTCTGGACTGGTAGAGAACGGTATCAAGTCTGTCAAAACTCATCTCCGTCGCGTTATAGGTATGCAAATCCTTACATACGAGGAATTCTATACTGTTTGCATTCAGGTTGAGGCATTGCTCAACTCGCGTCCTCCATGTAGCATATCAACATATCCAAATGACCTCAATGTTCTTTCACCTGGACATTTTTTAACGTTCGAGCCATTGACTGCGCCTCCGCATGCAGATTTGAACCATTTACAACTCTCTAGATTGTCTAGGTGGCAGTTAACCCAGCGCCTACATCATGATTTTTGGAAGCGTTAGTGCAATAAATACCTCCACAATTTATACCAACGTAGCAAATGGAACAAAACCCGTAATCTCAAATCGTCAAATATTAGCACCTTGGTGCTCATAAAGGAGATATTATTCCCCGTTGCAGTGGAAATTGGTGAGAATTGTCACCCTACATCCCGATCATGATAACATTGCTCGTGTTGCAACCATTCACACCTCTTCAGGCCAATACAAAAGGCCAATGGTAAAACTTTGTGCCTTGCCTATACAATAATCCATTAGTTTTAATTTTATATATATATATATATATATATATATATATATATATATGTGTGTGTGTGTGTGTGTGTGTGTGTGTGTGTGTGTGTGTGTGTGTGTATTGCTTGTGCACATTGCAATCTATATAAACTTATTTTGCATAAGGTACATATAGTTCATATTATCGTTTGGAAATTACCTATTTTTTGGTAAACTCGGTGGGCGGTATGTTTCGTCCCTAAACCCTTTACCTAAGCTATCCTTCAACAATAAGGAACCACAGTGGTGTGTGTAACATTAACTGGTTTTTTCGCACATCATATCATCATACAAGTGACTGTTAATGTAGCTGCCGTCAAGTTAACATACATGTGCACTTTCGAGTATTAACAAGTTTTCGCTTGCCAGCAGTGTGTTCATCATAGAAACCGCAATCATCATTTACATACAACATTTGAATTATTAATTGCATCCAAAGTCATATTTGGTGGTCTTTTATTATCAAACATCCATTAGCAACCCTCGATAAGCTCCTTAATTAATCTGCATTCATAACAAAATGAAACTCCTGTATAGTACATGCACTATCATTGACAAAAAACAATCTGATTTAAATATGAAATAATCAATTTCTTCCATATTTTTAAAAATTGTGAATTATATATCAACGCTGGTTTATTCCATAGAAATAAATTTACATATCAAATTCAAACAAATTTGATTAACACAAAAATAAAAGTGATCTAATTAAACCAAACTTAATATGGATTTATCAAACCACTTGGAACAACAGCACTTTAAAATTCAAATTACTTACTGGAGTTGCTTTCTCTGATCTGTAGTGATTTAGATTTGAATCTTTGGGTGGTGATTTTGCTGTAACTTTAGGAGTTGAACCATTTTGTACTTTACTATGATGTGAAATTTTATGATTATTAGGAGTTACATCATCTGTTGAAGGAGGTGGAATGATAGACATATTTCCTTTAACAGTCATTATCCATGGATCTAACATATCATTTTCTAATTTAGGTTCTTCTCTGTAAATAAAAAATATGTACTCTACAGAATAATCCAAACATATAAATACTTACGAATCTGAATTCTCAGATTCAGTTTCACTTTCTTCATTCTTAGTACATTTCCATTTTTTATACCTATCAATAAGATCTATTAAATATGAATTTTTTTTGGCTTTTCTTATAAAAGGAAACTTTAAAAGTTCTTTGGCAGTAGGACGCTGAAACACCTCAATCAAATGAATCGCCAACAATTATTTTTACACTTACATTTTCAGGATCTTTATTTAAACAAGCCTCAACAAAATCCTTAAACTGTTTGGTATAATTTCCAGTAAGTTGTGGAGGATTATTTTTAGGTATAAGAAATAAAACTCGCATAGGATGTAATTCAGAATTCGGAGGCTCGCCTTTTGCTAATTCAATTGCCGTAATTCCTAAACTCCAAATATCGGCCTTGGAATCATATGCAGCCTGTTTAATAACTTCAGGTGCCATCCAAAATGGCGTTCCTACAAAAGTGTTTCGTTTACTAGTTGTATTTGTTAGTTGTCCGGCAACACCAAAATCGGCTAATTTTACGTCGCCCATTTCACTTAATAAAACATTTGCTGCTTTAATATCCCTATGTAGTTTTCTTTCACTATGTAAATAATCTAAGCCTTTTAAAACTTCTCGAAGAATTATAGCAATGTGCATTTCTTCAAAATTACCTGCCTTCATTAAATCTAAGGCGGAACCGCCGCCCAAATATTCCATAAGAATCCATAATTTTGAACCCTAAAACACAGATATATAAGTTTAAAAAAAACAGTACATATATTTTTCCTATCTCTACTTGCTTTAAAGAAAATTTCGCAACTGTAAAAAATATTACGTTCAACGCTTACGAATTAAGTAAAAATTACAGATAGAAACATGCGTGTGCAGTTTATATAAAATTCGACTTGTCTTGGATTACTTTACCAAAACAAAAGTTGTATCTTTATTATTCCATTTAAAATTTATCACTAGAGGAGTCACTGCTGTTATAGCAAAGTTGTAGTATAAAAAAAATTTTGTAATTTTATATTTCTTTATCCTCGTGACTATCAGCTATAAATCAAACCTCCCAATTTTCTAAACCTTAATCTGATATCACAAGGTCGAGAATTTCTTCTTTTTCTTTTAAGCCCAAGGTAATGTCGGATGGAAAATGGCATGAGACAAAGAAAACTCTTAAGATATAAACGGCTAGTCGAGTGTTAGCTCTGGGTAGATCATGAGCTTGGGTCATGGGTGAATAATAGACCAAAAATACCTTTAATGAGCGCCACCGTATTTTTTAATACAATAACCAACAAAATTTAACTGTGCTTGTATAAGGGGAATGCGGAAACCTTATCTTAACACCACTAACATAGCCATAAAACTTGAATTTCACTCTTTCGGACACACTTACCAAAACCTCAACCATCAGATGTCAAACAGATGTCTCAGCTTTACCTGTGAACAAACAAAGCACAACATGGACACCATTTGTGTCCTCAAAACATTTGCCAAAAATAGAATAATAGAATTTAGGCATCTAAAATATGCTAAGGAATTCATTTTCATTACACACTCTTTTTACTTAAGGAGGACTTGCACTATTTTTTTTTTATTAAATGTTGAATAATAAAACGTCTTTCAAAAAACAAAAGGAATTCTATTTGAATAAATGTCTGATTATATACAGGTGACTGCAATATTTAAGTTTGTATCATTGTCATATTTTTCATAATAATTCTAGTGAAATTTAACATTCAAAGTTAAGATCTATAAGTAGATCATTTCTATAAGATTTAATTAGATAGACATGTAATTTATTAATTGTTCATAACACATAAGTTTATTTTAATCATAGAAGTACTTCCTTGATTATTACAACAAAGATTGATTATCAAAGAGCAGAGATTGTAAAATGCAAATATTCTAATTTAATTGTAATCTACTAAAAACACGCTAATTTCCTACACCAATGAAAGTGCTTTTACATGACCTGAAAGTCTTGAAACATAATGTAAAATTAACCAAGACAGCATATGGCGTCTAGATTAGAAAACAGAATCTACAATATTTTTTGTCTGACATAAGTTGTCATTCTGAATTTCTTATAATACATTGTTTGAATGCGTGTGCAAACAAACTGACAAGCTAGATACTTATTCGTTAATGTTACTAACTTCTAAAAAACTACTTTATATTTTCGTTACTCAAATAATCAACGTTGGATAATTCATAATAATTTACTATAATTTCAAAGCTATCGAAAGTTACAAACACTCACGTGCATCCAAATGTGCTGCAGGTGCTAGACCTTGACGTCAGCTGTTGTACATTTCCAGCATAATATCCGTGTGTTATTAGTCATCGGTAAGTTTGAAATATCGAGATCCCATGTAGAATGAACGTTTACTTTACTGCTTATTAAATTAAATAGAACGAAACCATAAATCTTTGCTTTAAATTACTGCGATGAAAATTTGTTTTAGTTTATTATCGAAAATTGTAGTTGAAGATATGTCCTCAAGATATTGCATGTCTCAAATGATGTCCTAAGGGGTTCCATATTCTCAGGCCTGTCGGGATCAACTAACCTACTTGAAGCGAGGTATATCAAAAATCGTGCTCACGCAACCGCTGTTAGGCTCGACCTCCAGACCGTAAGAATTTATTATTCTCTACTTTTTCTTTTTAACTTTATTAGAAGCCATGTGTTTCGACAGGGCCATTTTGACTTAATCCCGTCTACAAAAGCGGCTTGCACTCTCGGACGTTGGGAATAAAGTGCCGACTAACAACTTGACAGCGCTTGGTAACAAACTTCAGAGTATATATATTCTAGAATCTATGTGTTATTACGAACATTATACATTAATTTTTATTGGATGATAATTCACAAATTAAATGCTTTAAAATACAGCTGTTTTATTTTTATTTTATTGAACTAACTGTAACTAGAAAAAAAATACGTTACAAAGTGGAGAGACAATACATGAAAAACAATTGTCATACAACAGACAAATGGACCATTTGGGTGGCAAAATATATACCAATAAAGTTGTTCTATATTTACAAAACGATTTTTTGAACAACGTTCGTTTTGTATTTGTGAACAACTTTTATAATAGTATGATACGTATAGTTTTTGACCCTCAGAATATCTAGCTAGTAATTCACAAAAAAATTCCGTGAAGTACTTCTCTAAAAATCCCGTTTTGGTAAAATACCAAAAACCTAGACTGTAATAACAAAAATATTGGTTACCGACTAACTCAGTGGAACAGGTGGTGCAAGTATTTCACAAGGGTTCCAGAATGCTATCGAGTATGAAATATGGTCTTGATCGGGAAATACCTTGGATGCTACCTAATTTCACATGGTTGTTAGGGCAGTCTTAGAATTGCCAAAATCGGAGATAAGGAGAGTAATATACTTGAAAATTCATTAAAACCAAAATTATTTTAATTCTAAACCAAACCTAAAATCACGTAGACCCATTTAAGACTCTAACTGCAAAGAGGATTCTTAAAAGCAAATGTTAAACCTGAAATACTCAACCACGCTTCTAGATCATCACAAAGCAATTTATTACGGCAAAACTGTAACTATACCGTTTACAATAATGGAAAAACCAAATATACACAAATGTCTACACAAATATATACGACATTTCTAAGTATATATAGCACACGTTTTGATTATAAATACACAGTACAATCTTAAACAAGTATTAAAAAGCAAATATCGTAAATCTACCAACTAAAAACGTAATCTAAACACGCACGTATTTGCAAATACGATCATCAGTTCATGGAATAAATTATGAACGTTTATGTACAAACCTTCACTCTGGTATAGTTTCGGAAGGGTTCTGTTTTTTTTCTGAACAGGTGATCGAATATTGTGCCATAAAAAGTTGCCCTCTACTTAAAATGACTTCGTCCATTTCAACACGGTTACTTTCAACTCGAGAATAGACTATCTATGGACCCAATGTGCCTCTACAACGAAACCAAACCACTTGGCAGGAATTATCCAAATACACTTAGGCTACTCTGCCTTGTTCGCTAACCTCTAGTAAAAGTAATTGACCTGCCAAAGCGGCATGTTGAATATTTGAATAGTATAAACGAAGTGCTCTATGAAAACTGAATCTCCCCCTTTCTAAATCATTCGAAACCCCCTCAGCAAATTTCAGACAGATAAACCAAATGGACATGCCTCGTGTCGTCTTTTCCTACCTAACATATTTATTTAAATTTACGCATCCTCGACCTAAAATCGGAAATCAGGATTTTCATTGATTTGAGTCAGCACAAAATTGTATATGACCTGTCTTTGTTCTTAGACGACGGTGAGATTATCTTGGCGCCACATTATTTCTTCAAAGACAAAACAAAATCACAATGATCACATCACTTCTAACCTTTAAAAAACGTCATATGAATTTGACAACTTTTGACTATGGATCAAATAATTTTCTCTTAGATTAAAATTTATAAAAACCTAAACTTATATTTCTCAAAGGGAATAATCTAATCCTATTGGTGGACTTTACTAATACAGAAACTATTAAAATGAAATGTGATAATAATTATTTCTAAGGAAAAGTCATGAGTTATCATCTTTTGGAAAAAATATGTATTGCGCTGGAACACATAAACCAGACTGAAAAAAGACTCCTAAAGAAGTTGTGATGGCAAAGTTGAAAAAAGGCAAAACCAAAGCTGCATATAGAAATAAATATTACATTTAAAAATTCGCCTTTATCCTCCCATCTGGTCTTCAGCTTCTGTTTGTCAGCTGCAGTCTTTCAAGAAAAATAGCTACTTTTAGTGATTTCATGAATTTTCTATCTACTCTTTAACTGGGTTGTTGTTTTTATTACGGTAGCAATAAACAGTATTCCAAAAAAGAAATACAAAGGCGGTCTGAAAGATTGGTCGTCTAATATTCTGTCAATTTAAATAGGGTTTAGAATCTTTTAGGTTTAGTGTCAACGTTCGAAGTTCATCCTAGTTACAGGTGTCCGTGTGACTATTGTCGCCTCATATTTTACTGTCAATATACTTGTAAACGCTGTAACATAACTGTATTATAAAATACCTCGAAATGGTTCAACATTGAGCTGCAACTGTTGAGATGCATATTCCAAAGATTTATATTTTGAAAAAAAGCATTGCATAACTCATGCCCCCCACTTCCTGTTGTATGATGAACTGAAAAACACTTTTGTACCGTTTGTTATGCTCAAAAACTGTCGAACGCCTTTGTAATTTTTATATATTCTAATACTTTTTGTACGATTCGAGTTCTATATTTTATCTTCAACATGTCAGATTTTGATAGTTACGATTGTGTTAAGGATCCACACTATGGTCCCGTTTTGCATTAAACAAGTGAGCAATATTATTGAGGTCGTGATTCAGACCAAAAATGAAGATAGTTGTATTCAGGGTGTTTATTCAAACAACTGAATAAAAATTCAATACTTTTTCTGTACTTTTCAGTACTTTAATTGAAAAAATTCAGTACTTTTTATTGCATGAAAAACGGAAAATAAGAGTGATCAGAACATTCAAAAATTTTAATTAGTTAAAAGTGAATATACTTACATATTCAAGAATAAAGTGCATAGAAAATATAATAAACTCTTCAGTCTGTTTTTTAATTTTTCTAATTCAGCATCGATCTCTAGTTCTTCTTCCTTGCGCTTTTCTGTTACCTCAACTTTCTTGAACTCGAGTGTCTTCATATCAGCATGCAATTGTTGAACCTCTCGCTTCTTAATAAGTGTTTCATTATGCTTAACTTTTAATGCTTCTCGACTTCTGAAAGATGCATTTCGAAACTCTAAAATCATCTTCTTATAAATTGTAAATTTGTTACATGCCGAAATTCGGCATATAAACATTTCTATAAGTGATTTCGCGCCAATAATTTAAAAAGACTTGTGCGTGTATTTCTGTCCCTTTTGATAGTCGCGTCGGCGCTCCGAGATTGCGCAGACGCAGAGGAAAAGAGAGTGGTGAATTTCCGACAGGTCAGGACTAGTCAGCCAGACGTCGAGCCTAGTGGTTTATTTTTGTGCCGTCTCTTGTCTTCTTTCTTTTTCAGGCAATGTAGGTTTCCTTCCGTTTCTACCTGATTATCGTCCCATTATCTGTATTCCAGTGTTCCGCTACAGAAAAGAAGAAGACGAATTGAATTTCGATTCAACCGGGGGTAAACGGATTACCCACGCCCGAAATGCTCCCCGATGCCCAACTGCCGTTATAATAGCGTAATGCTATAAGGAGTCCTACAGTTACGTGAGTACCTTTCTTGTTTTTTACATGTGATGTAGTTTAAAACATTTATATGACGTAATATCTTATTTGCACGTCATTTTGCAAATAATTATTTGTGTTACCAACTGACGTAGCGGCTCTCATGCATTACAGCCGGGAGTATAATAAATTCTGAAAGGTGTTTTATTTTAGAAGTTAAAATTTTGTCATAAACAAGTCGATGGGCAACAAGCAATTCATTTAAAGTGTTTCCTACGAGGCATTCTTTATTTATCGAAAAACCCCTTTCAACCAAAGTATTGTCATGAAACATGATTAAAATTTTTTAATAAAATTTAAAAATACAAATTCTGATAAGCCACACTCTTTACACAACCTTATTAAAAATATGTCCAATCTTTCCTTTTCTGGGGAAGTGTTCCAATTTTCCAAAGCATTCTTCTTGTCCTCACATAAT
Organism: Platerodrilus igneus; assembly: GCA_036346225.1. Classification (NCBI taxonomy): domain Eukaryota; kingdom Metazoa; phylum Arthropoda; class Insecta; order Coleoptera; family Lycidae; genus Platerodrilus; species Platerodrilus igneus. The sequence goes on from JARFIW010001360.1 coordinate 71,891, forward strand.
TGGTTATAGTGTTTTTTTACAATGTCTGCATCAGATGCAATTATCTGCTTTCGCTCAATAAATTCCTGTAAAGCAATATTAAACCTAGATGTTTTTAAGACGTTGCTACATATTACCATAGTTGACAAACAAGAAGCACCTTTGATAATTTTGAATGTCAAAGAACTTTTCTCGGTAATTTTTTGGAAAAAATGTTTTAGAAAAGCTAAACAATCATTTTTAAATTTAATGACATCAAGTTCCTGCAAACCCTTCGCCTTACAAACAACAGATACCCCAAAATCAATATCCACATTTGCAATTGACTTTAAGTTTGCAATTTTGGTTATATCAATTGTAATTAGTTTAATTAGGAGTGTTTGTTTCATTTATAATTTTCGCACTAATCAAACGACTTCCGATATTACACAAAATAGTATACAATTCCTGATATAAAAATGGTGTTAGGGGATCGTCTGATTGAAAAGATTTTAAAAATGGTTCAATTTCTACACAAATTGATTTAAAAAATTGTAATCTAGCTAGTAAAAGTTTATCTGCTAAAAAACCTTTTATCTTTTGGAATGTTCTACTCTCAGGATACTTCTTTAAAGTAATAGAATGTTCAACTTATACCCCTACAGGTTTTATGATTTCAATGGCTCTGGTAATAACTGCTTGATTTTCCACCCAACGTATGCTGCAAAATCGTTTTGGAAATACAATAGAACCAGAAAAGGCTGTATAGTTAGCACATCTTCAAGGAAAGTCTTTAAAAAGGTAATAGAGTAATCGTAAAAAATCTTGCATTTCCCAACCTGTCCTTTTTTCTGCTGTTTTGAATGCCCCATGAATCACATGTATTCCATAAGTTCCAGTGGAAAACAGTTCAGGATCTTCACTGCTTTCATCTTTTAAATATTTGCGCAAGTCTTCAAGCATTCTTAGATTAACGTTAGGACCATCCATCCCTACCTGTACAATTTTTTTCAGAGACAAGGCCAACAAAGTTATAGATTCAATCAATTATTCATTAAATCAGAAGCAGTTGCATGTTTCAAGAATGTCAAATTTAGAAATCGTGTTTGTACAGCATCTGTTGTCTCATCCCAAAATCTGACAATTATGTCTATCTGACCAAGTTGGGATATTTTATTAACACTTTCGTCAAATGACAAAGTATAAAATGTACACTCTTTTAATTGGTTAGAAAGTTCGTTTTGGATATAAGGTCCTAGTCAATACGTTATAGAATTAGCTATTTTATCCTTATGAAGCTGTACATTTTTTGCAATTACACTATCTGGAAATATAGCAGGAAAACATCGGTGGCAGTTGCAAAACTTCTCTCTGAGGAATGTGTCATAACTTTGTAAATACACCATAAAATTTCTACTATACTGACTTCTTTTCTTTGTAAGTAGGTTAACTTTAATATATTACTATTACCAGAATACGTTGAACTATCTTTTGTTAAGGAATTAGATCCACTTGTACTTGCTACTACTTTATCACCATCAGCGACGACAAGTCCTGTATTTGTATTTAAGCATTCAATACCCATGCTAATTGTAGACACTTTAAAAAGTGTACTTTGAGTCCCCATCAGTAAAGGTTGCACAATTTTCAAATATTTTTACCTTTTGCATGTGTTTTAACACAATGTATACCACTTTCACTAACATCAAACTCCTTTCTGCACATATTACAAAGCGCGTGAAATTTATCTTCACACGACCGTAACCACAATCTACACTCTTCTAAATCTAACCATAATGGATTAAACTGGCCTTTACCGGGCATAATAATAAAAAAATCACTATGGTGCTAAATTTATTTCAAAATATTAATAAAAACTCCCGCAATTTAAATTAGCAGCACATAATAAAATCACCGCCGCCACGTTGTAACTTGTATTATAAATAACAGTTGAGTATGCTAAATTTAATCTTTTAATAAGTATAATGAGCAAGGAAAAACAATAGCTTACTTCTTTGAAGTAAGTTTTAAAAATGCAACTCTGAATGAATGGTTCAGAAAAATCCTGTTATGACTAATACTCACGATAACAAGATAGACTGTTTAAACTAAAAATGTAAAAAACCGTCGATACAATCAACGGTAAAACAGTTGAGTAATTGCAAAGTAAGAGGGTGTGAAAAACTGTCAAAAATCCATTTTGTTGGCTAGTAAACTAGAATATGGATAAAAATTTTGAAATAATTATGTTTATCTTCTGCTAACAACTCTACAAATTTCATCACTGAACAACTGAACTACTTGCATTCGAAAGTAATTTAGAGGTTATCATGTTTCTTATTGATGTTTTTAATAAGTTATAAAATGAATTGAGGCACTCTTTCGCCAATTCCTTTTAGACTTGTAAAGTGATGATATATCAATTATCAACAGTGATGTATTATTCAGATCAATACGTGCAGAAATAGACGGTCTTTGCTACAGTGCCTAAAGATCCAGCATTAAAGCACTTAAATAATTTAATTGAGAAGAATGTATTTAGCTTGAAGAGAGATGTAATGTACTTTGTTTTCGATTATGAATGTATTTATAGCCGTTGTATCCGTTCGGGCAATTTTTAGTAGTACAACATTTCTAACAATAACCTAATACCTGCACACTATTTTCGCATATATGTACCTATATATTTTTAGGTGCTTTAGCAATCACAAAAGTTTTATTTTATACACAATGAAAGACTACAAAATAAAAGTCAGACTTTGTAATGTCTAAAAGCAGATGCTTAATTTCCGCACGTGAAGTATACATTGCGCACTTTTTCTGCATATCCAGACTTGCTCTACAAATTCAACACTTTTTCAGTACTTTCCGAATTTTCCGTACCAGTAGACACCCTGTATTCGTGTTTTTCTTCTTCCTTAGCCCAAAACCTTGTAAATTGGAATGTCCTAATAAAAAATTAAATCTCTATAAAATATATGATAAAAATGAACAATAATACGTTTATTCAACTCCTATGTGAATTAAAATACTTCGTTAATTTATAAATTTTGCAATATTTAATAATTTATTTTATGACAAGTAAAATTTAAAATAAAAACATTAGAAGTACTAAATTTTATGCTCAAGAAAACGTAATTGGTAAAACTAATGCAAATTAAAAGTCAAAATCGGCATAGAATGTATCCATAAGATTTAGAAATTGAAATTCTTCCAATATCTAAAATCAACATATACATTCTTTGTTTTTAAGTTCTGTAAAACCATGCAAACCTAAAATATACCTAAGCTTTTACTGTGTACATTACTTAAAAAGTTTTTCACTCAGAGGTTTATTTTAGATGCGAACATATAGAGATACTCTAAAGGTAAAAACAAAAGATAAGAAGTGTGATTAATCAGACAAATATGTGTTATCATTTACACAATAAAGCAAACCTAGAAACTAAACTCATAAAAAATTGTAAGGTAATGCTTGAAGAAATATAAAAAGCGTCTAATTACAAACAATTAGAGTGGATAGATTACATATCATAGTGTGATGATAAAGTTTTAAATCTAAATTAAAATATTACTGTAACGTGATTATATCAAGAAATGACTTGATTATTACATTTTTGACTTTGTACCTACAACGATTGGGATTATGAAGAATTTTTAAATTCATACAAATCTTCTCATCTGAAAATCTACCTTAAATATTCATTCTAATAATGATTTTACTAATCAAAACAATTGTAGATAACAGCTTAAACAATACATAACTTAGAATTTGCCTATCCTGTTCATAAGTTACAAACACAAATTTTACGTAATAAATTAAAATAGATCTTTCAAATACTGTTGATCCAACAGTATCAAGTATGATTCTTAGACATAGTATCCCTTAAAGATATGAAGCAAAGAGCATTATGAATAGTTTCAGGTAAAACTCTAAAATGTAAGCTTAAAGTGTGTTTTGTCATCATCATCGTTAGATTTGCAGTCCTAAAACTGGTTGAGCGCATGCCTTCATTGTTTCCTATTCTGAGTTATACACATTTCCCTGAACTTCCCCCATCCTATAACTTTCACTATCTGTGTGCAATAGTCTAATCTAGGTCTGCCTCCAGCTCTCTTTTTCAATGCTCTGTTTCTAATGTATCCGGCACAATTCTCCCATACCTTAGAACATATCCTATAATATTTCTTTCTTTCTCTACCATTTCTAGTACCCATTTGTTATTAACCTTGTCTGTCTATGATATCTTTACCATGTCTACAGCATCACATTTCAAAGACTTCTATCTATTTTTCTATCTGCTTCTCCTACTGTCTATATTTCACAACCATAGAGTGCTTGTCATGTTCCTTACGTATGCATACAGTAATCTTTTCCTTGTTTCTAGGTTTGTTGTCTTAGAACATAGTAATTGCTTTTTCTTGTTAAACGGAGCATGGCCTTGTATAATCTTTGTTTTATATCTTTTGCACTTTTCCATCTTGCATTAGTTGGCTTCCTAGGTAGCAGAAATCCTTAACCTCTTGTAAGTTCTCGTTTCCTATTTGCATTATGGTTTTTCTTTTATTTTTTCCTCCTTTATATACTAGTACTTTAGTTTTATATTTGTTAATTTTCATACCGTATCTCACTGGTAGTACTGTTTCCATTTCATTAAGAGCTGCTTCTAACTCTTCCTTGCTAGATGGTACTCGGTAAAAACGATTTACTTGAGGTTACCAAATATATTTTGTCAATAATATTTTGTTATGCTGAGACAAATATATTTTAATTAAACATTTTCATAATTGAATCAAATATTAAAACTTTTTACAGTAAGTAAAAGATTTATTTGAAATCTTTCTTGAATTAACAAAAACATTTTCTACTTAAGCCATACACCATTTTTATTTAAAGAAATGTTAACTATCCAAATAACCCCGTTGTAAAACTTAAAACAAATATGGACGTGAATTGAATTGAGTAAACATAGTTTCTAAAGCGAGTAAAATTATTTAATTGGTTGGAATTTGTGGCTTTTTTTAAATCAAAATAATTATTCTTTGAACGTAAAATACATTTATTTATAGCAATTCATGTTTGCTTTGATTTGACATTATAGAAGCGTGGAACAACAAAACCGTTTTGTTCGTCAAATGGATGCCCTTTGCGCGCGCGTACATAGAACATGTACTATTCGTTTGCCGTTATAGTGAACCAACCGCCCGACCGTCATTAATCACGTAAATGTCACCCTTCGATCTCCAGCATGTACAAGGCAAATAAATTATTCTTCGTACTGCATAGTACAAAATTTAATTACATTATACTATATTTATAGTAAATATTATTATATAGTTGAACAGGTGTAACAATTGATGCGTCTACATTAATATTTCCGTTTCAAGGTAAGTATAAAATTTACAGTTACTATAATTAAACAGAATTATTTAGTCAGTTAATACAATTGTTTTAGATGGAAATTGAATTTGACGATTTGTTGGAGGAAGCGGGTATATCTTCCATAAAGGAGCTCTTAAAAACTGGATGTTTCATTTGACAAGACCAAATGTCAACTCAACAAAGGATTTTTTTGAGTTAACAAAATTAAGTGTATTATTTGTATTTAGGTGCTATATTAAAATGAAGTATGCAAATACTTCAATTAATAAAAATGTTTGGTTATTTTAAAAATTAAATTCATTTTATTCAACAAAACTGTTTTGTTGATTTCACAATTACCTAAATTGGCTAGAATAAACAAGTATGTTGAAATAAGAAACAACATAATCAAATCAATAAAATGTGTTTTTCCTTTTGACAAATCGAAATTTCTACCTAACATAATATTTTGTTGAACCAGCAAAATTAGGTGTATTAATTCAAAGTAACGGCTATGTTAGAATGAATTGTGCAATGTGTTAAATGAAAAAAATTGAGTGTGTTGAGTGAATCCTTATTTATTTGTTTTAAATAAATTTATGTATACCTTTAACAAAAATATTTATTTGTGGAAAAATAATATTTCCTTGTGGCTATGCGACACTGTAATTTATTTGGACCAAATAAAATTTTGTCGAATTAAGCATTTTTTTTTCTCTGTGTAATATCACTATATCATCTGGAAATCTAAGCATATCAATCGTTTGTCCCTGCAGAGCAATTCCAAACGCCTTTCTGCATTTGACAGTATTCATTGTCTCTTTGATGTGCAAGTTAAAAATTAATGGAAATAAAGCACATCCCTGTCTTACCCCTTTCCTAATGTTTACTTCTCTATGTTCCTGCTCTAATTCTATTACTGTTATGTGCTCTTTGTATATTAAGTTATGTACTGTCCGTCTATCCCTTTAACTAATTCCCATCTTTTTGAGTATTTGGAACATTTTTCCCACTTTACATCGAATGCCTTTTCCTAATCTAAGAACTCTATATACAGGTTTTTTGCCTTTTTGTATTGTTTTTTCTATTATCACTCTTAATGCTAAAATGGCCACCCGTGTTCTTCTATTTTTGCCTAAAACCAAATTGATTATCCTAGTATATATTCAGCCCTATTTAGATATTTGGCAAAACTTTTCTACATAAAAGTGATATCGCCGTCTGCATGCTGAACATCTGGAAGGTTTATTGTCTAGTGCATTGCAAACACCTGATTCCAGCTTGAATTTCGAAACCGTAAATATTAAAGAACTAAAATCCACTAACAGTCTTAAATTAAACATTCTACGCTTTTAACTGCTGTATTTTTATGCAACTAATAACACTAACCTTATTGCATTCTTACTATTAAGAATGAAAATTGTATATGATACCTAGCAATTTAAATTCAACCAAACTTATACTGTAACTACATTTTCCGGATTCTTGCAAACATAACTGTACCGAAACATTCTTTTACTATTTACTCCAATTAATTTTCTGTTACTAAAGACTATATTAAGTTAACTATTTACAAAACTTTTGCTAGTATCCCATCAGGATACTCCTCATTATTTTATTGTGCTTTAGAATCTTTAATTATGTTAGCTACCCATTAAATCAGTGTATAATTTAAAACATTTATGATAATATTTTTATTATTATTGAAGTGGATCACAGGAAAGCGCTTTCTTTGGGGTCTCGGCGTCAACTGACAAACTAACAATTTTAATTAACTACCATTGTACGTGATTTAAGTGTAGGCTGTACTTAGGTTTTACATACTCAGCAATATTAACTAAGCTGAATTATATTATCCAATTTTAATTTATTATGCTAATATTTGTGGAGTCCTATGTTATTATTTAACATTTGATTCGTATATCTTCACTGTATTTATTATTATAACTATTAACTTTTATTACAGCTGGTTTGTCACGGCACTTTCGCTTTGCAGTGTGATCACAAAGTATATTCTTGTACTATGGCATCCCTGGCGCCTTCCAAGTTCTCACGTTCTTGCGGGTTTCACCTATGCCACTCTTCCGCAAGCAGCTAGCTTATCCCTTTCCGCCCCCTTTTCTGTTTTGTAACTCTTTCCAACCCTTTTTGCAAATACTACCTGCTTAAAACGTTACAAAATTTGGTACCTCAACGTTTGGGCTCGATTCTATTTCTACAATTACAATTGACAGCGTCAATTTGTTCTTATGAGGTGTCGAATATAGCATACTTTAGTTTGCTATACTTCTTTAATTATTACGATTTCACATTTTATTTCATTTTGATATTTTTTTGTGATGAGTACTAAAAATTAATTTAAATTAGTAACTATATCAGAAAATGTACAAATTGCAAATTGGAGCGTTACAAATTCTTGTTCTAGCGCTTTTAGTTCCTGTCTTGCATATAAATTCCCTACATATTCTTGCCATTTATGCAATTTCTCTACATTTCCTATAACGATGCCTCTTTCCGCCCCTTATATTCTTGCTATAGGGTTTTATATCACTAGAATTAATTCTAATTAGTTTGTAAGCTTTGCCAATCCTTCCTATTCCCATTTTAAATTATATCTTTTTGCACCTTTCCTCAATTCATTTTTCTTTAACTTTTCTGCATGTGTGAATAATTTCCCATTTTATAGCTTTGTATCTCAGTTTCCGTGCTTGTTCTAGTCTGTTTTTGTATTTTCGTCTTTCTCCTATTAAATTCAAACTATTCTTTGTTATCCATGATTTTATATTTTCTTTTTGTTTATACTCCAGAATATGCCTGGTCGCAATAACTAAACTGGATTTAATGCTATTCTATTTTGCTTCTGCTTCCTTAGTATCAGAAATTTTCCCAATGTCTTTCAATAATTTGTATGACTTTTTCTCAAATCTTTTGTGCGTATCTATAATTTTTAGTTTCTCAAAGTCAAAAAGCCCATTTTGTTCCTTTTTTTCAAATTTTTAAAATTAAAGTGTTGCCTTCATAAGTACTATGTTGTGGTAAGTGTCTATATCTGCTTCCAGGTAGCTTCTACAGTTTTTTACTTGATTCCTAAACCGTTGTATAACAAGAATATAATCTATTTGATATCGTCATATGTCTTCTAGCATCTTTGTAAATCGCTTCCATCTCCTCCTCGCTATAATTAGAGGTGGGCATGTTAATTTGTATCAGTACCGTATTTACTGGTATAGATTCTAATCCAACCAAGAGCACTCTTTTGTTCTTTTGTAAGCAGTTTTCTATACATTGTCTTATCGTTTTTCACATAGCAATTCCCACATCAAATTTCTTTTCTCCGATTGTGTATAAATTACCCTAATCTCCACTTCAAAAATCCCCCATCTCAGGCCAACGAAATTCGCTAATCCCTACTATATCTAATGCTAAGATATTCATTTCGATTTTCAAATTCTTTAGGTTACCTACTTATTTCATACTTCTAACATTCCGTGTCTCGACTCACAAAATGTCCCCAGTTCTTTTCTTCTTATTAAGCTTGCCGATCACAACCTCCAAAGTAGTTCCCTCCCAGAGTGCAGGACTATTTTAACTCTGGAATTTTTTACTACAGCTGTCCCTCGATAATCTGACACTTTTTAATCCGACGTACTCGGTAGTCCGACGCGCTACAGGCAGCAACATGCATCTCCCTCCCACCGCTCCGGCAGGAAGCAAAACAAACCTGCAGTGACATGAATCCTCCTCCCTCCGCTCTGTGGGGACAGATCAGTCAAGTGTAGTTAGTTCAGCAGTTGTGTTGTATAGTTTCGGACAGAAAGTATGTATACGTAATTTACTATTGCTTTGTGTTACGTTTTGACAGTGTGATTGCGTGTAGTGACAGTGTAAAATGGCAAGCACAAGTGTGAAACGTAAACATAAAACATTAAGTTTATCTGAAAATGGGAAATTATTAAAGCGAATAGACCGTGGTGAAACTCCGAGTGCAATATCTAAAGAGTATGACATTGGACGACCTACTGTCTACGATATTGTGAAAAATAGGGAAAAATTGAAAATTCATAAAGTCTGTTGATGATGAGCCCAGGAACAGAAAAACTCTTAAGACTAGCGAGTTGCCGAGGTCGAAGACGCTCTTTTCATTTGGTTCAAAGAGCAGCGAAACCGGAATGCACCTATTTCAGGAGACATTTTGAAACAAAAAGCCCAGTTTTTTACCAAGAAATAACAAAGAAAACTGACTTCCGTGCTAGTCACGGGTGGTTTGAAAACTTCAAAAACGCCATGGTATACGATTTATGCAGATGAGTGGCGAAAAAGTGTCTGCTAACGAGTCTGAAATCCAGGAATTCATTGGAAAATTGGACGCAAAATCAATGAACTTGGCCTAGTTCCTGAACAAATTTATAACGCCGATGAAACCGGCTTGAATTGGCGTCAGCTACCAACAAAGTCATTTGTAACCAAGAAGAAAAGAAAGTTTCTGGAAGAAAATTACAAAAGAAAGAATCACTCTGATGGTATGTGCGAATGCTTCAGGAACTCACAAGTTAAAACTGTTAGTTGTTGGTAAATCAAAAACCCACGTGCGTTAAAAACGTAAAGGTCGAATCATTACCAGTAACCTACATGTGTCAAAGCCGTGCATGGGTCACAAAACAGGTTTTCATGATTGGTACTTTAGAAGCTTTGTCCCTCAAGTTAAGCAAGAACTAAAAAGGAGAAGTTACCAGTGAAAGCCCTTCTATTGCTTGACAACGCACCCGGACACCCTGACAAGGATGAATTAAAAGTTAAAACTGCCGATGGTTACATTGAGGTAATGTACTTGCCCAAAAACACGACCGCTTTGATCCAGCCAATGGACCAAAAGCGTCATAAAGACTCTCAATGCACATTACAAAAGCGCCTTTTAATGGATATTGTCAGTCAACCTAATGATGACATTGCAGCCATTTTGAAATCTTTTAATATTAAGGATGCGATTTTGAATGCAGCATTTGCTTGGCAGCAACTAAAAGCACAACCTTGATAAAATCTTGGAAGAATATTTGGCCTAACAACCCACATCTTACAACATGCTACTCTTCTTCCAACGATTCTGAATCTAGTATTTTGGAGGCTGCACTTGAAATTTGTACAGTGAAACTTCCGCCAGCATCAAGTGAGGAATTCAGAACATGGATTATTGAGGACAACCTTGCTTATGATGTATCAGAAGCAGAAATAATCCAGGAAGTCATGACAGTAGATGACGAAGTGAAAGAGGAGGCAGTGCCAGAGAAAACTTCACCGTCAGCTGCGATGAGCGTTATCGGCAACGAAAACTTTGCCGTTGGTGTGAGGAGAGAATTAGACTTTTCAAATATTTTGATGTTAAAAGGTATTCAAGAACAAGCAATGACGGACTGCCTGCGTGCGAAGAAACAAAAGAAAATCACAGACTTCTTTAATGTGTAAATACATATGTATGTATGTACATACATATTGTAGATTTTACTTAAATTTCTTTCCGTATTTCTTTTAAAAACTTACATGTACTGTCATTTTGTATCCTGGTATTAATAAATTACATGTACCTTTACTGTTTCTTCCTTTTTTTTAACTTCATTGTGTTCAAACGCATTAAGAATAAAACATCTTTGATAATTATGACATTTTTGGTAATCCGACATTTTCGGTAATCCGACACTCTCTCGGTCCCTTAACTGTCGGATTATCGAGGGACAGCTGTACTACATTTGGTTTTCCAGTGCTACCCCCGAAGTTACTACATTGACCAGAAGAATTTTTTTTATCTGAAAAATTTTGAACTTTGTCGAACTCTTGCTGTTTCGAGCAAAATAGAGATCTCTAACGTGCGTGACAACACTCATATATGGGACCTCCATTTTACCTCAAATCCAAACAAGAGCATATTTTTGCGAAAAATTTTCGCTTAAATTTTTCAAGCAGACCGTGTCGAGATTTAAACATGGAACCTTGGGCATAGTTCACACACATGTCTAAGTTAATCAAGAAGTATTTTGGATGCCACCTATCTTGCAAAGTTTCAAGGGAAAAGCCGTAGGAGAATAACTAGAGGATATCAAAACCCTTAGATCAGAAGAGTGATCCTGGCTTAAAATTTACCTAAGAAATCGTTAAGTACATTATTGCTTAAGTACAAAAAAACCTTGATCTTAAGAACACAAAAACCTATTTAAAACTGCTATCTGAAAGGAAAGTTTCTAAAATCAAATGTTAAATGACCTGAGTTTCAGTCATGCCCATAGGTAATCACAAATTAATTTATTATAACATAACTGGAACTATACCGTTACATTAATTGAAAAAAACCAAATATAAACATGTCTTTACACTATTTAACACGACTCTTGTTTCTAACTATATAGCACACACATTTTCATTATGAATACCTAATACAGTTTAAGCAAGTATTAAAATTCAAATATATTGCAAATTTAATTAACCAACTTCTCAACCTAATCACACATATGTACTATAGGTATATTTTATCAGTTCATGCAATGAATTTCAAATGTTTATTTCGTTACAAACTCTCTCTGGTATAGTTTCAGATAGTTTGTATAAAAACTCGACACGTGATTGTTGCTGTAGCTAAGACAGATACCATAAAATGCCTCTATGTTGATTTCGCAACCCTCAATATGCTATCTCCAACATAAAGTTGTTGATCTGGGAACCAATATACCCCTAGAATTAAAAATAATCAACTTGGTATGGTATTATCCAAACATTTGACTACTTTGTTTGTTCAACAATCTTTTTGTCAACGTTGCACGTTGATTGTTTGGATGTTAAGTACGACGTACTCTAAGGAAATGGATTTTCCTTTCCTAAAATAATTCGAGACATCTTTGGCAAATTTTGCACAGATGAATTAAGACTGCAAAATGAAAATACCTTGTATCGCTTTTTCTATCTAATATGTGTGTATAAGCTAATTACAGATAGCTTAACTACAGCAGAAACCATGACTTTTAATTTATTTGAGTCGGCACAAATCTATCTGTAAAATCTTCATACTTCGCCCATGAGATCACTGGCATGCCAGCATAATAAATTATTAATCGAAACAAATGAATCATAAAACTGTAATAATGTAAAATGAAATTACGATAATGGTAACATCTCTATCCTTTAAAAACCATCATAATGAATTTGACAACCTTTGGGTATAAACGTTATGTAATATTGAAATAATTCTACGTTAGTATGTAACCTAAACATATTTGTTAAAAGAAATTCCCTAAGGCTATTGGTGAAATTTACTAATACAGAACCTATTAAAATGAAATATAAATATAAGCATTTCTAAAAAACGTCACACATTTTCATCTACACACCCAGGAACACAATACAAAAACTATTAGAACAAAGAATAGTATACAAAAAATTAAAGAACGTGGGCAAAAGAAATCAATCTTATAAAGAAATTTTTCTCCTTTGCAGGTGCTGCAACTTTTTGTGTTTTGTTTTAATTATTTTTGTTTCATTCCTGGATGTGTGTGAATGAAATGGACTGACTGAAATTTTGAAAATGCCCCCTTGGTAGCCACAATACTGCTCCTCACAGAAGAAAGCATTTTTAAAAGTAATAAAAGAAAAATATTTTGGCGGCCAAGGACATTTTCAAACATTCAGCCAGTCCATTCTCGTCTACACACCACGAGAACATAAAACAAAAGCAATTAGAACAACAAACAATACAAAAAAAGTTCCAGTGCCTGCACGAAAGAAAAAATTCCTCAAAAACTTGTCCAATATGCAAAAATACAAACACCAAAATAAAACATTTTTATATTGATGGATAACAGAGTTAATTGGTTTTCGAAATTATATATGGGTTTGATAATTATTCAAATATCTAGATTAGTTATTGATGCTGGTTTGTTGACTATTGTAAATATATACTTTGTTTCTTAGGTTTAGTACATTCTCTTGAGGTGAGCTCATCATAGTTACCGTAGTAAATAAGCTGATAAGATTCTTGTCATATTTATATATGATATTTTTTATTAGTATGTATTATGGGATATAAATATGAACAAGCATGCTTGAATAAACCCCATAATTATTCTGTTTATTTTCTGCGTTATTAATTGAGTATTGTATTTTATCGTATTGGAGAGATTAGTGTTCTGTCTGCATGTATACGTTGTGTATATACTAATCTCTTTTTTTTCCCGGCGAAATGGGTTGTGTGTTCTTTTGGTTCATTTTTTATGTCATCCCAATCTCTGACTGTGTTGGCGTTGCATTTATTTTCTCTCTTTCTCTTCTCAGTTACTGTAATTTGGGCAAACATTCCATTACTGATTTTGTGCTTTTCTTCGTGGCAACAATAGGCAAGCTAAATTTTCAACAAACTTCGTTCGTTTATGAAATCGATTTGTCGTCCGTCTGTCCGTCCGAGGCCTTTCTAATGGTCGGACATCAATGTGTGATACATCAATCGATTCAGCTCGGTGTCCAGAGCTTAAGTTTTGATGTCAGTTAAAATCGGGCCACGGGGACGCCGAGCCGCGGGAAAATCTACAGGGATAATTAAAATTTTAATAAGTTTAAAATCAATATCGACACATATTTGAACAATTTATGGCATTTCATGCCAATTATTCCAATATTATAGACATTGTTTAAACTTAAATTTTGATTGCCGAAAATAATTAGATTCATATAAAAAAAAAAAAATTTTATTTTATTGATGAGAACTAATATATAGCTTTTAAAATATTTATTCAATAAAATAAAATATATTAAAATGTCTCTTTTGTTGTTTATAAATTTTTGTATTTTATCTGAATACTTATAATTATTACAACATAATAATTTTAATTTCTTTAAATTGTTTTAAAGTAAGTCTACATTTGGAAGTTCGTTGCGACAATGCCTTGCATTTTCAACTTGTTGAAAATGCTCTCTTAATAGTAACACTACTGTTCCTCACAGAAGAAAGCATTTTTAAAAAATAATAAAAGGATAATATTTTGGCTGTCAAGGGCATTTTCAAAAATTCTGCCTATCAATTCTCATCTACACATGAACAGGAACACCATACAAAAAGAATTCCAACTAAACAGTCCACAAAAAGGTTACAACGCTCACACAGAAAGAAAATAATCCTTAAAAACTTGCCCAACGTGCAAAAATACATAAGACACCAAAATAAAACATTTTTCAAAAATTTATCCCATCCATTTTCATCTAAATCCACCTAGAAACACAATACAAACAGTATCAGAATAAAGAACAGTATATAAAAAAGTTATAGAGCCCGCACAGAAGAAATCAATTTTATAAAGAATGTTTTGTCCTTTGCAGGCACTGTAACTTGTATTTTATTTTAAATTCCCAAGTGAGTGGAGACGAAAATGAGTAGGTTGAAATTTTGAAAGTGCCCCCTTTGCAGCTACAATACCCCTCAAAGAAGAAAACATTATTAAATGATAAAAAGGACAATATTTTGGCTTGGCATGCAAGAGAATTTTCCAAAATTCAAGCTGCTCATTCTCATCCACACATGTACACGAACACGATACAAAAAGAATCAGAACAATAAACAATACACAAAAAAAGTTTCAGTGCCTGCTCAGAAAACATTCTAAATTATAAGTAGACAAAACTAAAATCAGGTAGATGAAAAACTGCAAAAATTGCTGGCTAGACTAAAGTGAAGAAGGGAAAGCTATTGCAAAGTATGTTTAAGAAATACTGATAAGCAAAAAGCACTTTATACCTCCAATACATATAAAACAACAATGCTTGAGAAAGAAAAATAATAAAAACAAAAAGTTATATGCCTTTAGCAGTATCTGAATATAATTAGTTTATAGAAATTAATTTCCATGATCAGATGTTGTCAATTTTGTGAAAAAATTTAATATAGAAATAATGTTAAGGCGTGAGGGAATAGTGCAGAATATTAGAAGCAGAGATAGAAAAAAAGACATATAGAGGTAGACCTAGGTTAGACTATTGCACAAAGATAGTCAAAGATGTGGGCTGTAGGAATTTCAGGGAAATATGTAGGCTAGCTCACAATAGAAATCAATGGAGGTACGCATCCAATTAGTTCCAAGACGGAAACCCTAATGACAAAAAAGATAATTGTACTTAAATCTAATGAATATTAATAACAACTACAAGTGTTGTTTTTGCAATATTCTCAACTAATGTAGATTGTGAGAGAAGATTTATTGGAAAATCTTAATAACCATCAGGTTGCTTAACCCCTTTACATACCCCTACATTTTATTTTCCAATGCTCCACCCGAAAGTACCACATTGGTCAGGAAGCAAGTTTTTTTTACATGGAAATTTAGAATTTTGCCAAACCCTTGCTGTTCCAAGCAAAGTAGGGATCTTTAACGTGCACGACAACACTCACACACGGGACCTCCATTTTACCTCTCATCCGAACAAGGACGTATTTTTGTGAAAAATGTTCGCCTAACATTTTTCAAGCGGACTGTGTCGGAATTTGAACCCGGGACGACCTTGAGCATAGTAGTCACATGTATACCAACTACACCACGGAGCCGCCGATCCCCTTTACATACCTTACATGTGATTTTCCAATGCTCCACCCGAAGGTACTGCATTGGCCAGGAAGCAAGTTTTTTTTACCTGGAAAATTTAGAATTTTGCCAAACCCTTGCTGTTCCAAACAAGGTAGAGATTCTTCTTAATTTTCTTTGGGAATTAAACCACTTATATTTTTTAAAATCAACTTTATTTACGTTTCGATCCATGACCTAGGATCGTTCTCAAAATAATAAAAACTTCAAGTTTGACATTTATGACATAAAATCAAAGTCACCTTCAATTTATGTCATAAATGTCAAACTTGAAGTTTTTATTATTTTGATAACGATCCTAGGTACTAAATCGAAACGTAAATAAAGTTGATTTTAAAAAATATAAGTGGTTTAATTCCTAAAGAAAATTAAGAAGAATGTTAAACAAACCACAACAAACATACAGGGAGTATTTACAAGGTAGGGATCTTTAACGTGCGTGACAACACTCACACACAGGACCTCCATTTTACCTCTCATACAAACGAAGGTGTATTTTTGTGAAAAATGTTCGACTAACATTTTTCAAGCGGACCGTGTTGGGATACAAACCTAGGACCTTGGGCGTAGTAGTCACACACATACCAACTATGCCACGAAGCCGCCTCCTCTTTACATACCTTACATGTGATTTTCCAATGTTCTACCCGAAGATACTACATTGGTCAGGGAGTGAGTCTTTTTTACCTAGAAAATTTGGAATTTTGCCAAACGCTTGCTGTTCCAAGCAACATAGGGATCTTTAATGTACGTGACAACACTCACACACGGGACCTCCATTTTACCTCTCATGAATAACGAGGATGTATTTTTGTGAAAAATGCTCGCCTACCATTTTTCAAGCGGACCGTGTCGAAATTCAAACCCGGGACTTAGGGCTTAGTAGTCACACACATACCAAATATGCCACAAAGCCGCCTCCCCATTACATACCGTACATTTACATTTCCAATGCTCCACCCGAAGGTACTACATTGGCCAGGAGACGAATTTTTTGTTGCCTGGAAATTTAGAATTTTGCTGAACCCTTGCCGTTACAGGCAAGGTAGGGATCTTTAACGTGCGTGACAACAATCACACACAGGACCTCCATTTTACCTCTCATCCGAACAAGGGTGTATTTTTGTGAAAAATGCCCGCCTAACATTTCTCAAGTGTTGAGATTCGAACTCGGGACCTTGGACGTAGTAGTCACACACATACGCCACAGAGGCCCCCCCCCCACCTCCTACCACTGAATATCAGTGAAATAAGATATATGTTTAGAAAACGACAGAACGGGAGCTGAACTGTATCTAATAAGAAAGAGCAGCAACTGTGTTCGAAGACAAACCTAGAAACAAAGAAAAAAAAATGTTCAAAGCATATGTGTAGGACACGGCACTGTATGGTTATGAAAGAGAGCAAGTAGAAGAATAAAACAGGAAAAAAGTAGAAACCTTTTGGAATGTGGTGCTTCAGATGTATGATGATGATAGCATGGACAGACAAAGTTAATAACAATCAGGTTCTAGAAATAGTGGGTGAAAAAAAGATATCTGTAGAAAACAAAAAAAATAGAAGAAATAGAAGAATATGATATGTTCTAAGGCATTTGGTGAATAGCGTGGGATATATTACAAGCAGAGATAAAAAAAGAAAGATAGAGCTAAACCTAGATTAGATAATTGCACTCAAATATTGAAAGATGTAGGCTCTGAGAATTTCAGGGAAATGTGTAGGTTAGCTTAGAATAGGAAACAATGAAGGTATGCATCCAGTTCCAGGACTGAAGATCTAATGATGAAAAATGATGCTCACAAATCTGTCATTTATACAGGGTGATTCATTAGCCTCTTTACAAACTTTAGCAATAAGAAGTAGATTTAATTTCATAAAGAAATGTTCATATAAACTTATGTCCTATTTTTCTTTGTTCAGAAGTTATAGCTTTTAAAATTTTTAAGTTGAAAAAAATGTAGTAGCCGTGATTTAGCAAAACAAAATTTATTAATTGTTATTTTAAGTAATCACCTGTCAAAAATAGTTTGTTTATGTTAATGCTTTCTATCACTATTTGTTACAATTTGTATTTGTGAAACTTGACTTAGGAATGAATCCATTTTCTAACCAAGAATATGCTAACATTGTGTTTGTTTATGGCCTTTGCAATGGAAACCCTCGTAATGCAGCAAGAGAATATCGAAATATGTTTCCTCATTGACGTCAACCGTCGTATCCCATATTCAGTGCAGAATTTAGAAGACTACGCATAACCGGTACTGCCGCTCCTCTTAGGTCAATTTGTCTGCATGGTGTAAATGTCCAAGATTGTGAAAATGTAATAAATGCTGTAACTGGAGAACCAGAAATTAGCACCCAACGCATAGCACGAAATTTGGGGCTATCACAAAGTTTTGTATGGCGAGCGATAAATCAAGGAAAGAAGCACCCTTATCATCGACAAAGTGTACAAGCATTGCATAACGGAGACGCTGAACTATGATTAAATGTTTGTCACTGGATTTTACAACAGCACGGCCAAGATAACAACTTTATTTCAAAAATTCTATGGTCAGATGAATCCCATTTTTCAAGAGACGGTATTAATAATTTTCATAATGCCCATATTTGGTCTCTGGACAATTCACATGGGACCAGAATGCGTAATTTCCAGTTAAGATTTAATGTAAATGTTTGGGGTAGCTTATTTAAGTAAGTAGATTTATTGCATAACTCAATATAGGTTATTTAATAACATTTAATATTTAATAACACATTACTAATCAATGTATTTAATGGAAATTTAAATGCAGAGAGGTACCATAACTTTTTGAACAACACATTGTTTGATCTTATGGATGATGTTTCACTCCACCTAATACAAGATATGTGGTATCGGCATGATGGGGTCCCGCCTCACCGAGGAATACAAGTGACCCAATGGCTGCACACTCATTTCCCAAATAAATGTATTGGTAACGGAGGTCCTATATCACGACCACCCAGATCACCCAACCTGAATCCTTGCGATTTTTATTTATGGGGTCACTTCAAGCAACTTGTTTATGCAGTGGAAATAAATGACCGCGATCAGTTATTGCAGAGGATTCAAGATGCTTTAATTCATATTAGAAACGACATGAATTTATTGCACGTGCAAAAGAATATAATTCGTCATTGCCAATTATGTATTCAGAAGAATGGACTAATTTTTGAACATTTACTATAAGTTAATTTTGCTTTTTGTTTGTTGCAATAAATGTTTTTGATTTCTTTAAATTATGATTACTTAATAATGTTTAAATAGAATTCTTTTTAAAAGGGCTATAAATTCTTCTGAACAAAGAAAGATAGGACATAAGTTTATATGAACATTTCTTCATGACATTAAATTTAATTTTTATTATCAAAGTTTGTAAAGAGGTTAATGAATCACCCTGCATAATAAATATTCACAAAAATAATGTCTTTACTCTATTTTAGACTGCTGTCGTGAAAGAACCTGATAAAATCCAGGTAACAAGAAAAAGTATAAAACATGCATGGAGCAATTTAAAAATACACACAATTAATCCAGAGTTCTGACTGAAATGCAGTGTGTAAGTAGGAACTCATAAATAGACCTTAACAACTACCTATTTGTATTTCTGTATAACCGAGCTTATATTTTATCTTAAATTTTCTATTTTGTTGAAATTCAAGAAACTGCGTGTATATGCAGTATTCGTCTTAACTACGCGAATATAAATTCAATCCATAATCTCAAATACTAATAGATTTTTTTCGAGGAAGAAATTGCAGTAATGTGAATAAAAGTCAAATATAGTAGTTTCAAAACTGTTGTATCATCATAGGAAACAGAGTCAAGAAACCTTATTGCAGTAAAATTCTCCTATAGTAAACCGTAAACTATCAATTTATGTTTATTAATCTAATAAATTATGCTTACAAGGACAAACATTAACGAAAACAAACCAGAATCTTAAATTATAATAAATTATAAAATGATAATTATACTACAGAAGTTGAAATATTAGTGTTTTTATGCAAAAAATTACATATTTTCTAACAAAAAAATTGTGAAAACCGGTAATGTGTTAGAAATGTTTCCTTATAACCATATATGTAATGTTTGCACGAGTATATAATACAAAGGAATATTAATAACAGTAAAGGTCAAAGCCATCTACTTTCACTTATTGAACTGCATATGCCCTCTCACTGATCAAGCATTCTTCATGGTTTAAAAATGTAATCTTGTCAGTAAATTTCACTTTCGTACAATAATACATTGTATAAATTATAACGCAACTAGTATGGTTGTTTTTGTAATTTAATAAGAAATTTAGGTTTAACATATGTCAAAAGTTAGTCGCCTAAATCTAAATACAAATATACCAGAATCTATAATGTATTTTTTAGTTGTTATTTCTCTAGATTTCTAATTATATAACAATGCAATTAGTTTGAATAGATTAATGCAGATTTGTGTGATCAAATAAATTAACCATTTTGTAGAATGAGTTAATAAAAGCACAATTCAGTTTGTTACGGAAATACTTATTGCAGACTAGAATAAGAATGTGTAAATGATTAACCAGTACAAAATCTACCCATTTTTATGCACGTTATATTTCTGAAAATTGTAGTTTAATGTCATTTTATTAAAAAAATAAACATAATATTAAACAAGAAATCATCTAAACTAATACTTTGTTAGGTACAGTTTTGGTCTCCAGAATATTTAGCCAATAATTTACAGAGAATTCAATGAAGTATTCCCCCTACATTTGATTTTTTTCCAATGTTCCACCTGAAGGTAATACATGAACCAGGAAGCGATCTTTTTTTTTACCTAGAAATTTTGAATTTTGCAGAACCTTTGCTGTTGCAAGGAAGGTAGGGATCTTTAATGTACGTGACAACACTCACACATGGAACCTCCATTTTACCTCTCATCTGAACGAGGACGTATTTTTGTAAAAAATGCTCGTCTAACATGTAACATTTTTATTTTCAATAATAAATATTTGCATAGAATTATCATAATAATGCGCTAAGCGTGCATCGTTCCTTAGTGATCTACTTGTGTTAATATATCTGTGTCACTTAAAGCTAGTTCCAAGCGCATCTCGAATTGTTTATTCCGTATTACACGCCTCTAACGTCGCGACTACTCGGTTCTAGTTTCGACAAGTCAGTCGGCCGGTGGCAATAGTTTGATTAAGATGTATTTTCGGCTAGAGGCTGGCAACCTTCGCATCAATTATTAACTATTGAGATATCTTCTACTAACGGTTGGTAAAGTATATATTTTACAAACTAATTTAATTTGAATTAATTTATTTAGCGCGACAACGAAGAATGGAACAAATATAATTCGTCATGTAGGATCTAATTTGGATGCAGTCATATTCAATTAGGAATGGCTGATAACTTTGTTTGGAGAACGTAATTTCCATTTCAATTCATCGTGAAACAACAAAAGCAGTTTTGGTTCGTTATTAGTTTTAAGATATTTCTTGCATCTGCTTAAAAGGTTAGAGCACGGAAACTTGCTATTATGGTCACAACATGAAAGTTGAGTAAGTTTCAATTATTGTTAACCTGGTTTTCTAAGCCACAGAACTAAAATTTTGTCAGATTAGTTTTCTATAATAACAAGCTTTGTTCGATTTGAACCTTCGATAAATTCAACGTATGTTTTCGACATAATATTTTTTTTGTCTTGCACAGTTGACAGATGTTGTTTTGAAAGCAGATACTTCGTGCAACTGTACTGGAATTTAAACAAAACATTCCTATTTTTGTGTTCAGCCTTATCTATACATAAATTATTAAATGTAAATATGAAAGTTCAAATCCACGTTATATAAGATTCTATTAATTGTAATCTACCTGAAAAGATCTGCCCAGGTTAGAACGTAATTCAGTGTGTTATGCTTATAAATTATTATCACTCTAATATTTATAACAAGTCATGTTTAAAGTACAGTTGGTTATTTTGAGAAAATAAGTCAAAACTTTAACTTTGTTTTAGTTAATGACAATTTTTTTGTTAAAAAGTTCCGAAATTTTAAAAGAGTTTTTTTTTAGTAAACAAATAGTTCAAATTTAAGGCTTTTATTTTGGTCAAATGCAATCAAATCTAAATACACAAAAGTAAAATTCTGAGTAATAGTTTGGTGCCAATATTATATTGGATATGCATTTTTTTTTATTTTTATATACTTTTATAGGACACAAATGGTGTTCTATTTTTTTATTTATTTAATCTTTGCAATTTCTTACAAGAGCTGAGTCTTATTTTGTTAAGACAGATTTTTGTTAACGAAGGCGATCATTTTATCTTTGGGTTTCCACGTCCGCCCTTAGAACTGAGCTTTGCAATTATCGTAATTATCTCAGGACATGGTGGCACCTATTTGATTTAGCTTAACTTTGGTTTGCAAACAGAATTCGACTTACCCCCCCCCACTTCTCATTGCTCTACCCAGGAATAGACACCTAGCTATGTCGAAAGATTTTTGTTCACTAGCGCCTTAATGTAGAAAAAAAACGTTTCAGTCTTTTGTAAAACAGAAGTCGTTTCAGTGGCGCCCATCCAACGTGGATAGAGAAGCAAAAATCATTACAAACATTTTTCAAGCGGACCATGTCGAGATTTAAACCCGGAACCTTGGGCATAGTAGTCACATGCATACCAACTACACCACAGAGCTGCCCGATGAAGTATTCCGCTTAAAAATCTCGTTTCGGCAAAATACCAAAAATCTCAATGTACTAACAAAAATGGTTGCTGACTAATTCGATGGGACGGGTGGAATTAAGTGTTTGAAGATGGTTCCAGAATGCTATTGGATATGAAATACGTCTTGATTGGGAAGTACTTTGTACACCACTTAATCTCACAAGGTTGCTAAAGGAACGTCCTAGAAAGAACAACAAGAGGGTGTCAAAATATTAGATCAGAAGAGTGATTCTGGTTTAAAAATATACTTGAAAATTCACTAATGATACTATTACTTTAAACATAAAACAAACTCAAACCCTAAGAACACACAAACCTATTTAAAGCTGCTAGCTGCAAAGAAGATTCTTAAAAGCAAATGTTAAATGATCTGAAAATTCAATAACGCTTCTAAATAATTGCCAAATAATTTATTACAGCAAAACTGTAACTACCGTTTCATAAGAAAAAATCCAAATATAATCAAGTCTTTACACTATTATACATGACTTGTTTCTAACTATATAGCACCTTTACCTTTTTATTACAAATACATCATATAGTCTTGTAAGAGTTTGTTACATTCATTTTCGTAAATAGTTAATTATTGTATATACAATAATTTTGATCTTAAATTCATTTGGCGTTCAACACAAAAATTAATTCCATTAATTAAAAATAACCCTTTCGTATATTAAAATTTGTATGATAATTAAAAATCAATATCCTTTCTCAGAATTTCGTCCCGTGGAATTTACGCCTTAATTAGCTAGACTATTTTCCAAGTATTTTAATGCTTAAATGCTAGTGTGTTTTCCCTTTTTAAAAGAATTCGGTGAACTTATTTTAATAAAACTATGGTTTTCCTGGTTTATTTTCTTGCTTTGGTGCTTAACACATGTAATATTCATTTGCTGTTCGATAATCAACTAGACAACAAGATGGTTGGCTTCGTTCGTTATTTTCATGTAAATTTCCGGCATGCCTTATTTAGCATGGTAAGTATATAGAGTTGATATAAAACAATACTTTTTGCGGCTTCAATAAATTAATTTGTTGTTTGTAACCATTCTAGCTTCCTGCAAGGGACGCGTTGATCCCTTGAGCGGCGTTTCTTTTGGGGGACTGCAAAGTCCAATGTGCTCCGCTTGGCCGTAAGCGTGCCTGCTCGTTGAGGCGGACCAGCGACAGCCTTCCCCCCGATGTCAGGAACTCGAGGGTGAGTCCTTCTTGTTTTTTCTCTGTATCCGCTTCCTACCACGGAACAAGAACGCCTGTGATGCCATTTCAAAATTAAACTTTTTTTTGTATATGAAAATTATTGAACGATTTTGGGTATTTACTGTTTTTTTGTTTGATTAGTACTATACATGTTCGTAAATTTAGTTTAATTTTACTTTTACGATGGTTTAGAGCTGTGGTTTTTAGGGTTGCGTGTAGTTCTTTCATTTTCTAATTACTGTAAGGGGGACTGGCCTAAAAACTACAGCTCGCCATTTTTATGAGTAATTTTTTTTGTTATGCTTAAGGGGTGTTTATAATGTATATATAAATTGGGGATATTGACTTTTTTTGGGGTTGGGTTTGGGGAGTACGGTTTTGTATATATATTTTGTTTTAATTATAAGTTCTTTTTTTTCTGTTGTATGTTTTGTGTTGTGAATGAGTGAGTGTGTATATATTTTTTCTATTTATTTCAGGTTTTTTTTTTGTTACTTTAGCTATAGGTATAAGACCCCGCCCACTCACCGCCTGAGCCCGGACCTTCTTCTTTCTCTTTTTCCCTTTTTTTTATGTTACGTCAATGTACGTAGCAAGTTGTATTTTATTTATTAATTTAAACAGCGTTTCGTGACCTTGCCCCAAGGAAAGAGAGAATAACAATTCGGGCCTCGCCATACAAGCACAATTGTAAGTTTACAAAAAATTGGAAATTTTAGAGTTGAAACGGTTCTAAATTTTTTATTATAATAATGAACACCTTTAAAATAATAGTGCATGTAAGACACTGTAATTTGGAACTTTAGAGACACCTAAATTTTTACGCATGCAGCAAAGTGGAACGATAAAAACACTGTTGTGCCAACGGCTAACTTGACCATTACCCCAAAGGAGAGTATGTAAAGGGCCGACTTAAAATATTCCTTGTTAGCTGAAAACAAAATAAAGTGAAGTTGGATGCCACTGTAATTAAAAAATTATAATTTTGCGTTAGATACAGAAACCATTTCAAAATAAAAAAATTAAAATTTTTAATTTAACCTTTTGGAAAATTGACCATACTTAAATTAGAATGTTTCTATTTTATAATAAATAATTTGTAACCAATAACAATATTTAACAAAAGACAAATAATTTCACATATTTCAGTCATATAAAAATTATTAGTTGAACAAAATTTCGTTATTTAATATGTAGATAAGCATCAGATCTGATAATCACATACAATTTTAATCAAAAACAGTATTTCAAGTAATCTTAAAATAGTTATTAGTTAAAGTTTCAAATATAAGAAAGTACGAATAAAGATATTACTTTCAAGAAAATGTGCATCCGTGTAAACAAGTAATTAATCAACAAAAAAATTGATTCAGATGAGTACTGGGCCTTACAGGCTAAAACGATAGAGAGTTTTGTGGCTCAAAACTTAGCCGTTTCAGGGAAAGGGGGTTGTAAAATAAATCCGTTTTGGGATTCACCAAAAATAACTCACCTTTAACCTCTGACGGCTGGCTGGTACCGTTAGATTGGTCGAACCCAGGTTCCAGCTGGTTGCTTGCAGTAAAAAAGACAATGGCCACACCTAATTTCGTGAGCTTGAGAATGATTGTTGACTCGCTCAACAATGCTTGGACATCAACAATGCTAGTGGGCTCGAGGGTATATGTAATCTAGGAGGTATTTGTTAACTCAAGGGTATTTAATGACTCTACAGAATTTTGTTGGCTTTATGGAAGTTTGTTAGTCCTACAGGATTTTGTTGGGCCTACGAGATTTTGTAGACTCTAAAGAATTTGTCAACTTTAAGGAATTTGTGCTGAAATAAATACAGATTAAAGCACTTGAATTGTTCACCACTAAATTTCACCATATATATTGATATGATAACTCTGTACTCGGTGTAATAAATGTTCTACTTAACGCCACCTCTCTGTGTTTCTCTCTCAAATTTATCTTTTACTTTTATTATTATGCCACGGCTAGCCCTTTTTTTAATCTACACAGAGTGCAAAACGTTACGATGATCAATTTCCCTTTTTTCACCCCTTTATGATTACCTGTTTGAATTGATAAAACGAAGTTAATCAACATTCATGTAATGAAAGGAAGTAATATTTACAATTTTTGAAATTCTTTAAATACACCCTTCAATCAATATCATATTTGTTATTTATCCCAAAATTTATATTCTTTTAGTTTCAATATAAAGTCACCAAAAACTACCTCTTTACAAAAAAATCTCAAAAGTTCTAGACCTCTTTATGATTTATTACGTAAGTTCAACGTATGCAATGTTTTTAGTTGACTTCATTACAAGTTTTGGATAAATTGAATAAATTTAGTATTAAAATTTAAAGTGAAAAATATCTTAAAATTTAGTAGATTTGACCTGTGATCTCCTGATATGTTGTTTCGTGTTGTGAATCAACACCCCCCTTATTGTTTTCAATCGTATACGAATGCTCTGCTTAGTTGAACCAATATTTGAGTACAGTTACCCCTTGTTTTCCAAAAATTATCTCGTGCTTCTTTATTTTATATTTCTCTGCACATGCTTTGAATCTTTTTCCTTAAATGCTTTCGATGCAGATTAGAATTGTACCAGAATCGTACCAAAAGCCAATTAGAATTTGATTAGAAGTCAATTCCAATTGTACCAGAATCCGATTGGGAATCCAATTATAATCCGATTAGAAGCCGTTTTCTGAGAAAAACGGCAAAAACTTTTCATATAATCTTAACACATTTTTTTACGTAGCACTATTTTTACTATAACATAAATTTGATATATTCTAAACTTTATTTATTTGACGCGTAGATTTCTGGTTAAAAGTGTCGTGGCTTCGACGTGCATCAAGTGTGGACTGCGCTGTCTTATCACTGGTGGGTATTAAATAGCCTTTTCCCACTACCTTTGGGTTGGGTTTCCAAGCAGTTTTACAGATTGTCGCGACCAATCCAGGTTTGTCTTTAATATTTCAAGCTGTTTTCTGATGAAATTATTTCAAATTTTCATGTCTCGGTTGTTTATTTGCGATCTTTGCTTGCCTTATTATTTGTTATCGTGGCCAGACTTTCAACTTACGTCTGCTGTTTTGTATAGATAATGCTTTTGGATAATTGTACAAAAATAAATTATGTAACTCTAGTGCTGTTTTCGTTCATGTATTTATTTAAACTGATCTTTAAAAAATGCGTTTCCTTATCAAAGCGCTTATGGTTCCAGCATAATTGCATGAAGATTTGTTAGGTTTTCTCTTATCTTCTGCGTCTTTATTTTATAAACTTGTATAACACTTCTCAACGTATGTTTAATTACATGTACAATTATTCCTCTGCTAAATACGAGTACTATTGTTGAAAGATATGCTTACTGGCATTACTTAAAATTAATTACGATCTATATACAGGGTGTTAAATGCTTGCTATTTACAGTTACTACACGACCCTTATTACTCAATACACCCCTAAACAACCCCTATCACAGCAATATATATATATATATATATATATATATATATATATATATATACATTACTGTGATATTTGGAGGTTAAAGGGCATTCTGTATTCATTTTTGCAATTTACTTCGTGATTCGGCATGTAAAAAAACAAATAACAAATTTGTAACGCTTTTCAAATCATTATATTAGAAATTAAGAATTCTACGGTAATATTTCAAGAAGCTAAAATGTAATTTTGCATAATCATTTAGTGTGTGTTATAATATAAACATTTTGTGGGGAAGATAGCATTTAAAAAAGTCATATCATAAACATATTTAACCGTTGTATGTAGCAAGAGTAAATAATAGGGATGGATATTTATTCAAAAGCTTTTCTAGGATTTCAAATCGTTTAGCTTACAAGCAAAGTGGCAGTTATATTATATTAAAGAGCAGTTTTAAACGTGTTGTTTTGAAGAAACTTTCCTAGTATAATAACATTCCGTCGCAATTTTCTTGGATTTTGTCAAGAAGGGTAGATTAAAACGTTGAACAAATAACAGAAATTCTAGGTAGTGTTGGTTATCGCTGTCAATTAAACAGATTTATAGGTGGAATAGGTAAACAGCCGTTGTCAGTTACAAATACGTCTTGCAAACAAGACAATAAGGAAAGATTATTAAATAGAATAGGTACAAGTGAGATAGGTGTAGGTGAACATTAGCATTCGTTGGCTTAGATGAGTGACATCAAAGTTTAGTGGAGTGAGAACAAAGTAAAAAATAGTTGAGAGTAGTGTATGTATAAAAGTGAGATAAGTATAGCACGTGTTAACATAGGCATAGTTTGAACGTTGTTTAGAAGGGGTAAGCGGTTGGTTGTTCTATGATGCAGTTTGAAGACAAGGTAAAAGGATAGTTGATTTAGCATGTAGGTTAGAATGAAATAAGTATAATATGTGTTACATTAGGGGCATATTTACACATTAACTTTTGTCATTATAAATATTTATGGTTCCGGGTTGGGACCGTGTCATTTTATAAATTAAGGTCGACGTTTCGCCCACTTTTGTAAGGAGCTTCATCAGGACAAGATTAGAAATAAGTAATAAAATAAAAAATATAAAAAGATAATATTAAGTAGACAAGTTAAAGTGTAAAGAGAAGAGTTACTCCTGAACTAGTAGACTCACTGGCCCATTCAAGGCCAAATGGTGTCTTGCGGCGAAGTAACTTTGAATGGGTTAGTAAGTCTGCTAGTTCAGGAGTAACTCTTCTCTTTACACTTTAACTTGTCTACTTAATATTATCTTTTTATATTTTTTATTATTTTTTATTTTATTACTTATTTCTTTTCTTGATGAAGCTCCTTACAAAAGTGGACGAAACGTCAACCTTAATTTATAAAATGACACGGTCCCAACCCGGAACCATAAATATTTATAATGACTTTGGCCGTGAAAGCCTCCGACGATATTAATTTTTGTCAGTGGGGTTGAATATACAAGAGTGGAAATGTTGAAATTCGACGAAAATCGATTGGTTAGGCGTGTGTGTTTGTTATGTTCGACTGGTTTTTCTAAGAAGTGAGTTTCAGTTGGGAAAGAAATATAGAGAAATGTTTGCATAAGCTTGTTGGTTTGAAGGCAATTTAGAAATTCTGTGGCCGTTGGAGTTTGTTTGTGTACGATAGTTAGAGTGTTTTAAGAATTGAGTAAATGTTGGAAGTGTACGTACAATTCAATGTTTGTATTGTAGAAAGTTTGAAGAATTGTAACATGCTTTGAAGGGAGAAGAAGGATATATAAACATCAAGAGATTGTTGTGGGCTTTCTTTAGTCTCTTTACGCTCTTAGTCTTTGAGTTCGAATCGTGTAAAGCTTTCTCTTAGTTGACAACCAGCTGGTGGCTCCAAGAGTAAAGTACTTTAACGAGTTAAATAAAAGAGTACTCTACGTAAGTAAAGATTGTTTTAATTTTAATTTGCACTAAGTGTGCAAAAGTATACAAATGGAAATGGAGTAGATGTCAGTGGTTGGTCAATTTGGATGCACGTTCAAACTGGTAGATGAGATGATTTCGTGGTCTAACGGTTTCAGCTGGCAGTTATGGTTATTGAAAGCCAAGTTGGGGTGTTCCTGTATGCCGCACTCTTAGAAGGAATGATAGCAGGCCGTATGCAGTGATAGAATCCAGGTAATTGTTGCTTTTATTTGCTTCTGTGTACAAACTGGTGCCTAATAACTTTTGTGCATTGTGGGTATAATTTATGAACAAATCCAAGTTATGGATTGCACTTTTTCAGTTGTATTACTTTATTGTATTTTTATGTGGGAATTCATGTTAAGAAAGGGTTGTTAATATTAGTAATATTGTTTTTTTTTTGTACAAGGGAAAAGGGACTTTTTGCTGATAGATGTGCAAAAATTAGCATGAGAGGTTAAGGTTTACTATGAGCTCTTATTTAAACCAAGGTTAATGTAAAACAAATGGTAAAGTCTTGTTACTTTCTCTGATAATCAATTGGTAGTAATTAATCTGGAGTAATTATTGTTCTCGAAATGTATTATTTTAAAGAAGATGTATATAGTGTATAAAGAATGTGTGAACAAGGAATTTACTTGTGATTTGGCGTGTATTTTCTCTGAGTATGTAATAAATGTATGCGATTTACCGTAGCTGCTATTTTTTGTAAATAGTTGAATTGCAGAAAGCAGCTGAGAAGCCATGGCAAACTTCTTTGCGAAGCAGAAAATTTTAAGGTTTTTAGGTATATAAGTAGCACTAGAGGTTGGTAGCATTTTGGCACTCATAAACGAGGGACATCATCAGAACCAGAGTTCGAATCATAGCAGCTTTCGCAGTATTTTTGGTGCCCAAATCGTGGAGCACAAGTAGTAGAATGTTTAACTTTTAGAGGCAGCTTCCACAGTATTACAGACGCTCAAATGTGGTGCCGTAGTAGTAGCATTCTATTTTTTTTACGCAGTCTTTAACAGACTGCATATCGCAGCAATTTTGGCACCCAGAAAGTAAGGCTTTTTGTATTATTGAGTGACGTCCAGCAGCGGACATCGCAGTTATATATATATATAAATATGTTAGATAGTTAATTACACAAGGTAAGTTGATAAATACTATCGTATTGTAGTGAATAAGATGAAATAATAACTTAGACTTTTATGCAAAGCCCAAATTACGGCTGATGTCAACTATTAAATATACATTTTAGATAATTATTGCACAAGGCAAGTTGATTAATATTAAAGTATTAGTAAATAAAATGAAATAATAACTTAGACTTCTATGCAAAACCCACATGATAATTTCAAATCCTAGTAATTGAAAGATGAAAAATACAAGGTCGCGAACAGGATTTGAACCTGTATCTTAGGCTTTTGCAGCCCATGCGTTACAAAGTAAACAAAATGAATGAGGCAAGTGAAGTATCCTTGAATTTCAAAAAGAATGTAATTATTCCCATACCAAAGAAAATATGACATGTAAAAACTAATGAACCATAAGTTTAGTTGGTCATATGATAAACATTAATAAAAGTAAAACAAAGATGGCCATTGTAGCATGTTTAATTTGATCAGTAATTATTCGCATTGAATTACAAGGATAATGCGCCAAGCGTGCCTTATTCTTTAATAATGTTCCATATAGTACATAATGGAACGCTTCGTTTTAATAATCTTCTTGTAGTAAAATATCTGTGTGACATAAAGTTATTTTGTCGAGTATCTCTAGCAATCCTGTTTCTTTCGTATTTCCCCACCTTTAACCGCGAGTCTGTGAATCGTCGCTATGATTCGTTGCTAGTTTTCTTCGTTAGTCGCACCTTAGCTATCAATTCATCAGATGTTTTCCAGGCTAGAGGCTTGCGACCTACGATTGAATTATTTGTGTGAGCGGTCAAGTTATGGTAGACTTGAATAAATTTGAATAACTTCTACTAACGCGCGTCTACGAAAAACAATAGAAAAGGACAAGTGAAGATTTTGTTTTGTAAGTTGTATGGTTCTGTACAAGGAATGGTTAAGGCTTCCTAAGTTTAAAATAGTTTATGGTGTTATGTGGAGCCGAGGAAATTTCTGATAGGAGTTGTCTAGGAAAATCAGATGCAGTTTGGTTCGTTATTAAATTTAAGAAATTTTTGCTTGTGTTTAGAATGTCGTTAGTCTTTGGTAAACAGACGGTCATATAAAAAACACAACATTTGCTATCATGTTTATGAACATATGATCTGTTTCACTTTCGATTATTGTTGAACTGGTTTTACAAACCGTAGAAAGAAATTTTGTCAGGTTAGGTTTATATAATTGTAAGCTTTGTTTCATTTGAACTTCAGATAAATTTCAAGGTATATTTTCGACGTTATACTTTTTTGTGATGTAGCAACATTTGACAGATGTTTGCTGTGAAAGCAGATGTTTCGTGCAGCTTTCCTAAAATTCAAATTAAACATTCTTCAATCTTGAAGTTAGCTTTTATTCACAGATAAATTATAAAAACTAGGTATAAAAATTTTATACACGCTGCGTAATAATTATGAAACTGTAATCTACCTGATAAGATCTGCCCAGGATAGAAATGTTAGTTCAATGCATTGTGGTTACAAATTACTTTGATCAAATATTTAAAACAAGCTTATGTTTAGAGAGCACTCTTTTGCTTTAAAAAGACAAAATTTTGACTTTGTTATAAATGTTATTGTTGAGAATTTTTTTTACATATTAAAAAGTTATGATTTTTTAAAAGAAAGTTTTTTTACTTCAGTAAATAATTAGCTAAACTTTGAGACTTTTATTTTGGTCAAATGCGATCAAATCTGATAACACAAAGGTAGAATTTTTGGGTAATAATTTTGTGCCAATATCATATTGGATATACATTTTTTTATTTTTAATACTTTTATAGGACACAAATGGTGTTCTACATTTTTTTTATTTAATCTTTGTAATTTCTTACAGGAGCTGCGTCTTATTTTTATAAGACAGGTTTTTGTTAACGAAGGCGATCGTTTTATCTTTGGGTTTCCACGTCCGCCCTTAGAATTGTGCTTTGCTCTAATCGTGATTATCTCAGAACTTGGTGGTGCCTATTTAACTTTGTTTAGCTTTGGTTTGCAAACAAAATTCGACTTACCTCCCCCCCACTTCTTATTGCTCTACCCAGGAATAGACCCCTAGCTATGTCGGAAAATTTTTGTTCACTGGCGCCCATTTATAAAAATTAAGTTTCACTAGCGCCCATCAAAAAACTACAAAATTCGTTTCACCATATAAGATCAGGAGAAGCAGCAAAGAAGATTGAAAGATAAAACATTGAAGCAAGTAGAAGGATTCTGTTACTTGGCTAGTAAGATAATCAGGGCTGGTAGAAGCAAAGAGGACAAAGTATAGACTGGTACAGACAAGAAAAGCATTTCGGAAGACTTTTATATAGAGAACAGCTTTGTATGAAAGTGAAACATAGAAAATAAGCAGTGCAAAAAGAAAGAAATTAGAGGCTTTGGGAATGTGGTGTTCCAAACAAATTTACAAGATTATGTAGATATTAAAATAAAACAAATTACAATAAAATGTAAACGTGCAAATATCTTTTATTTTCTTGCAAAGTGCTTTTGACTAAATTATTAGTCATCATCTATGTATGGGTAAAAAATTCATTTTATTTTATTTATTAGGTAGACTGTAACGCTATTCTTGTTATGTAAGAATAACCTACAAAAAAACCTTACTGGTTGGATATTCTTAGTACATTCTGGTCGGTTGGGGTGTTCTGATAACAGAGAATCCTAACCAGAAATAATACTGAATATGGTGCAGTTCCCGGACTAGCGTCAGGATGGGCCGTGAGCGTTGATAGCACACTAAGAAAGAATAATAATAATGAGAGCGCCAATTGCAGTTGATTGGACCCGCATGCACCACGAATGATTGGACAACTACAGCAGCTTCTGCAATCAAGCTAACTTGTCTATAAATTAACCAGTAACAACACTCATCAATAGAGAATACGAAATCCCCAAACAATAAGTATATTTATCATAAATCAATTGTGATTCATACATTAAACAATTCAGCACTGAACCTATAAAGCGCCCCAACAATATTTATACATATGTACATCTAATAGTAACCGTTAAGTAAATTCATCCCTTGAATATTACATATAGTAAGATATTCCTCACACATAAAATAAATCAACAAATATCCCTGAATAACTACTTAGGTAATTACTAACGTTCCACAAGTGCTCAGTCTCCTTGAAAGAAAATTGATATTGGTTAGCTATACAGTGTGTACAGTATAAAATGCAGTACATGGTGATCTTGGAAACTGTAGGAGATACGATCTTGGTTAAATGGGACAAAAGTTGCATAATCATGAGGGTATCTCAGATCGGTTTTCAAATTTCAAAAATTTTTCATAGGTTACTAGATAGAGGCAAAAAACACAAAATTAACGATTTCTTTATTTGCTCGTAGTTAGTCTACTAATTGAAATAGAATGTGCAAATTTGGTACATCATGGTAATTCCCCATTGCGCTTCACATTTTCAACTTAGATTTTGTCTAGGGCATCTAGATCTTGCGTGACAATGTTCAACTTTTTATTTTTAAATAGCCGCCATATTGAATTTTTACATTTTTGAAATGCTGACCAAAAACCCTTTCCAAAGAGGTATAACGTGGCTATGTTTGATTGAATCAAAACACTAAAAATCACATAATTATGTTTTGGTCGTAGTAGGCTTTAATTTCCATTATGACAAAGAGAAACAATTGCTCAACATCTGAGAAACGTCAAAGTTTGTCCTTTATTTTATGTTTCAAGTAGTGCAGTTTAAAAACAGTTAATTAATTTACATAGAAATTTAAGCAAAGCATTTGCGCTTGAAATGGATCGCTTTACTAACCGTGATAAATATCAAATGTTAGAATGTTTTATTCTTTCTGGAAGGAATGATGTTAAAGCCGCTGAATTGTATTTAAATAAATACCCAGAAAAACATCAACCAAACAGATGTATGTTTCGAGATTACAAAATAATTTAATAAATTATGGTAGTTTTGGCTTGTCGAAGAGAAATAGGCAAATTATAAAAGATAATGAAAACAGCGTTTTACAAACAGTTGTCAAAAATCATCGTACTTCTCTTAGACAAATTCAGAATATAACAGGTGTTGCTCATCCTACGGCAAGAGCTATTTTAAAACATTTCAAGTACCATCCATTGTTACGTGCCAATCAAATTGGCCCTTAAACATTGTTTTAGGTTAATTTTGATGTGCGGAAGTTTCGCGCCACAAATTTAAAAGACGCGGTGCGCGTATTTCCGCTACGTCACAGTGAGTTTGCGCCAGATCGCGCGACGCGAGTGGAGTAGGGACAAAGTGGTGAGAGGTTTCCGTTAGACGCTTGAACGTGGCTTTTTTGCCAGAACCTTCGAGTGGAGTGGACGCTTTGAGGTATCGTATCGTGCTTGTTTTTATCTATGTAGATTCCTTTGCCTAATTATCTTGTTTGTCGCCCCTTACCATGTTCCTGTCCATTCCCTACATAGGTAGACGAAATTTGCAGCCGTAGGCAGAACCGCATTCCACGCCAGTGGAGCCCTGAGATCGAGTCCAAGCTATTTGGATGTGCGTAAGACGTACTCCCGTTAATTGCCGTTTCTTGTAAGAGGGCCAGCAGCAGCCCTTAGGTACGTGCAGCCACCATCTTTATCTATCCTGAAAGACGATAGGCGTACTTCGTGGATATCTGGACCTATCATGTGAGTATTTACTGTATTACCTATTGTCTTAAATTTATATAAATTTTCCGATTATTACGCAATATATTTTGTGCATTGGTGACGTCATTGACAGTTCGCCACGTGGAATCTGCAATAAGGTTAGCGCTTCCATCCGCGAGTAGCGTCGCCCGTTTTACTCATTGCGCTTGCGCGATGTGTTTATCGACTTTTTAACTGTAATTATCGACGTTTTAAATTGTAAGAATTCGCGGTTTTAAGCGTAAGACCATATCATGAACGACCATGCCAGGGATTTCGTACTGAAGATCAAATTCGAAGAATGGAATTTTGTGCTTGGTACATCAGAAAGTGCAACGAAAATTCAAATTTTGCATATAAAATTTTGTGGTCTGACTGACGAAAGTCGATTTACGAATTGTGGTATGTTCAACCGCAAAAATACAATTTTTTGGTCAGATGAAAATCCACATTTGAACCGCCAAGTTAGACATCAAGTTAAATGGGGATTCAACGTCTGGATTGGTATTATTGGAAGATACATTATAGATCCGTTTTTTTATGATGCAAATTTAAACTCTGCGAGATACTTAGATTTATTGCAGGGAAATGTGGCAGATAGACTAATGGAGCTTCCACTGCTACTTTGCAAAATATGATTTTTCAAAATGATGGCACTCCACCCCACAATGCTCTGATTATTAGAATTTTTAATTCTGAGTATAATGAAAACTGGATTGGAAATCGGGGACCAATTATGGCCAGCGAGATCACCGGATTTAACTCCTCTAGATTTCTTTATATGGGGCCATTTAAAAGTCGTGTACTCAAAAACATATGATAATGTAGGCCAATTACAACAAGCAGTCCAAGAGGCCGTAAATAAAATAACTCAACTATGATAAGTCGATCTTGTAAACATGTTTATAAAAGGTGTCGGTTGTGTGTTCAACAAAATGGGGGTTATTTGAACATTTAAAATAAATAATGAATTCATGTGGCTGACTATTGTTATATTTTTTCCTTGATTGTTAATTTGCAATTGTCTGAACATGAATGACAACTAAAAACAGCTTAAATAATATTTTGTATTGAATAGATGCTAGTTTGTATTTATTCTTTGTTAATGCATAGTTATGTGAGTTCTGATTAATACAGATTTATTTTCAATTTGCTACGTTTTTTACTGTTTTTATTACCACTGAAAATTGAGTTTAAAATTTTTACAGCAATTGTTTCTCTTTGTCATAATGGAAATTAAAGCCTACTACAACCAAAACATAATTATGTGATTTTTAGTGTTTTGATTCAATCAAACATAGCCATGTTATATCTCATTGGAAAGGGTTCTTTGTCAGCATTTCAAAATGTAAAATCCAATATGGCGGCTATTTTAAAATAAAAAGTTGAACATTGTCACGCAAAATCTAGATGCCCTAGACAAAATCTAAGTTGAAAATGTGAAGCGCAATGGGGAATTACCTTGATGTACCAAATTTGAACATTCTATTTCAATTAGTAGACTAACTACGAGCAAATAAAGAAATCGTCAATTTTGTGTTTTTTACCCCTATCTAGTAACCTATGAAAAATTTTTGAAATTTGAAAACCGATCTGAGATACCCTCATGATTATGCAACTTTGTCCCATTTAAACAAGATCGTATCTCCTACAGTTTCCAAGATCCCCATGTACTGCATTTTATACTGTACACACTGTATTGTTTAAATTTTAATAATCCCTGAGAACGTGCACTTTCCCCCGGCTATAAATGGAAACTAAACATTTTTTAATTATGGTAATAGTAAAAACACGACCTTAAAACTTGAGCGCCTGGATGGCAAACCTTCCACATTACAAAAAAACAAGATCCCCTTATACATAAACCTTACATGTAATTTTCCAATGCTCCACCCGAAGGTACTACATTGGCCAGGAAGCAAGTTTTTTTTTACCTGGAAAATTTGGAATTTTGCCGAACCCTTGCTGTTCCAAGCAAGGTAGGGATCTTTAACGTGCGTGACAACACTCACACACGGGACCTCCATTTTACCTCTCATCCGAACGAGGGTGTATTTTTGTGAAAAATGCTCGCCTAACATTTTTCAAGCGGACCGTGTCGGGATTTGAACCCGGGACCTTGGGCGTAGTAGTCACACACATACCACTACGCCACGGAGCCGCCCTTATACATAAACCCCTGAATATTTTTATATTCTCAGGTAACACCAAAAAAAAACACCGTCTACATCAAATACACTAAATAAAGGTTTAAATCTCTTACGGCAGGTGTAGTTCTACTTATATTTTGGTCACCATCTAGATCTTCGGATTCCTTAAGCAGGTGCAGCACGAAGCCAGGATGTAGCGGCCTGAGACCAAGATTATTCACTGACCGTAGAGCGTAAAGGACAAAACCCATATACATAAAATAAACACTTGCAAGAAAGATACACCAACAAAAAAAAACCGCTTGTTAGTGGTGTAAATTATAAGGGAAGTTTCCCAATAACCAACCATATTATGCAGGCATGATATAGCATCCTGTGGTTAAGATTTCACCACTTGAATAATTAAATATTATCGGAAGTCGTTTAATTACAGACGCCGCCGCGCTAATTCCTCCGTGAGCAACACACAGTATTGTTTTACAACATGTACTCTTGCTTGGAGATATACTCAGCAACCCAGTACTTTCACATTCCACCAACCATTCAACCCTTTGTGATAACGGTTGAAGAAGAATAATAGGATCAAGAACAGTTGTCCCATTCAATTTATAGATATTGATAACAATTATTATAAAAAACATCCTCGTGTCTATGATCGTTTTAAATGCCAACATAGCTTATAGGATTGAGCAACAATTCCACACAGAATAACCTGAAATAAAGCTACACGCTTTTCCTCCGTAGCACACTTAATAAACGTACAGATTTGTATCATATAATTTGGTGGAAATAAAATTAATCTGTCAGAATGTCAAATCACAACATTCGCATAATAACAATTCCACAGACATTGGAAGGCTGCCTATATTAAAAGAAGCGTTCTGACACTCAAATACGGAAACAATTTCAATTGGTCCTACTACAAAATAATAAATTACACGGAATACGTAAACTAACTGAACAGAAGTCGCTGCAGTTTGGAACGGTAACGATTGAACCGTTACAAGACATGTCGGGTTTCAAATGCAAAGGTGTTGAGGCGTATCGGAAAGAAGACTAGCAAAATATAAAGAAATGGGATGATTGGACATATCATGAGACATGCAGGACTGATTAATTTAATATTAGAAAGAAATGTGATGGGTAAAACGGTAGAGACACACCAAGGCTTGAATATGATAAACAAATTCAAATGGATGTAAGATGCATCAATGAAAAAATTAACTCACGATAGGTTAGAATGGAAAGCTACACCAAACCAGTCTGCGAACTGAGAACTCATCAACAATTAGTTAATCTAGGTTTGTATAGCAGTGCGTTGTGTCAAGTCGAGGGGTTATTCACTTGGGAGATTTTTAGAACAACAGGTAGGAGATACTAGGAGATACAAGGGTAATTCGGGAGATACATGAAATATCCCGGGAGATACAAGTGAAATACAAGGATATACTAGAAGATCCGGGAGATCCAAGGAAATATGGGAGATGCTCATAACTATTCGTAAGCAAACGTTAAAACAGCGTTAACTAACGTAATGCGATTTGTGATATACTACTTTAATATTCTATCAGTTGAGCCACGTACAACCACATTTTATGCTTGTGCTTAGGTTGATATAACATTTTGTTCATGTAATCAAAATATTTACAATTATTGTAAATCAGTTGTAGTAATCATATAGGAAATAATATAATAAAAAGTGAGTACATTTTTCTTTCATTACATACTGACACAAATTAGTCTCAAATCAAATGGATTCAGTAAAGTACTAAAGAAGTTAGGATAAAACTGCGTAGCTTTGTAAGCAAAATAGTAGTCCCATTGAAATAACATTATTATAAAAATAACCTGATGCAGTAGGAAGTGTGGTAGTGTCCGACTTTTTAAATTTAGTTCGTCTTTAAAGCTATTTACTTACTTGGGGGAAAATTAATAGTTTTGTTAGATAAAGATAAAATGCAAGCGGTGGAAAATTATTGTGTAATTATTTTTTCCCCCAGGAAGTTATATACGAGCTCGTATACAAGGTCTACCGTATTGCTTGCTAGTTATAAAGTTATTTTAGGTGACATCTGTAAAAGAAATACAGCGGCAATTTCAAAAAGAGGAAGTTGCTAACTGCACGTACATTTTAGTTGCCCAGCCTTTACAACAAAAAAGCCCTTCATTTTGTTATTCGGTTTATGGTACAAACAATAAATTTACCTCTGAAAATGTTTTGAAAAGATGGAGGAATACATTAGCAATGGCAGAAAATCAAGGAGTTAAAATTCTTGGCATGTCATCCGATGGTGACAATCGAATTTTGAAAGCCATAAAATATATCAGCAAGTGTTAGCTCCTTCCACTAGGAGCCCTCGGGGTAGAAACACAAACTCAAAGTTTTACCTTAAGGTCAGGATTTATTTATGTCACAAAACTGGACTGACAGTACTAAATATTACTAGACAGACTACTAGATCATCGAATAAAACATCACCTACTAACTAATGCTAGTGCAATGTTAACACAAGTTATTCTCAGTAGAAGTAGATATTAAATGGTTGTGGTTTCAAGCTAATTTAAATCCTGAAGTAATATGTGTTCAGAATACAGTGCACATAGGCACAAAATTAAGAACGAGATTGATAAAGACCTTAATTTTATTGCCCTTTGGTGATTATGTTATTTTTTGTTGATCATCTTAAATATATTATGCAAAACTTCAGAAAAGATCAACATTTCTTAGTCGAAACAGATTTAAATGCAAATGATAAAATGAATTTTGCATCGGTTCAAAAAATAATCAACCCAATAATAATAGAACAATTGAAGAAGGAAGTGCCAGGCAGCGAAGGTACAGTTATATATCTTACCATGATGAAAAATGTATCAGATGAATTTTTGGAGAAAGAGATAACTCCTGAAGACCGGTTTTCTAAATTATGGTTTAGCATGTTTTTGCTGTGCATTTGGAGGAAGTGAATCGTAGATTTATATATATATATATATATATATATATATATATATATATATATATTGATATGATAACGCCGTACTCGGTGTCAATGGACGTTTTTCTATATAATTCCACCTCTCTGTGTTTTCCTAATGAAATTTAAATCTCACAAATTTTATTATTATTATTATTCCACGGCTAGCCTTTATTATTCTACACAGAGTGCACATCGTTACGATGAACAATTTTTTTTTCTTCTTCACCCCTTTCTGATTACCTCTTTATTTGAATTATAAAATGAAGTCAATTAATTCCATATAATGAAAAGAAATATTATGTACAAGTTTTGAAAATTATCAAATACACCCTTCAATCAATCAATATCATAAGTCTTATTTATTCCAAAATTTATATGCTTTGCAATCAATCTAAAGTCACCAAAAACTACTCTTTTTATCAAAGAAACCTCGAACGTTCAAATCCCTTTATAATATTACGTACTTTTAACGTATGCAAAGTTTGTTGCTGACTTTGTTACACTTTTATAAATTAAGTAAATTCAGTAATCAAATTTAAATAGAAAAAATGTCTTAAAACTAATAAGATCTAACCTGCTCTACTTAGTTGAATCCCTTTATAAATTATTTCTTGCTTCTTTATTGATTCTTGCAACTCAAAATTATACCAAAACCGTCGACGCTGATTTGAAATATTACATTAATACATTTAAAACACCCCCATATTCGAATTATCATCAACTATAATATCTATCCACTCATTTGAAATCATCAATTAGAATTTTCCGTGCATTTAAATTATTATACCATCCATTATCAACCTACATCAATTCGGATAGGATCAGGATTATTGTCATCAACATATTTGAATTATTAACATCACATTCCAAATTATTATCAACTCATTTGGATCATTGTATCAGCCAAAATTTGAATTATTGTCATCAACACATTCGAAATTATTATCAACTCATTTGAATCATTGTATCAACCAAAATTTGAATTATTGTCATCAACACATTCGAAATTATTATCAACTCATTTGAATCATTGTATCAACCAAAATTTGAATTATTGTCATCAACACATTCGAATTATTAACATCACATTCGAAATTATTATCAACTCATTTGAAGCCCTATTATTATTATATTATTAGTTTAAATAAATTACCCCAAATTCTACTCACGTTAATCGGCAAAAGAAATCTTCATATTGTATCACTTACTTGTCACTATATCTTTTATTAAACATTTAAAATCTTGCGTGACTTTTCGATTCAAAGTAGCGCAGCTTTGCCCTGCTTAATTAGAACAACTCTTTTATCATTGTTCCTTGTTAATATAGGCTCATCCCACTTGGAAGTGGGTTGGGTTTCCAACAAGTCTGT
Organism: Platerodrilus igneus; assembly: GCA_036346225.1. Lineage (NCBI taxonomy): Eukaryota > Metazoa > Arthropoda > Insecta > Coleoptera > Lycidae > Platerodrilus > Platerodrilus igneus. The sequence goes on from JARFIW010001360.1 coordinate 113,474, forward strand.
CGTTATCTTAACCAATAAGGTATTTGTATTTGATGCACCTTGAAGTGGTTTTCTGATGTAATATACTTGGCTTTCCGGGTAATGGTTGTTTGCTACAGATGCCTTGTTATTTAAACCATACGTTGTTTTGTTTAGATATCGCGTTTTCCATATTATACAAAAATACATAATGTAACTTCAATTTCGGTTTTCGTGTATGTTTATTTTATGCGTTTTTGAACTGCATTTCCTCATCAAAAATGTTAATTGTTTCTACGCAGAAATAAACAAGCACCAGGCGATTCAATTAGACGATAAAATCAACAAACATCCAAATACGTGACTTAATGAAAATCAAAAGTTGGAAATTCTCAAATAATACAAAGATATGTGGGATGCAGACAAGACAGACAAGGCATGCACTGAAAGATGTAAATTAAGTAATGGGTAAAAATTCCAAGGTGTGCGAGATAAGGTAGAAGTATCGTCCTAGAATGTCAACAAGCCAATGAAACCAATTGGAGGTAGTGCTTATATATACGATAGTAACGGAGCGACATTTTAGTCTATATTCAAACTGAGCAATGACTATGTTCAAAGGTGCTAAAAACTTACGTAAACAGTGAAGTATAAAGCAAAATGAATCAGAGTTAAAAGTGTGAGAATTTGCGCAATGAAAATAAGCCGATCTGTAGATAGACGGCTTTTAATTTCGACTTTAATTTGAGATATTTAAATGAGACAATATTAATTTGGGGCTTCTAACTTTGATCATACTCTAAATTTGGAGATAATTTAAAATGAACGTATTCTAATTCCGACTTGGTACAATTTTAATTGGAAGCGATTTATGGAAGCCGATTCTTAAATGAGCCCGCATATCAATAAGCAAACCGAACACAGAAAGGGGATGCAGGTCATAGACTAGGATGGAACTACAGAGCTCATTCCAGGTTAGCAGTCATAATACACTTTATTATTTAAAACTGTTTTGATTTAATATTTGCCACATCAAAATGGGTCACTTAAAGATTTGTAAAAATGGAATGTTCAAAGGTCCCTGAATAAATTAAAAGATATTTTGCTGGCTTTCAGAAAAACATAAATCTGGTATATGTAGATATTCTGTACAAAAAATGAAAATTTTGAGTGTTGTAAATATTATCAATTATTATACTGTGTATTATAGAATTGCTTTATTTGATTCAATAAGATCAGCAAATTTATGACGCCAATCATAAGGGCTCATTAATCCTAAAATTGAGTATCATAGCAATTTACGGCATGCCCAATCGTGGGGCCTATATCATAGCAATATATATATATATATATATATATATATATATATATATATATATATATATACAGTGAAAGATAATTTCCTGAGTTCGAACTGTTATACTTGCATTAAATTAAATGCACATTCAATGATAATACTGATAAAATACTTTAATGCTAATGAAAATCTAACACCAGACATGTTTATTGCCTGGTTAATGAGTGGCTAACCATTCGAACAAATATTTAGAGCTACCAGACCAATGACAAACACCTTTTCCACAATTGTAAATTACAGTTTAAAAGAAATTCTAAATAGGTTGCATCGCATCCAAGTTACAGAAGACTCGAAAATTGAATTAGAAGATTGTTTTAATTTTCCAAGAAATATATCGCTGAATATACAAATGCTTCGCTTTATCCAATGAATGACAAAGATATACAAGGTATCGTTTTAAACTCCCAATATGACGTTATAGCTATTGCTCAAAGCACAGGAATTAAAAATTACTATAATGAAACTTTAACTATGTCGATTGACATAGACAGTGATGTAGTAGACGATGCAGACTGTGATGAACTGAATAACAACTATGATATTGTAAAAGAATACACATTGGGTACATCATCTTCATTCAATTGCATCGACATAGAAGATATTGCAGAGGAAGAAATTTCTAATAGTGAATTAGAAGCGTTATCAACATTTAGCGGACCTCTTAATCTTAAATACTTTTCAGGATAGGTAAATTCAAATCAACTTAAATTTAGAAACTGTCCATTTTTAAACATTCTATTAAAAGCGAGACATCTAAAACCGTAAAGAAATTATCTCTTTGTTGGATATTTAATAAAATTCTGTAAAGTTAAGTTCAGATGGAGTAGCAAGATTTTAGTTTGCTCAAGTTAGAAGCACAAAATCGCAAGTTCCCAAAGGTTCTATTCTTAAGCACGTAAAAGTTAGAAAAAACTTAACAAAAGTCATAATGAAACATCCAAAACATCTTCAGATTCACATGAACGCATCACTTTAGATGATTCTACATCACTTGAAAACTTAAACGAATCTGATGAAATAACGAAGACTGATACACAACCTCTAAAGATATTTAAAGAAGAGTAATTCGCTGTAATTTATGAAGGAAGAATTAGATACGTTTATTTGGCCAAAATCTGAAGATTTACAAATGTAGAAATTATTTAAGTGCTTTATGGACCTATAAAAATGGTTGGTTCTCAACCAAAGTCTTTGTTGAGATCGGACAGGCTTAAAATAACTTTTGTGTTTAAAAAGCCCAGAAAAACCTTTGGTTGAGTATTTTATAAACTTACACGCTACTATGTTTAATATATAAAAAATAACAAAATGGAGAACTGTTTTTCTGTTGTGATTCAGTGGTTTTAATTAGTAATAATAATAATAAGTTTAGTTTCGTTTGTATTCATGTTGACTCGCATTATACATTTGTGATGTTGGTTTCCTTTATTATGTTTTATTAGAAAATGCTGCTATTTAGCGTATCTTAAGAATATTTTTTTTAAATATACATCAACAACAATTTCAAAATCTTTATTTAGTAAAATTTGCAGTGCGGTTCTATCGAGGGTTCTATATTTTCCCTCCTACCTTTCCTAACTTTTGAACAAAAAACGATAGTCACTCCGAACAAAAGCAGGGATAAAGGAGATTGATTTATTATGCTGTTCTTTAACAGCAAGAAATTGGATATATCCTAGGTGTCGCTGCATGCGCTTTGAGCTTAATATTATAAAACTGAAAAGTGAGTTATGTAACACCTCATTTGAAAGTATTTTAATTCTATACTATTCTCCTTGTGGAGTTCTCTCGCTTATTCGATTTATGTCACATTAAAGTTTAAACTTTTTTCAAATGAGGTGCCACATAATATTAAGCTCAAGGACAGAAAGCGACGCTTATAATATCTCCAATTTCTGTGTCGTGTCAAAGAGTAACATGAATAATCATAATTAACCTTGTGTTTGTCCAGCAAATAACTCAAAAATGGCTAACAATAAATGGACGGCAGTAATTGCATACATAAGGTATATTTTTCCATACAATTGATTACGATAACAAAATATGGTAAGTTCCATTTAAAAAAGCCGCAATTTTTGATATTTTATTAGTCAAATTGCAAAATGAATTTTCTTGCACCCTGCACATTGCAATCAGATTTTCTTGGCACGGAAGAATAATATCAAGTATTGTATATGTGAATGGAAAAAATTTGTTTTGAAAATTCGTTCGGTTTCTAGATATTTCAATTTATGTGACTGCGTACAAATGTCAGAAATTTTTAAAACTCATAAAATCTCAGAAACGGCATTAGATAGATATGGTTGTCTTATAAAAGTCCACATAAAATTTGACAAAGAATTCAAAAATGCATAAATATACAGGCGTTACATTTGAAATAATGATGGTGATGGCAACTTCCGGTATAACCGGAAGTGCTAGCATATTGAAACTATTTTCAACGTGTAGAGCAGCTTCGATAACACCCTATTGCAAATATTCAGATTCCTTCTAGCATTGGTTTTCCATATACAGATAACCTCCCACTTAAAAAAATCCTGTACCATTTTTTGCAAAATAAAGTGCAGATCCAAGGAGATATGGCGATTTAAGGAAATTCAGGCAATCTGAAGATGTTAAACGATATTTGGAAATACACTTGGAAAAATTGGAAGCTCCAAGGAGATCTTGGGGATCCAAGGAAATCCAGGCGATACAGAGGAGATCCGGAGATATTGGGGAGATCCAAAGAAATGTGGGGAGATACGGGAGATAATTACACAAAGGAGATCTTTGGTACAAAATAAATGCAAGTGACCAACCCCTCGGTCGAGTGATTGTAGGACTCTTCGCAATGCGAAAGATTCTAGTCTCACCAAAATGCTGATATTTTTATTTCAAGGCAGCAAGCTTATTTCGTTGGACCCGAAATAGTTTCACTTATCTAGTGTAGGATATTAGTATCTTATACTGACCGTCTCATGCCTACAACTACGGGGAGCATTTAATTTCATCGCAGCCTTGTAGCTTAAATTTTTTCAATAACATGTTTTTAAAAAACAAAAGCATTTGACATTTGAAATATGCATGTAATACCAAAAAACTTTTGTTTTATATTAATATTTTTATTCCTAAGAGTGTCGAAAACATACTCAAAATCAAAGAAGAACAGTGCAATATTGACCTCTATACACAATTTAAACATGTTTACAACGTGTTTCAATTGTCTGACTTATTAAAATCGATAGGAAAATAAGTTTTTAAATGCCATTTAAATTAGTTATTATCATTTTAAAATTTCATTAAATAGTACCAGTGATAAAAACAAAAGTAGAAAAGAAAGAAGTGTTATTCAACAATCCTTATGAAATCTAACATCAATTTCGATATTACTCTTTTATAATTATCAGCTTCTCTAAATAAGCTAAATTTAATCCACTTTCACTGTTATGACTTACCTTAAGAAACGATCCGTAATATTTGGTAACAAATGGACTATCACACTGTGATAAAACCATAATTTCTTGTTGTATATCTTCAATTTCATCTTCAGCTTCATCCAAATCAATAATTTTAATAGCTACTACTTGTGTTGTTCGATTATCAATACCCTTAAAAACTTCTCCAAATGAACCTTTACCAATACGTTCTTGTTTTGTAAAAATTAATTCTGGATCAACCTTTGTAATCTGAAACAAACAACCAAACTGATTTACTTGTATTTTTGGCAAAAAATTTGATTTCTTATAAATTAAAATTCAAATTTTAACCTCATAATCTAGGTTAGATTTCGAAATTTGCTTGTCTATAAGATAATGAGATATGTATTTCAGATTCAATCTATTGAGCAAGTCTCTCAGACGTTGAAAAAACTTAACACGCCTTGCAAATGTTTTGAAATGTGCTACAAATATCAAGGTCTTAGAAGTAGATCATTGTAAATATATAGTAGCAATGTAAAACATTTGTCAACTGATAAATATCAAGACATATTCAAAAAAATAATGAATTTCTCTTACTCCTTAGCATACAATGGTATTGTTGCATTTCCTAGTTGTCCAACAATAACAATACACACACTACTTAGATTATATCACAACCTTATTGTGATTGACATAAATTAATTTGGGTTATTTGATTTAAGCAGGAGAGTTACTATAACCTACAAATTAATTAAATTGCCATTATGACCATCAAGATTGCTATGGCTAAAACAATAGCATTTTTTTAAATTTTAACCTATACACAAGCATTGTCAAATTCGTCAACACCAATAAGAATAAATAATACTTTTACTATCTAAATATTATGTTAATCAATAAAACAAAATTTATACAATAATGTTACATAAATGGGGTATGGATAATTAAGTAAATATATTACGTGAACTATATTTGCAGAACATGATAAAGTACTTACTTCATTACTAGCCATTTCTGTGCGTAATTTAATGTTAGTTTGGTGTCCACTGTCAACACTTCCGTTATTTTATTCACGACCCGTTTGTATATTCGCAAACAGCTGCAAAATATAATCACACTGATACAAATAGTAATTAAATTGTTTAAGGAAGGTTCGACGTTTTAATACAAAACTTTAAAAAATAATACGTGAGATCCAAACTGATCACATAATAACAGGCACCACAAAAAATCAACATTCCTCAGGTGGGAAGAGCGATTTACCTATTTTACTATTACGTTTAAAAAGTTTAGAGTACTAAACATAATTCGTACAATAGTTTTGCTTATACTTAATATTAAAAATCAGTGGGATTACACAACCCGTTTAACGAAAATTAAAATATTTTTCTGCATATTTGACGTACCAGCATACTGTGGTTCGCCATTTTCTAGGATTGTCAAATTGCTTTTGCGTTTTAAGTCGAGTACAGCCGAATAGACGATCGGCAATAATTTCTCTATGTGCTTAACATTAGTAATGTCTAATATCACACAAACCCACTCATTGACTAAAAATTATAAATTGATGACAATAAATTTTACATCACGATATTTTTGTAAAGAAGTAGCTACGCGTTTTTTAATTATTACTTGTTGGTATATATATCATAAAAATAAAATACATGTAAAAGCACCATTAACGTAGAATAATTCATTACATATACATTTTATGCATAGCAGTATCTAGATCAAAACGAACAACTAGGTTTATATACGAATGTATAACTTATAAGCGATGTGTTAGGGCCGAATGCCCTGTTCACATTTAAACTCGTTCAACCATTAAAGCCAGTTTAAGTTGTAAAATTCATATGCACCAAACAGAAATGTATGTTTAAGAAAATTTTTTAATAAGCTTCCAACTTTGGCGGCTTAAATTTTAAGCCTGGCTTTTTGACGTTATAATGATGGGAGTTGGAGACGGAAATCAATTATGATAATCGATTTCCAAAACAAATTTAGGATCTCACTAATTATTTAGCCGAAACGGATGATTTATATTTTTTTAGACGTTTTTGTTTAACCAAACCGTTTTAAAAAAAAAGTCAGATTTAAAATCGTGCACTACCTATACCCTAGTATGAAAATTTTCAACTAAAGAAGTTCTATCCATTTGTTTGTCTTCTTTAGTATACGAATACTTCGTAATTATATTAAATATGTCGTTTTTTATTGTGTGTAAGAAAAAATTATTCTTATATTATAATATTATATTATAAGGAAAAATATTCAGAAACACTAGTCTTCTAATTTCAAATATATCAATTTTAGTCTAAAACAACAACATCATTAGGTCTTCTGTCCTAAAACTGGTTGAACGCGTACCCTCATTGTTTCCTAGTCTAAACCAACCTACACATTTACCTGAAATTTGCACAGTCTGAACCTATCACTAATTGTGGGCAAAAGTCTGATCTCGGTCTAACTCTACCTCTCTTTCCTATCTTTGCTTCTAATATATCCCGTACTATTCCTCGGAAATGCCTTAGAACGTATCCTGTCCTTTTATTTCTTCTATTTTTTCCTTTTCCACAGATATTTTATTCTTCTATTATTTCTACAACGTATTTGCTAATAACTTTGTCTGTCCATGCTACCACCCTCATACATCTGAAGCACAACATTCCAGAAGACTTCTATCTCTTTCTGTTTGCTTTTCCTACTACACCTATTTCATAGACGTACTATGCTGAGCTCCACACCATACTTTGAACAGTTTTCTGCTTGTATCTACGTTCAATGTCTTTGAACATAGCTGCCATTCTTTCTTGTTTGATGCGGTTCGGTCACCTTCTATTGTTTTACAGTTATATACCTTATTTCCCAGATATTCAGTGGTATGTGAAGGGGGGTAAACAGCCTTTGACTGCCAAATTCCCCCAGCACTTGAACCTTTGTCGAATCAATAGTTTTCCCAATATATCCTGTAACGGGCATTTTGTAATTTAACATTTTACGCTATTCTCAATTAACAAATACCTTTCTGTAACTACTATTTTTATATTTTATATTTATTAACTCCTTAGGCGAATGCATCGTATTAAAATGAGTGGATTGCATCGTCCTTGTCTTGCCGTTGGTATAAATTTTGTTGCTTATGTGGATATACAAGTCTAGATAAGAGACGATAAGAAGTTGTAATAGAACGAGTTGAATAAACAGGTGAGCAGTTGTAGTTTTGTTCTTTGTCTCGATATATTAAGTACGTTGAAATACTGCTTCTTTCTGCTTTTGACAATAGTGAAAATTAATGCGGGATTAATTTTCGTATTGTTCCTGAACAAGCGCGGCACGATTTTAGTTGTTTTTCTTGTGAAGTAAAAGTTGTATATTAACTGTATAAAGTGTAGTTCTGATGACATTTGAAGAAAGTATGCTTTATAGGTAACGTGTTTGATTGACCACAAGTGCGGTTGTAAGGTCATTGACGGACGGTTTTAGCGATGCGCGTTACTCTACTAATTGTTTTTTGTTGCTTTTCTGTTAGAAATAAAAGTAGTAGCACTTGTTGTGCGTTTTACGGAACATTGACTTAGTGATGCGCGTTGCTCTACTAATTGGTTTATTTTGTTGCTTTTCTGTTGGAAATAAAAGTAGTAGAACTTGTTGTACTCGACCTGCACGCGCGTTTTACGGAACATTGATTTAGTGATACGCGTTGCTTTATTGAATGTGTTTTTTTAGTTGATTTGTCTTTTATATTTGAACTGTGTGTGCGATCTAGTCTTCGTGGTCCTTTTTATCAGAGTAGTGCATACTTTGGATTATCCAAATACAGTTTTAAGCTTGAGTGTTTCTAAAAGAAAAAAAAACAATGATGATACAGTTGTAGCAGGTTTAGTAGAAAAAAGGTTGTTTCTTATAAACATGTATCTCATTCACATGTAAAGACAGTTGATACTGTAGTTTCTGAATTTTCTAACCACAGAGAATCTAAAATAGATCATTGTTTGCGCGAATTTCGTTATTCAAAAGCATTAGATTTTTCTTTGTTACCATAGGTAGCAAATAAAACACCTCACGTTACTGTTAGTTTAATGCATTACATCGTGCCTTGAAAGCCCGTGATTCTAAATTTTTATTACCATTTTTTTTCGATTTGTGTTACAAAATATTTCGAAATTATTGTCTCAGGAAATGGAATTAACAAGAAATTTATCAATGCTACATAGTTCCATCAGCATGATAATGTCTGCTGGTAACACTAGTGAAATACGTAGGTGTGATTAGTGTAAAGTGTAAGAAATTCCATCAACAACCTCACAGTCAAGGGTGAAGTGCTTCGTTAGTGCCGGACATCGTGAATCCCACACTTCAATTGCAAGGAAGCGTTACTGAAGGACTTTTTGTAAGTTGAACTATTTCCTACTTGTTATTACTTTAAATATCTATCCGTTGTTTTGCCATGTCTTCGTCGTTCTGATACCTTTTACAATAGACTTGCCTGCTATTAAGAAAGATCAATACTACTGAATTACTCATATCAATTGTGTCTTACCTATTTATTTTCTTTTAACATTTTGTCTGATTTATGTTTAATTGGTGTGTGAGGAAACGTTTCTGCTACTCCCCAACATTACCTCACTTTGTGATAAAAAATTTGTAATGCTTTTATCGTGATTATATTATATAGTTTATCTGAACAGTTTTATTTACATTCTACAAAGTACTGATTAACTTAGACGTTTCATTGCTGCTATGCTTATTCTTTTTTTTTCAGGTTTACTTAACTAATTTTCTTGCAGGTATTGTCACTAACTCCTTACCGCCGCATACATTGTATGTCGGTCTGCTTTCTGCAACCCCCCCTAATCTCCGATTGAGTCCGGTCATTTCTTTGATTTTCTTTGCGTTACGCACGGCTACGAGCCAACGTAGCATAAATTTGGCGCCCAACGTGGCTGCCACGAATTACGTAACAATCCTTTCGCACAATCAACATTAGTTGAAAATATTTCACAACCAACACTTGATTTAATAGCACTTACTTTTTCATCATTGGGTTTTAAGTCTTGAAACTGATTGGACTTGTACCTCAGGAGGGTAAGCAGCCTTTGGCTGTCAAGTTCTCCCATCACCCGAACCTTTGTTGAATCAATAGTTTTTCCAATTTATTCTTTCGCACAATCAACATTAGGTGAAAATATTTCAATACCAACACCTGTAGTTGTTGATAATAATCATCAGATATAAGAGCACTTATTTTTTTGCCATTAGTTTTACGTCTTGAGACTGATTGGACTTGTACTTCAGCTTATTTATGTGAAGGGGTTAAGCAGTCCGTGGCTGCTAAGGATCCCCCAAATGTAGCACGACCTTGTGCTAATCTTTGTTCAATATCTGTTCCACCAGCAAGACTAAACGGTACCCGTGTTAGCTTTCTTAGTGCTCCAAAGTTGATCGACGCTTTGTGTCGGGTTTGAAATAATCAATTAAAGTTCTAAAGTTTTATTTGGATACCATACAAATTTTTACATGACATCAATCAAATCAATAACTACTACTATTTGTTTTATTCTCCGCCTACCCTTAACAAATATAACTATAATAACTAAACAAGCGTGTTACGCGACAATATCTTTGTGCTTTTCCCATCTTGCGTTATTTGACTTCCTAGGTAACAGAAATTTTTAACCTTTTGTAAGTTATCGTTACCTATTTGTATTCTTGTTTTGATTTATTTTCCCTCTTATGCATACTAGAACTTTAGTTTTATTTTGTTAATGATCATACCATTCTCCGTTACAACTGTTTTGATTTCATTAAGAGCAGCTTCTAACTTTTCCTTGCTAGATGCTAATACCGCTATATCATCTGCAAATCTAAGCATATCAATTTTTTGTCCCTGCATATTAATTCCAAATGTCTTCCTGCATATGATAGTATTCATTGCCTCTTCAATGTACAAGTTAAAAATTAATGGGGATAAGGCACATCCCTCTTTCACCCCTTTCCTAATATTTACTTCTCTACCTTCTTGCTCTAATTCTATTACCGCTGTTTGCTCTATGTATAAGCAATGTACTATCCGAATATCCCTAAAACTCATTGCAATCTTTTTGAGTATTTCGAACATTTTTTTCCGTTTTACATTGTCGAATATTTTTTTCAGATCTACAAACCCTATATATACGCTTTCCCCATTCTCTATTGTTTTCTTCATTATCACTTTCAGAGCTAAAATAGCCTCCCGTGCTCCTCTGTTTTGCCTAAACCCAAATTGATCTTCTCCCGGTATTTCTTTACTTCGTTTTTCCATTCGTCTTTGTACAATTTTAGTTAATATTTTTGAAACGTGTGCTGTCAAGCTTATTGTTCGAAAATTTTCACATCTATCGGCGCCTCTTTTTTTGGTATAGATACTATGATGTTACGTTTGAAATCTTTGGGTATCTCGTCTGACTCATACATATAGCTTATAAGTCGAAAGAGACGTTCTGTTACTGCTTGTCCAGCGGCTTTTACAATCTCTGCTTGCACCTTATCTGTACCCGGAGCCTTGCCATTTTTCAGATCCTTTAATGCTATTTCAAACTCATCTCTAAGTATAGGATATCCCAGGTCCATCATTTTCAATGTCTGTTTCTTGTTCTAATTGTGTTAATTCCTATCCCGAATTGAAATTCTCTATATATTCCTGACATCTAGCTACTTTCTCTACATTTTCTATAATGATGTTTCCTCCCGCATCCCTTATATTTTTGCTATATGGTTTTATATCCCTAAAATTCATTCTAATTAATTCGTATGCTTCATCTGTCTTTCCTATTTCCATCTTAGTTTGTACCTCGTTGCACTTTTCATCAACCTACTGTTCTTTAGCTTTCCTGCATTTGCGAATAATTTCCCATTTTATGGCTTTGTATCTCTGTTTTCCTGTTCGTCTGATCTATTTTTGTATTTCGGTCTTTCTTCTATTAAATACAGGATATCCTTTGATATCCATGGTTTCTTGTTTTCTTTTTGTGTATACCTCAGAATATCTCTGGTCGCCTTGTCTAAGCTGGATATAATGTTATTCCATTCTGTTTCTAATTCCATAGTATCAGAAATTTTCCTGATATCTTTCAGCAATTCATTTGACTTTTTAAATCTTTCGTAGATATTTTTATCTTTTAGCTTCTCAAAGTCAAAGTGCCTTTTTCCGTTCTTCTTTTCAGATTTTTAAATTTAAGTGCTGCCTTCATAATTACGATTTTGTGGTCAGTGTCTATATTTGCTTCCGGGTAGCTTCTACAGTCTTTTACTTGATTTCTAAACCATTGTCTAACAAGAATGTAATCTATTTGATATTTTCCTATATCTTTTGGCATCTTCCAAGTGTATCGTCTTCTAGCATAATGTTGAAATAATGTATTTGTGATGGTTAAGTTGTTCTTGTCGCAAAATTTTACCAGCCTATTTCCCCTGTCATTTGTCGTGCCTAAACCAAATAAACCTACTACTGCTTCTTCTCTACCCTCACCTACCACTGCATTAAAATCTCTTGTAATTATTAAATTTTCATGTCCTTTTACGTATCTTAGTATGTAAATAAAATTAAATAAAAACTCTTAACCACAAAAAATATTTAAATTACTAGATACGTATTTCGACCACTATGTGGTCATCATCAGTAGAAAAAAAATAAATTTTGCTGTATAATTTACTATATTGTTGCTTTAAACACTATCGAGGATATTCTCCTCACCCGCAGACTGGTGTTCTCAACAACAAACAAGTTTTTTTTTTTTTCTACTGATGATGACCACATAGTGGTCGAAATACGTATCTAGTAATTTAAATATTTTTTGTGGTTAAGGGTTTTTATTTAATTTTATTTAAATCGTGCCACAGTGTTCCTATAGATTATTATTATTATCTTAGTATGTCTTCGATATCTTTGTAAATCGCTTCTACCTCTTCCTCACTGTAGCTAGAGGCGGACATGTATACTTGTATTAGTACTGTATTTGCTGGTTTAGATTCAAATCTAACCATGCGTAATCTTTCGTTCTTTTGTAAGTAGTTTTCTACACGGCGTCCTATCTTTTTTCGCATAACTATCTCCACACCCGAATTTCCTTCCTCTGATCCTGTATGAATTACTCTGAAGTCTCCACTCCAAAAATCTCCCGCCTCTGGCCAACGAACTTCGCTAATTTCTACTATGTCTAGTGCTAACCTATCCATTTCGAGTTTCAGGTTTTCTAGCTTACCTACTTGTTTCATACTGTTGCGATCCACTATTAGGCAACCCGTCAAACATACAAACGCCCGGGGCACAGCGTATTCTTCAGCATTCGAGAATCCTTCTACAAAGTTCTAGATAATGAGTCATATCTTAATGCAGGGTATATATAAGGCCGCTTATGAATGTAAGAGTTAGTCTATTCTTGAATGTCTAATATAAATTATATCGTTGTAAAGTAAACGTAGTTGAGTTTTTAGAATATATACATAAATGATATGCTGTGTCTAATGTGCATGCAGCTTGCAGTATACATAAATAAATAGAAGTGTATAAACAAATAGTTGTGTTAGTGTGGTTATTGGACCTAGGGTAAAGAAGTTAGTTTAAGAAGATATTAGTGCTTGTAAATTCATTAGTGTAATAGTGCTTCATTGTTAAGTGGACTGAAAACATCTATAAATAAGGCATATACTGTTAATTAGACTTGTGAACAGTGAGTAATAAAGACCATTATTATTACTTGTTTTAAATTAAAGAAACGCGGTAGTAGTAGCCCGTTACACTGGTGTCAGGCTGTGTTGGGTGATTAATTAAGTCTAAAGACATTTGAGTAGTTTGTATATGCCAGTGACAAGAAGTCAGAGTAAAATGGAAGCAGAAACTTTAATGAACTTCCTTAAGGATTTTAAATCCGAAATGCAAGTGACACTTAGTGAAAATGCTGAGAAAATGGAGGAGAGGTCGGCTAAACTAGAATTGACACTTAGTGAAAATGCTGAGAAAATGGAGGAGAGGTCGGTTAAACTGGAAGTGACACTAAATGAAAAGTTTACTGAAAATGCCGCAAAAATAGATGAAAAGTTTACTGAAAATGCTGCAAAAATAGATGAAAGGTTTACTGAAAACGCTGAGAAAATGGAAAGGTTAAGTAGAAAATGCTGCCAAAGTGGAAGAAATGTTGAATGAAAGTACAGCCACGTTAGAACAAAGATTAAATCTCACAAATTTTATTATTATTATTTTCCACGGCTAGCCTTTATTATTCTACACAGAGTCCCGAATGAACAATTTTTTCTTCTTCACCCTTTCTGATTACCTCTTTATTTGAATTATAAAATGAAGTCAATTAATTCCATATAATGAAAAGAAATATTATGTACAAGTTTTGAAAATTATCAAATACACCCTTCAATCAATCAATATCATAAGTCTTATTTATTCCAAAATTTATATGCTTTGCAATCAATCTAAAGTCACCAAAACTACTCTTTTATCAAAGAAACCTCGAACGTTCAAATCCCTTTATAATATTACGACTTTTAACGTATGCAAAGTTTGTTGCTGACTTTGTTACACTTTATAAATTAAGTAAATTCAGTAATCAAATTTAAATAGAAAAATGTCTTAAAACTAATAAGATCTAACCTGCTCTACTTAGTTGAATCCCTTTATAAATTATTTCTTGCTTCTTTATTGATTCTTGCAACTCAAAATTATACCAAAACCGTCGACGCTGATTTGAAATATTACATTAATACATTTAAAACACCCCCATATTCGAATTATCATCAACTATAATATCTATCCACTCATTTGAAATCATCAATTAGAATTTTCCGTGCATTTAAATTATTATACCATCCATTATCAACCTACATCAATTCGGATAGGATCAGGATTATTGTCATCAACATATTTGAATTATTAACATCACATTCGAAATTATTATCAACTCATTTGGATCATTGTATCAGCCAAAATTTGAATTATTGTCATCAACACATTCGAAATTATTATCAACTCATTTGAATCATTGTATCAACCAAAATTTGAATTATTGTCATCAACACATTCGAAATTATTATCAACTCATTTGAATCATTGTATCAACCAAAATTTGAATTATTGTCATCAACACATTCGAATTATTAACATCACATTCGAAATTATTATCAACTCATTTGAAGCCCTATTATTATTATATTATTAGTTTAAATAAATTACCCCAAATTCTACTCACGTTAATCGGCAAAAGAAATCTTCATATTGTATCACTTACTTGTCACTATATCTTTTATTAAACATTTAAAATCTTGCGTGACTTTTCGATTCAAAGTAGCGCAGCTTTGCCCTGCTTAATTAGAACAACTCTTTTATCATTGTTCCTTGTTAATATAGGCTCATCCCACTTGGAAGTGGGTTGGGTTTCCAACAAGTCTGTCGTTATCTTAACCAATAAGGTATTTGTATTTGATGCACCTTGAAGTGGTTTTCTGATGTAATATACTTGGCTTTCCGGGTAATGGTTGTTTGCTACAGATGCCTTGTTATTTAAACCATACGTTGTTTTGTTTAGATATCGCGTTTTCCATATTATACAAAAATACATAATGTAACTTCAATTTCGGTTTTCGTGTATGTTTATTTTATGCGTTTTTGAACTGCATTTTCTTATCAAAAATGTTAATTGTTTCTACGCAGAAATAAACAAGCACCAGGCGATTCAATTAGACGATAAAATCAACAAACATCCAAATACGTGACTTAATGAAAATCAAAAGTTGGAAGTTCTCAAATAATACAAAGATATGTGGGATGCAGACGTGACAGACAAGGCATGCATTGAAAGATGTAAATTAAGTAATGGGTAAAAATTCCAAGGTGTGCGAGATAAGGTAGAAGTATCGTCCTAGAATGTCAACAAGCCAATGAAACCTATTGGAGGTAGGGCTTATATATACGATAGTAACGGAGCGACATTTTAGTCTATATTCAAACTGAGCAATGACTATGTTCAAAGGTGCTAAAAACTTACGTAAACAGTGAAGTATAAAGCAAAATGAAACAGAGTTAAAAGTGTGAGAATTTGTGCAATGAAAATAAGCCGATCTGTAGATAGACGGCTTTTAATTTCGGATTTTAAATTTGGATTGTAAAGTTGGATTTTAAAGTTGGATTTTAATTTTGGATTTTAAATTTGGATTGTAAAGTTGGATTTTAAAGTTGGATTTTAATTTTGACTTTAATTTGAGATATTTAATTTAGACGACATTAATTTGGGGCTTCTAACTTTGATCATACTCTAAATTTGGAGATAATTTAAAATGAACGTATTCTAATTCCGACTTGGTAGAATTTTAATTGGAAGCGATTTATGTAAGCCGATTCTTATATGGGGCCGGCATATCAATAAGCAAACCGAACACAGAAAGGGGATACAGATCATAGACTAGGATGGAACTACAGAGCTCATTCCAGGTTAGCAGTCATAATACACTTTATTATTGAAAACTGTTTTGATTTAATATTTGCCACATTGTATATTTGTAGAGTCATCAAAATGGGTCACTTAAAGATTTGTAAAAATGGAATAGGTATCTTGGAATGTTCAAAGGTCCCTGAATAAATTAAAAGATATTTTGCTGGCTTTCAGAAAAACATAAATCTGGTATATGTAGATATTCTGTACAAAAAAGGAAAATTTTGAGTGTTGTAAATATTATCAATTATTATACTGTGTATTATAGAATTGCTTTATTTGATTCAATAAGATCTATTCAGTTAGTTAGTCAGAGTAAAAATCCTAATTTAATATTTCATAACATTGGGGCTCAAAACAATAATAGGGTAAAACACAGGAAATTTATGACGCCAATCATAGGGGCTCATTAATCCTAAAATCGAGTATCATAGCAATTTACGGCATGCCCAATCGTGGGGCCTATATCATAGCAATATATATATATATATATATATATATATATTGCTGTGTTTCCCTGTATTAGATTCGAGCCTCACGAATTGGGCGTCAAGAATGCTGTGAAACCTACAAAAAGCTATTAAATTAACTGGGCTGTTGACTTTCTTCTGTTCATCGCCTCGGCTGCTCCCCTAGATAAACCTTCATCCTCAATCATAAAAAAAAACAAACACATTCCTATCACAAACATCAACGTTAACTCTATTTACATCAATATTCACAATACATTAAAATTTCAAAATTAAAATTCAGCATAAATTTCAGTATCAGAAAATTTTCATCATAATCCAGAACATAAATACTAAATACCCCTTTCTACTTAAACAAGCAAATTTCACCTTAAAATTAAAATTTTGTTGTTAGTACAATTTCACTACTGTCCATTTTAAGTAAATCAATTATAAAGTTATTCAACATACACCAAAATATCAAAATCCATCAACAAAGCATAAGTTACCTGAAGGTTAATGCACTCGTGGCCCCAATGTATATCGTCCTCTGTTAATCACACCAATCCAACTGGGTTATGTTTAGGTCCTCGTATTGCTGGTCGCCTTTAAAATTTTCTACATCACCATTCATCTATAGTAGTTTCAGTGCTTTTCCGAACTCATTTGTGTATATCTGAAGCTTGTTTTGTGGATCCAGACACGTTTCTGAATCATTTCATTATTAATACCCCGAAAAATAACAAAGAGATTCATACTTCTTTCACCAATATACGCCAAAACTGCCTACTTTTGTGTATTCATTTGTCGTAAATTTTACTAATTGGTACAGTGATACTAAACTTTATTACCTTGTATCTTCTTTTCTAAGTGCACTAAAGTACATTCATTGTAGCACGTAAAGAACAAACTGTTTTAAATCACCAAAATATACGAGCAAACTTTAAATTATTCTATCAAACTCGGAACACTAAAAAGCACTGTTTACCGCATTGAATCAAGTCGCAGATCTAAGAGAGCTTGTTCATATTCACCTCGGTATATATAGAGGTTAGCCTGTCTGTCGGTCTAGTCCCCAAAACGGACAATTCTTCAGAATTTCGCATGCTAGGTTCCCATTCCGCAGCCCGGCATGCGATTTTTACGAAATTTGCACTCGCACCAGTTAAATCTCAGAAATTTCGACACGGCTCGCAACGTCTGGACATAACTAATTGAATTTTATACAGAAATGTTATTTTTACCTCTCAATTTTGCCTTTTATTTTCACCCAATCGCAACCCAGTGACGTTGCTCCACTCACGCCTTTTACTATATGTGTCTCGGTCTTGCGCATATTATCTGTCTCTATCTACCCTATTCTTATTGGTGCAAATTGATATTCTTTATTATCGATTATTTCAGTCCATGTGGACTGTGAAATAACCCACCTTTAGCATTTCCCGTAACTATTATGCGACGGTTTCTCCAACATTCTCTGTAACCATTAATTATCTGCAAAATTTACGCAGAATGAGCTTTTTAAAAATACGCAGGTGTTCAAACATCCTACTTCTAACTACCACTTCTACGATTTGCATTTTATTGGGTTTTTACAAGTTTTTATAGATATTATATGTTACTAACGGTTCAATTAACTCCAATTAAAAATCATACCCTTTAATTTTTAGTGACTCCTAATCAAGTATTAATTATTATCTGTACATTTTGTTTAATACCGGTTACTTAAAATAGAGTTAATTAATATAAATTTTGCACGTAATTTCTCTTTGTTTCTTTACTAGGAATAATTAAATTACACGCAGAGCTTTTTAATACTGCTTCCTTTTTTATAGCAAGCGTCTTGTAGATGATTTAAATCTCTTATGTTTAATGAAACGAATGAATTTTTATGCTTCACGGTTTTTTAATAACGCGTACCTTTTCCCAAAGCTTCTACACGGTGAATAAAATTATTTGATGTGATTATTTAATTCTCTACCCTGGTCTAAATATGAGTAATATATATACAGTGAAAAATAATTTCCTGAGTTCGAACTGTTATACTTGCATTACACTAAATGCACATTCAATGATAATACTGATAAAATACTTTAATGCTAATGAAAATCTAACACCAGACATGTTTATTGCCTGGTTAATGAGTGGCTAACCATTCGAACAAATATTTAGAGCTACCAGACCAATGACAAACACCTTTTCCACAATTGTAAATTACAGTTTAAAAGAAATTCTAAATAGGTTGCATCGCATCCAAGTTACAGAAGACTCGAAAATTGAATTAGAAGATTGTTTTAATTTTCCAAGAAATATATCGCTGAATATACAAATGCTTCGCTTTATCCGATGAATGACAAAGATATACAAGGTATCGTTTTAAACTCCCAATATGACGTTATAGCTATTGCTCACAGCACAGGACTTAAAACTTACTATAATGAAACTTTAACTATGTCGAGTGACATAGACAGTGATGTAGTAGACGATGCAGACTGTGATGAACTGAATAACAACTATGATATTGTAAAAGAATACACATTGGGTACATCATCTTCATTCAATTGCATCGACATAGAAGATATTGCAGAGGAAGAAATTTCTAATAGTGAATTAGAAGCGTTATCAACATTTAGCGGACCTCTTAATCTTAAATACTTTTCAGGATAGGTAAATTCAAATCAACTTAAATTTAGAAACTGTCCATTTTAAACATTCTATTAAAAGACGAGACATCTAAAACCGTAAAGAAATTATCTCTTTGTTGGATATTTAATAAAATTCTGTAAAGTTAAGTTCAGATGGAGTAGCAAGATTTTAGTTTGCTCAAGTTAGAAGCACAAAATCGCAAGTTCCCAAAGGTTCTATTCTTAAGCACGTAAAAGTTAGAAAAACTTAACAAAAGTCATAATGAAACATCCAAAACATCTTCAGATTCACATGAACGCATCACTTTAGATGATTCTACATCACTTGAAAACTTAAACGAATCTGATGAAATAACGAAGACTGATACACAACCTCTAAAGATATTTAAAGAAGAGTAATTCTGTAATTTATGAAGGAAGAATTAGATACGTTTATTTGGCCAAAATCTGAAGATTTACAAATGTAGAAATTATTTAAGTGCTTTATGGACCTATAAAATGGTTGGTTCTCAACCAAAGTCTTTGTTGAGATCGGACAGGCTTAAAATAACTTTTGTGTTTAAAAGCCCAGAAAAACCTTTGGTTGAGTATTTTATAAACTTACACGCTACTATGTTTAATATATAAAAAATAACAAAATGGAGAACTGTTTTTCTGTTGTGATTCAGTGGTTTTAATTAGTAATAATAATAATAAGTTTAGTTTCGTTTGTATTCATGTTGACTCGCATTATACATTTGTGATGTTGGTTTCCTTTATTATGTTTTATTAGAAAATGCTGCTATTTAGCGTATCTTAAGAATATTTTTTTTAAATATACATCAACAACAATTTCAAAATCTTTATTTAGTAAAATTTGCAGTGCGGTTCTATCGAGGGTTCTATATTTTCCCTCCTACCTTTCCTAACTTTTGAACAAAAAACGATAGTCACTCCGAACAAAAGCAGGGATAAAGGAGATTGATTTATTATGCTGTTCTTTAACAGCAAGAAATTGGATATATCCTAGGTGTCGCTGCATGCGCTTTGAGCTTAATATTATAAAACTGAAAAGTGAGTTATGTAACACCTCATTTGAAAGTATTTTAATTCTATACTATTCTCCTTGTGGAGTTCTCTCGCTTATTCGATTTATGTCACATTAAAGTTTAAACTTTTTTCAAATGAGGTGCCACATAATATTAAGCTCAAGGACAGAAAGCGACGCTTATAATATCTCCAATTTCTGTGTCGTGTCAAAGAGTAACATGAATAATCATATTTAACCTTGTGTTTGTCCAGCAAATAACTCAAAAATGGCTAACAATAAATGGACGGCAGTAATTGCATACATAAGGTATATTTTTCCATACAATTGATTACGATAACAAAATATGGTAAGTTCCATTTAAAAAAGCCGCAATTTTTGACGTTTTATTAGTCAAATTGCAAAATGAATTTTCTTGCATCCTGCACATTGCAATCAGATTTTCTTGGCACGGTAGAATAATATCAAGTATTGTATATGTAAATGGAAAAAATCTGTTTTGAAAATTCGTTCGGTTTCTAGATATTTCAATTTATGTGACTGCGTACAAATGTCAGAAATTTTTAAAACTCATAAAATCTCAGAAACGGCATTAGATAGATATGGTTGTCTTATAAAAGTCCACATAAAATTTGACAAAGAATTCAAAAATGCACAAATATACAGGGCGTTACATTTGAAATAATGATGGTGATGGCAACTTCCGGTATAACCGGAAGTGCTAGCATATTGAAACTATTTTCAACGTGTAGAGCAGCTTCGATAACACCCTATTGCAAATATTCAGATTCCTTCTAGCATTGGTTTTCCATATACAGATAACCTCCCACTTAAAAAAAAATCCTGTACCATTTTTTGCAAAATAAAGTGCAGATCCAAGGAGATATGCGGCGATTTAAGGAAATTCAGGCAATCTGAAGATGTTAAAACGATATTTGGAAATACACTTGGAAAAATTAGAAGCTCCAAGAAGATCTTGGGGGGATCCAAGGAAATTCAGGCAATACAGAGGAGATCCGGAGATATTGGGGAGATCCAAAGAAATCTGGGGAGATACGGGAGATAATTACACAAAAGAGATCTTTGGTACAAAATAAATGCAAGTGACCAACCCCTCGGTCGAGTGATTGTAGGACTCTTCGCAATGCGAAAGATTCTAGTCTCACCAAAATGCTGATATTTTTATTTCAAGGCAGCAAGTTAATTTCGCTGGACCCAAAATAGTTTCACTTATCTAGTGTAGGATATTAGTATTTTATACTGACCGTCTCATGCCTACAACTACGGGGAGCATTTAATTTCATCGCAGCCTTGTAGCTTAAATTTTTTCAATAACATGTTTTTAAAAAACAAAAGCATTTGACATTTGAAATATGCATGTAATACCAAAAAACTTTTGTTTTAGTTTTATATTAATATTTTTATTCCTAAGAGTGTCGAAAACATACTCAAAATCAAAGAAGAACAGTGCAATATTGACCTCTATACACAATTTAAACATGTTTACAACGTGTTTCAATTGTCTGACTTATTAAAATCGATAGGAAAATAAGTTTTTAGATGCCATTTAAATTAGTTATTATCATTTTAAAATTTCATTAAATAGTAGCAGTGATAAAAACAAAAGTAGAAAAGAAAGAAGTGTTATTCAACAAACCTTATGAAATCTAACATCAATTTCGATATTACTCTTTTATAATTATCAGCTTCTCTAAATAAGCTAAATTTAATCCACTTTCACTGTTATGACTTACCTTAAGAAACGATCCGTAATATTTGGTAACAAATGGACTATCACACTGTGATAAAACCATAATTTCTTGTTGTATATCTTCAATTTCATCTTCAGCTTCATCCAAATCAATAATTTTAATGGCTACTACTTGTGTTGTTCGATTATCAATACCCTTAAAAACTTCTCCAAATGAACCTTTACCAATACGTTCTTGTTTTGTAAAAATTAATTCTGGATCAACCTTTGTAATCTGAAACAAACAACCAAACTGATTTACTTGTATTTTTGGCAAAAAATTTGATTTCTTATAAATTAAAATTCAAATTTTAACCTCATAATCTAGGTTAGATTTCGAAATTTGCTTGTCTATAAGATAATGAGATATGTATTTCAGATTCAATCTATTGAGCAAGTCTCTCAGACGTTGAAAAAACTTAACACGCCTTGCAAATGTTTTGAAATGTGCTACAAATATCAAGGTCTTAGAAGTAGATCATTGTAAATATATAGTAGCAATGTAAAACATTTGTCAACTGATAAATATCAAGACATATTCAAAAAAATAATGAATTTCTCTTACTCCTTAGCATACAATGGTATTGTTGCATTTCCTAGTTGTCCAACAATAACAATACACACTACTTAGATTATATCACAACCTTATTGTGATTGACATAAATTAATTTGGGTTATTTGATTTAAGCAGGAGAGTTACTATAACCTACAAATTAATTAAATTGCCATTATGACCATCAAGATTGCTATGGCTAAAACAATAGCATTTTTTTAAATTTTAACCTATACACAAGCATTGTCAAATTCGTCAACACCAATAAGAATAAATAATACTTTTACTATCTAAATATTATGTTAATCAATAAAACAAAATTTATACAATAATGTTACATAAATGGGGTATGGATAATTAAGTAAATATATTACGTGAACTATATTTGCAGAACATGATAAAGTACTTACTTCATTACTAGCCATTTCTGTGCGTAATTTAATGTTAGTTTGGTGTCCACTGTCAACACTTCCGTTATTTTATTCACGACCCGTTTGTATATTCGCAAACAGCTGCAAAATATAATCACACTGATACAAATAGTAATTAAATTGTTTAAGGAAGGTTCGACGTTTTAATACAAAACTTTAAAAAATAATACGTGAGATCCAAACTGATCACATAATAACAGGCACCACAAAAAATCAACATTCCTCAGGTGGGAAGAGCGATTTACCTATTTTACTATTACGTTTAAAAAGTTTAGAGTACTAAACATAATTCGTACAATAGTTTTGCTTATACTTAATATTAAAAATCAGTGGGATTACACAACCCGTTTAACGAAAATTAAAATATTTTTCTGCATATTTGACGTACCAGCATACTGTGGTTCGCCATTTTCTAGGATTGTCAAATTGCTTTTGCGTTTTAAGTCGAGTACAGCCGAATAGACGATCGGCAATAATTTCTCTATGTGCTTAACATTAGTAATGTCTAATATCACACAAACCCACTCATTGACTAAAAATTATAAATTGATGACAATAAATTTTACATCACGATATTTTTGTAAAGAAGTAGCTACGCGTTTTTTAATTATTACTTGTTGGTATATATATCATAAAAATAAAATACATGTAAAAGCACCATTAACGTAGAATAATTCATTACATATACATTTTATGCATAGCAGTATCTAGATCAAAACGAACAACTAGGTTTATATACGAATGTATAACTTATAAGCGATGTGTTAGGGCCGAATGCCCTGTTCACATTTAAACTCGTTCAACCATTAAAGCCAGTTTAAGTTGTAAAATTCATATGCACCAAACAGAAATGTATGTTTAAGAAAATTTTTAATAAGCTTCCAACTTTGGCGGCTTAAATTTTAAGCCTGGCTTTTTGACGTTATAATGATGGAGTTGGAGACGGAAATCAATTATGATAATCGATTTCCAAAACAAATTTAGGATCTCACTAATTATTTAGCCGAAACGGATGATTTATATTTTTTAGACGTTTTGTTTAACCAAACCGTTTTAAAAAAAGTCAGATTTAAAATCGTGCACTACCTATACCCTAGTATGAAAATTTTCAACTAAAGAAGTTCTATCCATTTGTTTGTCTTCTTTAGTATACGAATACTTCGTAATTATATTAAATATGTCGTTTTTTATTGTGTGTAAGAAAAATTATTCTTATATTATAATATTATATTATAAGGAAAATATTCAGAAACACTAGTCTTCTAATTTCAAATATATCAATTTTTAGTCTAAAACAACAACATCATTAGGTCTTCTGTCCTAAAACTGGTTGAACGCGTACCCTCATTGTTTCCTAGTCTAAACCAACCTACACATTTACCTGAAATTTGCACAGTCTGAACCTATCACTAATTGTGGGCAAAAGTCTGATCTCGGTCTAACTCTACCTCTCTTTTCCTATCTTTGCTTCTAATATATCCCGTACTATTCCTCGGAAATGCCTTAGAACGTATCCTGTCCTTTTATTTCTTCTATTTTTTTCCTTTTCCACAGATATTTTTATTCTTCTATTATTTCTACAACGTATTTGCTAATAACTTTGTCTGTCCATGCTACCACCCTCATACATCTGAAGCACAACATTCCAGAAGACTTCTATCTCTTTCTGTTTGCTTTTCCTACTACACCTATTTCATAGACGTACTATGCTGAGCTCCACACCATACTTTGAACAGTTTTCTGCTTGTATCTACGTTCAATGTCTTTGAACATAGCTGCCATTCTTTCTTGTTTGATGCGGTTCGGTCACCTTCTATTGTTTTACAGTTATATACCTTATTTCCCAGATATTCAGTGGTATGTGAAGGGGGGTAAACAGCCTTTGACTGCCAAATTCCCCCAGCACTTGAACCTTTGTCGAATCAATAGTTTTCCCAATATATCCTGTAACGGGCATTTTTGTAATTTAACATTTTACGCTATTCTCAATTAACAAATACCTTTCTGTAACTACTATTTTTATATTTTATATTTATTAACTCCTTAGGCGAATGCATCGTATTAAAATGAGTGGATTGCATCGTCCTTGTCTTGCCGTTGGTATAAATTTTGTTGCTTATGTGGATATACAAGTCTAGATAAGAGACGATAAGAAGTTGTAATAGAACGAGTTGAATAAACAGGTGAGCAGTTGTAGTTTTGTTCTTTGTCTCGATATATTAAGTACGTTGGAAATACTGCTTCTTTCTGCTTTTGACAATAGTGAAAATTAATGCGGGATTAATTTTCGTATTGTTCCTGAACAAGCGCGGCACGATTTTAGTTGTTTTTCTTGTGAAGTAAAAGTTGTATATTAACTGTATAAAGTGTAGTTCTGATGACATTTGAAGAAAGTATGCTTTATAGGTAACGTGTTTGATTGACCACAAGTGCGGTTGTAAGGTCATTGACGGACGGTTTTAGCGATGCGCGTTACTCTACTAATTGTTTTTTGTTGCTTTTCTGTTAGAAATAAAAGTAGTAAAACTTGTCGTGCGTTTTACGGAACATTGACTTAGTGATGCGCGTTGCTCTACTAATTGGTTTATTTTGTTGCTTTTCTGTTGGAAATAAAAGTAGTAGAACTTGTTGTACTCGACCTGCACGCGCGTTTTACGGAACATTGATTTAGTGATACGCGTTGCTTTATTGAATGTGTTTTTTTTAGTTGATTTGTCTTTTATATTTGAACTGTGTGTGCGATCTAGTCTTCGTGGTCCTTTTTATCAGAGTAGTGCATACTTTGGATTATCCAAATACAGTTTTAAGCTTGAGTGTTTCTAAAAGAAAAAAAAACAATGATACAGTTGTAGCAGGTTTAGTAGAAAAAAGGTTGTTTCTTATAAACATGTATCTCATTCACATGTAAAGACAGTTGATACTGTAGTTTCTGAATTTTCTAACCACAGAGAATCTAAAATAGATCATTGTTTGCGCGAATTTCGTTATTCAAAAGCATTAGATTTTTCTTTGTTACCATAAGTAGCAAATAAAACACCTCACGTTACTGTTAGTTTAATGCATTACATCGTGCCTTGAAGGCCCGTGATTCTAAATTTTATTACCATTTTTTTCGATTTGTGTTACAAAATATTTCGAAATTATTGTCTCAGGAAATGGAATTAACAAGAAATTTATCAATGCTACATAGTTCCATCAGCATGATAATGTCTGCTGGTAACACTAGTGAAATACGTAGGTGTGATTAGTGTAAAGTGTAAGAAATTCCATCAACAACCTCACAGTCAAGGGTGAAGTGCTTCGTTAGTGCCGGACATCGTGAATCCCACACTTCAATTGCAAGGAAGCGTTACTGAAGGACTTTTTGTAAGTTGAACTATTTCCTACTTGTTATTACTTTAAATATCTATCCGTTGTTTTGCCATGTTTTCGTCGTTCTGATACCTTTTACAATAGACTTGCCTGCTATTAAGAAAGATCAATACTACTGAATTACTCATATCAATTGTGTCTTACCTATTTATTTTCTTTTAACATTTTGTCTGATTTATGTTTAATTGGTGTGTGAGGAAACGTTTCTGCTACTCCCCAACATTACCTCACTTTGTGATAAAAAATTTGTAATGCTTTTATCGTGATTATATTATATAGTTTATCTGAACAGTTTTATTTACATTCTACAAAGTACTGATTAACTTAGACGTTTCATTGCTGCTATGCTTATTCTTTTTTTTTCAGGTTTACTTAACTAATTTTCTTGCAGGTATTGTCACTAACTCCTTACCGCCGCATACATTGTATGTCGGTCTGCTTTTGCAACCCCCTAATCTCCGATTGAGTCCGGTCATTTCTTTGATTTTCTTTGCGTTACGCACGGCTACGAGCCAACGTAGCATAAATTTGGCGCCCAACGTGGCTGCCACGAATTACGTAACAATCCTTTCGCACAATCAACATTAGTTGAAAATATTTCACAACCAACACTTGATTTAATAGCACTTACTTTTTCATCATTGGGTTTTAAGTCTTGAAACTGATTGGACTTGTACCTCAGGGGGGTAAGCAGCCTTTGGCTGTCAAGTTCTCCCATCACCCGAACCTTTGTTGAATCAATAGTTTTTCCAATTTATTCTTTCGCACAATCAACATTAGGTGAAAATATTTCAATACCAACACCTGTAGTTGTTGATAATAATCATCAGATATAAGAGCACTTATTTTTTTGCCATTAGTTTTACGTCTTGAGACTGATTGGACTTGTACTTCAGCTTATTTATGTGAAGGGGTTAAGCAGTCCGTGGCTGCTAAGGATCCCCCAAATGTAGCACGACCTTGTGCTAATCTTTGTTCAATATCTGTTCCACCAGCAAGACTAAACGGTACCCGTGTTAGCTTTCTTAGTGCTCCAAAGTTGATCGCCGCTTTGTGTCGGGTTTGAAATAATCAATTAAAGTTCTAAAGTTTTATTTGGATACCATACAAATTTTTACATGACATCAATCAAATCAATAACTACTACTATTTGTTTTATTCTCCGCCTACCCTTAACAAATATAACTATAATAACTAAACAAGCGTGTTACGCGACAATATCTTTTGTGCTTTTCCCATCTTGCGTTATTTGACTTCCTAGGTAACAGAAATTTTTAACCTTTTGTAAGTTATCGTTACCTATTTGTATTCTTGTTTTGATTTATTTTCCCTCTTATGCATACTAGAACTTTAGTTTTATTTTGTTAATGATCATACCATTCTCCGTTACAACTGTTTTGATTTCATTAAGAGCAGCTTCTAACTTTTCCTTGCTAGATGCTAATACCGCTATATCATCTGCAAATCTAAGCATATCAATTTTTGTCCCTGCATATTAATTCCAAATGTCTTCCTGCATATGATAGTATTCATTGCCTCTTCAATGTACAAGTTAAAAATTAATGGGGATAAGGCGCGTGCCTCTTTCACCCCTTTCCTAATATTTACTTCTCTACCTTCTTGCTCTAATTCTATTACCGCTGTTTGCTCTATGTATAAGCAATGTACTATCCGAATATCCCTAAAACTCATTGCAATCTTTTGAGTATTTCGAACATTTTTTCCGTTTTACATTGTCGAATATTTTTCAGATCTACAAACCCTATATATACGCTTTCCCCATTTTCTATTGTTTTCTTCATTATCACTTTCAGAGCTAAAATAGCCTCCCGTGCTCCTCTGTTTTGCCTAAACCCAAATTGATCTTCTCCCGGTATTTCTTTACTTCGTTTTTCCATTCGTCTTTGTACAATTTTAGTTAATATTTTTGAAACGTGTGCTGTCAAGCTTATTGTTCGAAAATTTTCACATCTATCGGCGCCTCTTTTTTTGGTATAGATACTATGATGTTACGTTTGAAATCTTTGGGTATCTCGTCTGACTCATACATATAGCTTATAAGTCGAAAGAGACGTTCTGTTACTGCTTGTCCAGCGGCTTTTACAATCTCTGCTTGCACCTTATCTGTACCCGGAGCCTTGCCATTTTTCAGATCCTTTAATGCTATTTCAAACTCATCTCTAAGTATAGGATATCCCAGGTCCATCATTTTCAATGTCTGTTTCTTGTTCTAATTGTGTTAATTCCTATCCCGAATTGAAATTCTCTATATATTCCTGACATCTAGCTACTTTCTCTACATTTTCTATAATGATGTTTCCTCCGCATCCTTATATTTTTGCTATATGGTTTTATATCCCTAAAATTCATTCTAATTAATTCGTATGCTTCATCTGTCTTTCCTATTTCCATCTTAGTTTGTACCTCGTTGCACTTTTCATCAACCTACTGTTCTTTAGCTTTCCTGCATTTGCGAATAATTTCCCATTTTATGGCTTTGTATCTCTGTTTTCCTGTTCGTCTGATCTATTTTTGTATTTCGGTCTTTCTTCTATTAAATACAGGATATCCTTTGATATCCATGGTTTCTTGTTTTCTTTTTGTGTATACCTCAGAATATCTCTGGTCGCCTTGTCTAAGCTGGATATAATGTTATTCCATTCTGTTTCTAATTCCATAGTATCAGAAATTTTCCTGATATCTTTCAGCAATTCATTTGACTTTTTTTAAATCTTTCGTAGATATTTTTATCTTTTAGCTTCTCAAAGTCAAAGTGCCTTTTTCCGTTCTTCTTTTTCAGATTTTTAAATTTAAGTGCTGCCTTCATAATTACGATTTTGTGGTCAGTGTCTATATTTGCTTCCGGGTAGCTTCTACAGTCTTTTACTTGATTTCTAAACCATTGTCTAACAAGAATGTAATCTATTTGATATTTTCCTATATCTTTTGGCATCTTCCAAGTGTATCGTCTTCTAGCATAATGTTGAAATAATGTATTTGTGATGGTTAAGTTGTTCTTGTCGCAAAATTTTACCAGCCTATTTCCCCTGTCATTTGTCGTGCCTAAACCAAATAAACCTACTACTGCTTCTTCTCTACCCTCACCTACCACTGCATTAAAATCTCTTGTAATTATTAAATTTTCATGTCCTTTTACGTATCTTAGTATGTAAATAAAATTAAATAAAACTCTTAACCACAAAAATATTTAAATTACTAGATACGTATTTCGACCACTATGTGGTCATCATCATGAAAAAAAATAAATTTTGCTGTATAATTTACTATATTGTTGCTTTAAACACTATCGAGGATATTCTCCTCACCCGCAGACTGGTGTTCTCAACAACAAACAAGTTTTTTTTTTTTTCTACTGATGATGACCACATAGTGGTCGAAATACGTATCTAGTAATTTAAATATTTTTGTGGTTAAGGGTTTTATTTAATTTTATTTAAATCGTGCCACAGTGTTCCTATAGATTATTATTATTATCTTAGTATGTCTTCGATATCTTTGTAAATCGCTTCTACCTCTTCCTCACTGTAGCTAGAGGCGGACATGTATACTTGTATTAGTACTGTATTTGCTGGTTTAGATTCAAATCTAACCATGCGTAATCTTTCGTTCTTTGTAAGTAGTTCACAGCTCTACTTTTCAAACATTCAACCGAATTTCTCTTTCCTTATATTCTCTAAGTTACTCCAAATGTTGCAAGATTGTAATTTTCTTGTCATTACCACCATTTCTTCATTTTCTGCTACCATTCTACTTGCTCTTTCACCCTCACTACACGCGGACCGTATTTTATTCAGTCCTTCTACAATAGTTCTAGATAATGAGTCCTATCTTAATTGCAGGTATATTCCACAGGCCGTCTTATGACTGTATGAGATTACTATTCTTGAATGTCTAACTATAAATTATCTCCCGTTGGCACAACGTAACTTCGCTAGATTTCTACTATTCTAGTAATATCATATCATTAATCAGGTATTATGCTGCTTACTAATGTTCATGCAGTTGCAGTATCATAATAAATAGCAAGTTAAACATAATACGTTGTGTTACGTGTGAGTTTATTGAGAATCCTTAGGTAAAGAAGTTAGTTTAATGAAGATCATTAGTCTTGTAAATGCATTGTATAATAGTCGCTTATTGTTAATGGACTGAAGAAGTCTATTCTATGAATAAGTGCTAACTGTAAATTATACGTTGTAAAGTAACAGTTGAGTAGATAAAGACCATAATTGATATACTGTTTTAATTAGAGCTGGTGCAGTAGTAGCCCGTAAATACACTGGTGTATAACAAAGTAGTTGTGTTGGGTGATTAATTAAGTCTAAAGACATTTGAGTAGTTTGTATATGCCAGTGACAAGAAGTCAGAGTAAAATGGAAGCAGAAACTTTAATGAACTTCCTTAAAGGATTTTAAATCCGAAATGCAAGTGACACTTAGTGAAAATGCTGAGAAAATGGAGGAGAGGTCGGCTAAACTAGAATTGACACTTAGTGAAAATGCTGAGAAAATGGAGGAGAGGTCGGTTAAACTGGAAGTGACACTAAATGAAAAGTTTACTGAAAATGCCGCAAAATAGATGAAAAGTTTACTGAAAATGCTGCAAAAATAGATGAAAGGTTTACTGAAAACGCTGAGAAAATGGAAAGGTTAAGTGAAAATGCTGCAAAGTGGAAGAAATGTTGAATGAAAGTACAGCCACGTTAGAACAAAGATTAATGGAAAGTTCCATTGCATTGAAAGAAGATTTTACTGAACAAGTAAAACAGTTGAGCAAAAGTTGGACAGTAAATTGGTAAAATGGAAGAAGATATGATGAGGCTGCAAGAACAAGTGATTTCACTAACAACACAGCCACTTGAAATAGCAAACCAAGTTGTAAATCAGAACATTCCAGAAATAAGACCCATGGAAAGAAGCGAGTCAATATCGTCTAAATTTAAAGTGAAACCACCCACGTTCGATGGTAAAACACCTTGGCCCACATATTTGAAACAATTTGAAGCTGATGCAATAGCCAACGGTTGGTGCAACAAAGAGAAGGCTATCTCCTTAATAGTGGCCTTACGGGGGGAAGCTCTTAACATCTTACAAACGATTCCCGATCACCAGCAGAATGATTACGGTCTCTTAACATCGAAGCTTGAGATGAGATATGGAGATGCTCACCTTCAACAGGTTTACCACGCACAAGTTAAAACCGCTCGCAAAAGACAAGTGAAAGCCTGCAAGAATCGAAGCTGAAATTGCCAGGTTAGTTAGATTGGCATACCCAACGGCACCAGACAGCTTCCTCGAACAACTTGCTGTCCAAACATTTGTGGATGGCGTTAAGGATGGCGAAATACAGCAAGCGCTAAGACTAGCACGGCCAAAGATGTTGGATGACGCACTGGCTCATGCGCTTGAATTTGAAGCAGCTAAGCAGACATCACACAGAATGGGTCACAAAGTTCGGTCTGCCTTAGAGGAACCTGATCAAGCGCAGAACAGCATACATGAAATAATCAACCGTGTGGAAAAGCTTGAAAGACAACGACCGCGGAGATGGGGTCTGCGATGCTGGAACTGCGGCGAAGTTGGTCATATACAGAGACTCTGCACTCAACCAAAAAAACAACCGGTCGAGCAGCAGGAAAACTAAAGCAAGTCGACGTAGGGGGCGAATGTCGACAGCACA
The DNA here is from genome assembly GCA_036346225.1 of Platerodrilus igneus. Taxonomy (NCBI): domain Eukaryota; kingdom Metazoa; phylum Arthropoda; class Insecta; order Coleoptera; family Lycidae; genus Platerodrilus; species Platerodrilus igneus. The sequence goes on from JARFIW010001360.1 coordinate 145,591, forward strand.
ACGTAGTGCCCCGGAGATTATCATCCGTGCTGCATCGTCGGTGGAAAGTCTGGACAGCATTTATATCGATGGTAGAATTAATGGTAGGGTGTCCGATTACTCGTGGATACAGGAGCGACAAAATCTATTGTGAGACCAGATTTGGTTGGTCGTGGAAAAGTGCTACCTGTATCGGTGTGTCTTCGAACGGCAAGTGGTGAGAAAATTTGTACTCACGGAGAGACTGCCGTTATGTTGACAATTGGGGACAAATTAATTAATCATCGAGTGTTGGTAGCTGTAATTACAGAAGAAGTGATCTTGGGAATGGATCTTATGAGAGAATATGGGTTTCATGTGAACATGAAAGAAAATGTGCTTCGGATAGATGATGATGAGATTCCATTTCAAGGTAGGAGTAACCAGACGATGCAAGTTCGAATGATTTGCGATATGAAAATACCCGAGAAGGCGGAAATGATAGTAATGGGACGCCCGGATGGTACGCTCCGGGAAGGACAAGTATGCATGATGGAAGCAACTGAATCGGGAATGGGTCAAGAGGGACTTCTGATTGGAAGAACGCTGGCAAAGTCTCGAAATATGGTACCAGTAAGGGTGCTGAACATTAATCCCCATACAGTGACCCTGAAGAAAGGCATGATTGTGGGAAGTTGCATTCCAGTATGTCATATTAAACGTTGTGTGGACGACACGAAAAATAAACCAATCAACGGTTGCTCACAGAAATTGCTGGATATGTTGATACCCTCGTGTCAAGGATTAAAGTGGCGACCAACTGGGCAAGGTAAAAGAACTGGTCGGACGATATCGAGGTGTGTTTGCACTGGATGATAGTGAGAAAGGAAGGACGAATGTTGTGCAACACAAGATCAATACTGGAGATGCGCAACCGATAAGACAACACCCAGGCGGCTTCCTTTGGCAAAACGCAAGGAAGCTGAGCAAATTATCACCGATATGGAAGAACAGGGAGTGATTGAACCTCGAATAGTCCATGGGCATCCCCGGTAGTGCTTGTCAAGAAAAAGGACGGGTCGACAAGGTTTTGTGTAGACTACCGGCGGCTTAACAACGTGACAAAGAAAGACAGCTATCCTTTGCCCAGAATTGATGACACCTTAGATACTCTATCCGGATCTAAATGGTTTTCGACCTTGGACTTGAAAAGCGGATACTGGCAGGTAGGCTTGGAGCCAAACGATAAAGAAAAGACTGCCTTTACAATTGGAACGGGATTATGGCAGTTCAAGGTCATGCCATTTGGATTATGCAATGCTCCTGCTACTTTTGAACGATTGATGGAGTCGGTACTGCGTGGACTGTCCTGGAAGACATGTCTGGTGTACCTGGACGACGTGATAGTGTTAGGCCGGTCTTTTGAAGAACATCTTAAGAACCTAGAGGAGATATTCCAAAGATTACGCGGGGCAAACCTTACATTAAGCCCCAAGAAATGCCACCTATTTGGAAAAGAGGTGAAATACCTAGGACATGTCGTCTCAGAGACCGGATAAGAGCTGACCCTGACAAAATAAAAACGGTACAAGAGTGGCCTACACCAGCAGATATACACCAACTACGCAGTTTTCTAGGATTGTGCACATATTACCGACGTTTTATACTTGGGTTTGCGAACATTGCCAAACCGTTAACAAAATTAACCGAAGATGGACAAGAATATGATTGGAATGACGACTGCCACAGAGCATTTGAACAACTGAAACGGCTACTAGTTACAGCACCAATTTTGAGTTATCCGCGGATGGAGGGAAAATTTGTGTTGGATACCGATGCCAGTAACACAGCTATAGGAGGCGTTCTTTCTCAAGTGCAGGACGGACAAGAAAAAGTTATTGGGTATTTCAGCAAGGTCTTGTCGCGGCCAGAAAGGAACTATTGTGTGACAAGAAGGGAGCTGTTGGCCGTCGTCAAATCCGTAGAGCACTTTTATAAGTACTTATACGGCCGTAAATTCCTGTTGAGAACAGACCATGCTGCACTGAAATGGTTACTGCAGTTTCGAAATCCTGAAGGGCAAGTGGCAAGGTGGATAGAGCGGCTGCAGGAATATGACTTTGATACGGAACATCGTGTAGGAACTAGCCATCGGAATGCAGACGCTCTATCAAGGAGACCTTGTCCGATGGACTGCAATCATTGCTCCAAGATGGAAGAGAAAATAAGTGTCATCCATAGAATGACGGTAACCGATAATATTTGGCAACCCGAAAGAATACGAGAAGACCAGGAAAATGACGCCGAATTGGGACGTATTATTGAGTAGAAAAGTTGAGGACAACGTCCAGTTTGGGAAAAAGTTAGTATCTCAAGTAGGAGCCTGAAGGCATACTGGGCACAGTGGGACTCCTTGGTGATTGAAAATAAAATCTTGAAACGACGCCTGGAATGTGATGGTGGCACTGAAAAACTTCAAGTGATAGTGCCGAGAAGCAGAGTGCCGGAAGTATTGCAGCACTTGCACGATGGTATTTCCGGAGAGCACCTTGACGTGAAAAAATCTCTCAAAAGAGTGGGAGAAAGATTCTATTGGGTGAACTGCAAAGAAGATGTGAAGGAATGGTGCCGGAAATGTAAGTTGTGTGGCCCTGCAAATGGCCCGGTCACAAAACGGAACGCCCCAATGAGACAGTATAACGTGGGAATCCTTTTGAAAGGGTAGCCATTGATATAGCTGGTCCGTTTCCTGAATCAGAGAAAGGAATAAATACATCTTGGTTGCAATGGATCATTTTACCAAATGGCCGGAGGCGTATGCTATACCTAACCAAGAAGCCGAGACGGCTGCAGATGTGCTAGTGAGGGAGTTGTTTTGTCGCTTTTGAGTTCCATTGGAATTACACTCCGATTAAGGTCGGAACTTCGAATCAGCGTTGTTTCAAAACGTCTGCAAGCATCTTGGAATCAGGAAGACTAGAACCACGCCACTTCACCCTTAATCGGATGGAATGGTTGAAAGAATGAACAGAACGTTAGGAAAGTACCTGGCCAAAGTTGTCTCTGAACATCAACGGACTGGGACCAATATCTACATTTGTTCCTACTGGCGTACCGATCTTCGGTACATGACAGCACAGGATACTCTCCCGCTTGCGTAATGCTAGGACGTGAATTGCGGCTACCATGTGATCTTCAGTTTGGATTTAAACCTGGAGAAGAGATCGCCGGTGAAGATTACGTTAGTAAGCTTCGTGAAAGATCAAATAGTATTCACGAAAACGTCCGAAAGAATATACAGGCAGCAAGCGATTGAATGAAATCACAATATGACACGAGAGCACAAGAAGGTGGTTATCAACCTGGAGATTTAGTGTGGTTGAACAATCCACAAAGAAAACGTGGATTGTCGCCAAAACTACAAAGACAATGGGAAGGGCCGTACGAAGTGTTAAAAAGGATTAATGATGTAGTGTACCGGATCAGAAGATCCCCTCGTGGTAAACCGACAGTGGTACACTTTGACCGTTTAACATCCTACGCTGGCAACAACCAGGAAGACTCAAATAATGATAATGGTGTTCGGCAAGTTATTAATCATGAGCCAAATGCAGATTTTGAGAGCTTTATGGCGGCGTATGGTGGTTCCGCTAAAGCGAGATTTGGTGTTGTTGTTGAAAAACAGCAAGATCTGTTTAGAGCACCAGAAATGTATTCCCTTGCACATTGCGTAGCTCAAGATTTGGCAATGTCAAGGGGAATAGCTGTTGTTTTCAAGAAAAAGTTTGGATGTGTGGATGAATTAGTACAACAGCAGCCAACTGTAGGAAAATCTTTGGTTCTTCAAGATAAAAATCGTTATGTTTACTATCTGGTCACCAAAATTCTTCATGGCAGAGACCTAGTTATGGACATCTATGGGAGGCTTTGCTAAATCTTAAGGCGCAGATGATGGAAAATGGAGTAACGAGACTAGCGGTGCCCAAGCTGGGCTGTGGACTGGATCGCTTGGATTGGAGGATAGTCCGAAATATGCTAGAAGTAGTTTTCCAGGGAACCAACGTCCAGGTTCTTGTTTGTTGTTATCAACCGGTTGCCTACCAAGACCATGAAAAGAGTGTTGACTGTTACTTCCAACGACGCGGTGGATGCACCAGAGGAGATAGCTGCCGATACCGTCACCAGTCATCGAATTGGCGTCAAGATGGATTTACAGTTACAAGACGTAACGGTTTTAAAGAGGGGGCAGTGTTGCGATCCACTATTAGGCAACCCGTCAAACATACAAACGCCCGGGGCACAGCGTATTCTTCAGCATTCGAGAATCCTTCTACAAAGTTCTAGATAATGAGTCATATCTTAATGCAGGGTATATATAAGGCCGCTTATGAATGTAAGAGTCAGTCTATTCTTGAATGTCTAATATAAATTATATCGTTGTAAAGTAAACGTAGTTGAGTTTTTAGAATATATACATAAATGATATGCTGTGTCTAATGTGCATGCAGCTTGCAGTATACATAAATAAATAGAAGTGTATAAACAAATAGTTGTGTTAGTGTGGTTATTGGACCTAGGGTAAAAAAGTTAGTTTAAGAAGATATTAGTGCTTGTAAATTCATTAGTGTAATAGTGCTTCATTGTTAAGTGGACTGAAAACATCTATAAATAAGGCATATACTGTTAATTAGACTTGTGAACAGTGAGTAATAAAGACCATTATTATTACTTGTTTTAAATTAAAGAAACGCGGTAGTAGTAGCCCGTTACAATACTTCTGACATTCCACGCTCCGTCTCGCAGAATGTTCACGGATCTTTTTCTATTCGTTCGGATCACATCCCTCGAATTAGTTCCCTCCCGGAGATCCGAATGGAGGACTATTTTTTCTCCGGAATTTTTTACCCCAGAGGATGTCATCATGTTTAACAATTTCTATCCGCAGTGTACTTGGGAGGTAATGTGGTGGTTTTCCGTTGTTTTTCACATCGCAATAGTGTGTCTTAGAATGTCATTCCGACCCCTATGGTCTCTGCCACTCTAAGTACCGAAAAAGCTGCTGCCTTTTTTCGGGGAACTGTCTTAGTCTGGTTCCTCACTAAGGACCCCACTAATTTAGTTAAACCTATAGTACGGCTCTTTAGTTCATTGAAACGCGCAGCCATTCTACTTGTTCTAGCATTTGAGAACGTCGTCAAGGTGCGGGTCCGTTCAGTCCGTTTGACGTTATAATGATGGAAATTGGAGATGGAAATATTTATTGAATATGATTTAGATATATTAAATATAATCGATTTTCAATACACTTTTAGGATCTCACTGATTATTTTACCGAAACGGATAATTTATATTTTTTTAGACGTTTTTATCTAGCCAAAATTAAAATCGTCCACTACCTATACCCTAGTGTGAAATTTTTCAGCTAAAGAAGTCTGTCAATTTGTTTGTCTTCTATAGTATACGAATACTTCGTAATTAATAATCTATAGGAACACTGTGGCACGATTTAAATAAAATTAAATAAAAACCCTTAACCACAAAAAATATTTAAATTACTAAATACGTATTTCGACCACTATGTGGTCATCATCAGTAGAAAAAAAAAATTAGCTGTTGTTCTGGAACACTTTAGAGGATATTCTCCTCACCACTTAGGCTGAAGTGAACCTTCCCAACCTATAATTTACTATATTGTTGCTTTAAACACTATCGAGGATATTCTCCTTACCCGCAGGCTGGTGTCACAACCACTTGTTTGTTGTTGAGAACACCAGCCTGCGGGTGAGGAGAATATCCTCGATAGTGTTTAAAGCAACAATATAGTAAATTATAGGTTGGGAAGGTTCACTTCAGCCTAAGTGGTGAGGAGAATATCCTCTGAAGTGTTCCAGAACAACAGCTAATTTTTTTTTTCCACCGGTGATGACCACATAGTGGTCAAAATACGTATTTAGTAATTTAAATATTTTTTGTGGTTAAGGGTTTTTATTTAATTTTACTTCGTAATTATATTAAATAAATGTCGATTTTTATTGTGTTGTAAATAAAATTATTCTTATATTATAATATTATATTATAAGGAAAAACATTCAGAAGCACTAGACTTCCACTATTCAAATATACCCATTTTTTACCCTAAAACAACAGCTACCATAACGCATCATAATAAAAATTCCAGCTTAATGTTGGGATGAACTATTCAAGTACCAAACCTTTTTCACCGGTCACAATAACACACCCATAGATGCATTAAAAATACGCCTCCCATGGAAACGTAAGTTCAAAATTTTATCGTATGTCATGTTTTTGTCCCTTTATAACTTTCCGGTCGACACTTCCGTGTCAGCATTCTATTTATATAATATTTCTAAATTCAATTGTCTGCTGATAGCATTGTCCTGCTATCTATATCGTTGTTACCTTTGCGCTTCATTTGTGTTAACCTTCATAATTACAAGTTATTGCCGTATACTCAAATTTACGTTACTTATCTGCATTGGAAATTACAAATATGATAATAAGCTGTACTTTGCTTTTGTCCTTGTGGATAAGAGGCATTCTTATTTCGATCGCTGTTGGTGAAAGTTGGATTCTGCCGATATAAACGATAAACGTATTGATTACGGATTTAGGTAGAACCGACAAATAATTATTGAAGTTTGGCAATTTTGGTTTTATGGTTCTAGAATACCTTTTGCAAGCTTCGATTTTCACTTGTAGTGGATTTAAATTCACCTTCATCGTTCATAATTGGTATTGTTGCGATCCACTATTAGGCAACCCGTCAAACATACAAACGCCCGGGGCACAGCGTATTCTTCAGCATTCGAGAATCCTTCTACAAAGTTCTAGATAATGAGTCATATCTTAATGCAGGGTATATATAAGGCCGCTTATGAATGTAAGGGTCAGTCTATTCTTGAATGTCTAATATAAATTATATCGTTGTAAAGTAAACGTAGTTGAGTTTTTAGAATATATACATAAATGATATGCTGTGTCTAATGTGCATACATAAATAAATAGAAGTGTATAAACAAATAGTTGTGTTAGTGTGGTTATTGGACCTAGGGTAAAGAAGTTAGTTTAAGAAGATATTAGTGCTTGTAAATTCATTAGTGTAATAGTGCTTCATTGTTAAGTGGACTGAAAACATCTATAAATAAGGCATATATTGTTAATTAGACTTGTGAACAGTGAGTAATAAAGACCATTATTATTACTTGTTTTAAATTAAAGAAACGCGGAAGTAGTAGCCCGTTACACTGGTGTCAGGCATTTGTGGGGTATATAGTGATTAATTTAAAACACAAGTCTAAAGACATTTAAGTAGTTTGTATATGCCAGTTACAAGAAACCAAAGTAAGATGGAGGCAGAGACTTTAATGAATTTCCTTAAGGATTTTAAATCCGGTATGGAGGAAAGGTTTACTGAAAACGCTGAGAAAATAGAGAAGAGGTCAGTTGAACTGGAATCAAACCTTACCGAAAGGTTAAGTGAAAATGCTAAGAAAATAGAAGAACGCTTTAGTGAAAACGCGATGAAAATGGAAGAGTTGAATGAAAAGACGGCCACGTTAGAACAAAGATTAATAGCAAGCTCCATTGCATTGAAAGAAGATGTCACTGAACAGGTAAAAACAGTTGAGCAAAAGTTGGATAATAAATTGGTAAAAATGGAAGAAGATGTAATGAGACTTCATAGAACAAATGATTTCACTAACAACGCGACCACTTGAATTACCAAGCCAAGTTGTTAATCAGAACATTCCAGAAATAAGAACCATGAAGGAAGCGAGTCAATTCCGTCTAAATTTAAAGTAAAACCACCTACATTCGATGGTAAAACACCTTGGCCCACATATTTGAAACAATTTGAAGCTGCTGCAATAGCCAACGGTTGGTGCAACAAAGAGAAGGCTATCTCCTTAATAGTGGCCCTACGGGGAGGCTCTTAACATCTTACAAACGATTCCGATCACCAGCAGAATGATTACGGCCTCTTAACATCAAAGCTTGAGATGAGATATGGAGATGCACACCTTCAACAGGTTTACCACGCACAAGTTAAGAACCGCTCGCAAAAGACAAGTGAAAGGCCTGCAAGAATTCGAAGCTGACATTGCCAGGTTAGTTAGATTGGCGTACCCAACGGCACCAGATAGCTTCCTCGAACAACTTGCTGTCCAAACATTTGTGGATGGCGTTAAGGATAGCGAAATACAGCAAGCGCTAAGACTAGCACGGCCAAAAATGTTAGATGATGCACTGGCCCATGCGCTTGAATTTGAAGCAGCTAAGCAGACATCACATAGGGTGAGTCGCAAAGCTCGGTCTGCCTTAGAGGAACCTGGTCAAGCTCAGAACAGCATAGATGAAATAATTAACCGTGTGTTTGAAAAGCGAAAGGCGGAAAGGCTGAAAAGACAACGACCGCGGAGATGGCGTCTACGATGCTGGAGCTGCGGTGAAGTTGGCCATATGCAGAGACGCTGTACTCAACCAAAGAAACAACCGGTTGTGCCAAAGCTGGTCCATGTAAGGGGGCGAACTTCGACAGCACAGCGTAGTGCCCCGGAGATTATCATCCGTGCTGCATCGTCAATGGGAAGTCTGGACAGCATTTATATCGATGGTAGAATTAATGGTAGGGTTGTCCGATTACTTGTGGATACAGGAGCAACAAGAACTATTGTGAGACCAGATTTGGTTGGTCGTGGAAAAATGCTACCTGTATCGGTGTGTCTCCGAACGGCAAGTGGTGAGAAGATTGGTACTCACGGAGAGACTGCCGTTATGTTGACAATTGGGGACAAATTAATTAATCATCGAGTGTTGGTAGCTGATATTACAGAGAAGTGATCTTGGGAATGGATCTCATGAGAGAATATGGGTTTCATGTAAACATGAAAGAAAATGTGCTTCGGATAGATGATGATGAGATTCCATTTCAAGGTACGAGTAACCAGACGATGCATGTTCGAATGATTTGCGATATGAAAATACCCGAGAAAGGCGGAAATGATAGTAATGGGACGCCCGGATGGTACGCTTCGGGAAGGACAAGTATGCATGATGGAAGCAACTGAATCGGGAATGGGTCAGGAGGGATTACTAATTGGAAGAACGCTGGTAAAGTTTCGAGATATGGTACCAGTAAGGGTGCTGAACATTAATCCGCATACAGTGACCCTGAAGAAAGACACGATTGTGGGAAGTTGCATTCCAGTATGCCATATTAAACGTTGTGTAGACGACATGAAAGATAAACCAGCCAACGGCTGCTCACAGAAATTGCTGGATATGTTAATACCTTCGTGTCAAGGATTAAACGGCGACCAACTGGGCAAGGTAAAAGACTGGTCGGACGATATCGAGGTGTGTTTGCACTGGATGATAGTGAGAAAGGAAGGACGAATGTTGTGCAACACAAGATCAATACTGGAGATGCGCAACCGATAAGACAACACCCAGGCGGCTTCCTTTGGCAAAACGTAAGGAAGCCGAGCAAATTATCACCGATATGGAAGAACAGGAGTGATTGAACCTTCGAATAGTCCATGGGCATCCCCGGTAGTACTTGTCAAGAAAAAGGACGGGTCGACAAGGTTTTGTGTAGACTACCGGCGGCTTAACAATGTGACAAAGAAAGACAGCTATCCTTTGCCCAGAATTGATGACACTTTGGATACTCTATCCGGATCCAAATGGTTTTCGACCTTGGACTTGAAAAGCGGATACTGGCAGGTAGGCTTGGAGCCAAACGACAAAGAGAAGACTGCGTTTACAATTGGAACTGGATTATGGCAGTTCAAGGTCATGCCATTTGGATTATGCAATGCCCTGCTACTTTTGAACGATTGATGGAGTCGATACTGCGTGGACTGTCTTGGAAGACTTGTCTGGTGTACCTAGATGACGTGATAGTGTTAGGTCGGTCTTTTGAAGAACACCTTAAGAACCTAGAGGAGATATTCCAAAGATTACGGGGGGCAAACCTTACATTGAGCCCCAAGAAGTGTCACCTGTTTGGAAAAGAGGTGAAATACCTAGGACATGTCGTTTCAGAGACCGGAATAAGAGCTGACCCTGACAAAATAAAAACGGTACAAGAGTGGCCTACACCAGCAGATATACACCAACTACGCAGTTTTCTAGGATTGTGCACATATTACCGACGTTTTATACTTGGGTTTGCGAACATTGCCAAACCGTTAACAAAATTAACCGAAGATGGACAAGAATATGATTGGAATGACGACTGCCACAGAGCATTTGAACAACTGAAACGGCTACTAGTTACAGCACCAATTTTGAGTTATCCACGGATGGAGGAAATTTGTGTTGGATACCGACGCCAGTAACACAGCTATAGGAGGCGTTCTTTCTCAAGTGCAGGACGGACAAGAAAAAGTTATTGGGTATTTCAGCAAGGTCTTGTCGCGGCCAGAAAGGAACTATTGTGTGACAAGAAGGAGCTGTTGGCCGTCGTCAAATCCGTAGAGCACTTTTATAAGTACTTATACGGCCGTAAATTCCTGTTGAGAACAGACCATGCTGCACTGAAATGGTTACTGCAGTTTCGAAATCCTGAAGGGCAAGTGGCAAGGTGGATAGAGCGGCTGCAGGAATATGACTTTGTTACAGAACATCGCGTAGGAACTAGCCATCGGAATGCAGACGCTCTATCAAGGAGACCTTGTCCGATGGACTGCAATCATTGCTCCAAGATGGAAGAGAAAATAAGTGTCATCCATAGAATGACGGTAACCGATGATACTTGGCAACTCGAAAGAATACGAGAAGACCAGGAGAATGACGCCGAATTGGGACGTATTATTGAGTGGAAAATAGAGGACAACGGCCAGCTTGGGAAGAAATTAGTATTTTAAGTAGGAGCCTGAAGGCATACTGGGCACAGTGGGACTCCTTGATGATGAAAATAGAATCTTGAAACGACGCCTGGAATTTGAAGATGGCACTGAGAGACTTCAAGTGATAGTGCCGAGAAGCAGAGTGCCGGAAGTGTTGCAGCACTTGCACGATGGTATTTCCGGAGGGCACTTTGGCGTGAAAAGAACTCTCGAGAGAGTGAGAGAAAGATTCTATTGGCTGAACTGCAAAGATGATGTGAAGGAGTGGTGCCGGAAATGTGAATTGTGTGCCTCTGCAAATGGCCCGGTCTCAAAACGGAAAGCCCCAATGAGACAGTATAACGTGGGGAATCCTTTTGAGAGGGTAGCCATTGATATAGCTGGTCCATTTCCTGAATCAGAGAAAGGAAATAAATACATCTTGGTTGCAATGGATTATTTTACCAAATGGCCGGAGGCATATGCTATACCTAACCAAGAAGCCGAGACGGTTGCAGATGTACTAGTCAGGAGTTGTTTTGTCGTTTTGGAGTTCCGTTGGAATTACACTCCGATCAAGGTCGAAACTTCGAATCAGTATTGTTTCAAAATGTCTGCAAGCATCTTGGAATCAGGAAGACTAGAACCACGCCACTTCATCCCCAATCGGATGGAATGGTTGAAAGAATGAACAGGACGTTAGGAAGTACCTGGCCAAAGTTGTCTCTGAACATCAACGAGACTGGGACCAATATCTGCATTTGTTCCTACTGGCGTACCGATCTTCGGTACATGACAGCACAGGGTACTCGCCCGCTTGCGTAATGCTAGGACGTGAATTGCGGCTACCATGTGATCTTCAGTTTGGATTTAAACCTGGAGAAGAGATCGCAGGTGAAGATTACGTTAGTAAGCTTCGTGAAAGATCAAATAGTATTCACGAAAACGTCCGAAAGAATATACAGGCAGCAAGCGATCGAATGAAATCACAATATGACACGAGAGCACAAGAAGGTGGTTATCAACCTGGAGATTTAGTGTGGTTGTACAATCCACAAAGAAAACGTGGATTGTCGCCAAAACTACAAAGACAATGGGAAGGGCCGTACGAAGTGTTAAAAGGATTAATGATGTAGTGTACCGGATCAGAAGATCCTCGTGGTAAACCGAAAGTGGTACACTTTGACCGTTTAACATCCTACGCTGGCAACAACCAGGAAGACTCGAATAATGATAATGGTGTTCGGCAAGTTATTAATCATGAGCCAAATGTAGATTTTGAGAGCTTTATGGCGGCGTATGGTGGTTCCGCTAAAGCGAGATTTGGCGTTGTTGTTGAAAACAGCAAGATCTGTTTAGAGCACCAGAAGAGTATTCCCTTGCACATTGCGTAGCTCAAGATTTGGCAATGTCAAGGGGAATAGCTGTTGTTTTCAAGAAAAAGTTTGGATGTGTGGATGAATTAGTACAACAGCAGCCAACTGTAGGAAAATCTTTGGTCCTTCAAGATAAAAATCGTTATGTTTACTATCTGGTCACCAAAAATTCTTCATGGCAGAGACCTAGTTATGGACATCTATGGGAGGCTTTGCTAAATCTTAAGACGCAGATGATGGAAAATGGAGTAACGAGACTAGCGGTGCCCAAGCTGGGCTGTGGACTGGATCGCTTAGACTGGAGGATAGTCCGAAATATGCTAGAAGTAGTTTTCCAGGAACCAACGTCCAGGTTCTTGTTTGTTGTTATCAACCGGTTGCCTACCAAGACCAGGAAAGAGTGTTGACTGTTACTTCCAACGACGCGGTGGATGCACCAGAGGAGATAGCTGCCGATATCGTCACCAGTCATCGAATTGGCGTCAAGATGGATTTACGAGACGTAACGGTTTTAAAGAGGGGCAGTGTTGCGATCCACTATTAGGCAACCCGTCAAACATACAAACGCCCGGGGCACAGCGTATTCTTCAGCATTCGAGAATCCTTCTACAAAGTTCTAGATAATGAGTCATATCTTAATGCAGGGTATATATAAGGCCGCTTATGAATGTAAGGTCAGTCTATTCTTGAATGTCTAATATAAATTATATCGTTGTAAAGTAAACGTAGTTGAGTTTTAGAATATATACATAAATGATATGCTGTGTCTAATGTGCATACATAAATAAATAGAAGTGTATAAACAAATAGTTGTGTTAGTGTGGTTATTGGACCTAGGGTAAAGAAGTTAGTTTAAGAAGATATTAGTGCTTGTAAATTCATTAGTGTAATAGTGCTTCATTGTTAAGTGGACTGAAAACATCTATAAATAAGGCATATATTGTTAATTAGACTTGTGAACAGTGAGTAATAAAGACCATTATTATTACTTGTTTTAAATTAAAGAAACGCGGAAGTAGTAGCCCGTTACAGTATGAATTAAAATAGATTAAATTTTATTATTTTAATTTTTCTAGGTGCAGATGTTCGTTATTGAAATCTAAATATTGTAACGCCCTGTTATCTCTAAATCAGTTAATGCACATTTAATTGACCCACTTACGTGGTAATTAATATCTCAATTTTTGTTTGCACTTGATTTCTAATATTAAATTTTAGGGTTCTTCTTCTATTTCCTCCCTACGCCTTCTCATTGTGCGTTATACGTATGCTCTTCATTATGATTATGCTCCGGTCTCCTTTATCTCAAGAACGTTGTCGCACTATCAACTTTATTATTTATCATTTATTGGCGTTGCCGACCAGCTGTCGTTTCTCTGGGTTACCATTCCAGCAGCCTAGGACTTCGACGACCTTGATGTGAGATAACTACGTACAGAAGCTAATCATTGAGTAAGATTATTCCATGTATCTATTGTTCGTTGTTAGTGTTTGTGCTTATTTGGCGCCATTGTGGTTTTATTATTTTCCTTTACTAGTACTTAATATTAATAATATTAATAATATTAATAATTTGAGCTATTGCTGTTCATAAGAAGTACATCTACTTTATTCAAAATTCTGTAATACTGATATACAAATTATAATATTTAAAAATCAACATTTAGTATACTTCTAGGCACTCTCTTTACTGCCTAGGGTGATTCATTAAGATAATTGTGAAATATTTCAACAGTACGTTAAGGTATCTAATATTTACACTATTGTTAGAGATTGCTCCCACGAGGTGCTTATTTGAAATTGAGGTTAGAACACCTAGCACCTAATTTATGGAGCATTTTACGTACTACTACATGCTTTCTTGGCCAAGGGTACATGAGTACGTGAGTAATAAATAACTTTAAAGTGAGTGAGAAATTAAAAGTTCTTCTTCCCTGATATGCACTCGTGCGAGGTTCCTTACGGTAATATTTACTAATTTTGTATTTTCTATTCTTGTGTTAATCATAATTGATGTAATATTGAAATTCAACTGGTATTTGGAATTTTTGTTATTAATTGTTTTTGTGTTCCGATGCGATATTAAAGATAGTTATTTTGTGAAGTTGCGTGTTTTATATTTATGATCTGGAAGGGGGTTCCTTCGAAGTCTGTTGGAACTAGAACTCTAGGTTTCATACGCTCCTTAATTGTTATCAGTTCCTGGCGCCTTGGCATTCCATGTCCAGGCTCTGATTCAATACTAACCCTTATTAATATAATCTGTGCAGTACATTTTCTGACCTACCCTGAATTAGAGTCTCACCCTGACTAAGCCGGAGCAAAAGTTGTCACCACCCCCAACCCAAAAGCCGCTACCTGAGCACTTTTCTAGTGGCCGTCAACTTGACTTAAATTTTCCGTGACACCCTGCGGGAACACTCAAATATATTTTTCTTTGAAACTACGTTGCATTTAACTTTCTACTATTAACTCTCTAACACTCATAATTATAAAACTCAACTATAAAAAGATCAACCTTATCAATAAATCCCCGACAAATGAATGAAAGTTATTACAAACACCTACCCTGGAGTATTAACATGTTGAGCGTCTCAGGGAGTACAGTCCATTCTGCTTTGTCCTGTAGCAAGACTGAAGTTGCTGCAGTTACCGGTAGGGCTTCCTCGACGAGACAATAGAAAAGGTAGAAAGGGGAACGACAGCACTACGCGGTAACGGTACAAGTTTATCGATAAGGTAGATCTGGCGGTACAATAGAAATGTACCTGACTAATCGGTGGTCCTCGCTTTTTGGCTTCTCCCACCAACCGAGGTCCACGGCCTTTCGTCTGTGTTTGTGGGAAGATAACTTCTTCTCGCGCCCGAACTCTACATTAGCGCTTTCGTTTGCAATAAGTAACTGTCGCCGAGATCCGAGTGAACATTACTAATCCCGGGATTTCACAACATCGTCGGAATTGCACTAATTAAACGGGAATTTGTACAAATATTAAAATAAAGTCTCTAACTTCTAAATTAATAAATCTAATTCCTAAAACTCGTATTACTACATTTTTCGTTTTCAAAACTTAACTTCCTGCTATATCAACTTCAGACTGCGTGGTTTACCACCGTATTATGCTTTTGTATCAATTACATTTTAAGATTAGCTTATTATCGGCTCGCAAATAACTTATTATTTCATTCTACGTTGAATGTCTAACTACGGTATGATTTTCTCGCTCTACCTTATGTGCAAGACTGGTTTATGTCAGAGTCCTGTCTTCCTATTAGGTTTATTGTATCAAATCCGGGGAAAATACATGTCATCATGTGATTTACTTAAGTCAACAATAGTGTTTCCTTCTGTGTTTGCAATATAAAGAATAAATTGTAGTGTATTGTATGAAATGATTAACTCATATCTGCAATCTAATATGTGCGACTTTTACTAATTCAGCATCTGAGTTTGTTTCAAGGTAATTGAAAACTAAATAACATTGCATTTAATTTAACTTAATTTGTAAAAAAAGTTCTCTACATTTGAGTGAATTCACTGTTATTCACTTAATAATTCTAAAACTTTCTTTAAAAAATGTCATACCTCCACTATGAACCTTTATAGTGTTACGTGCCAAAGTGGCACTAAACATTGTTTTTAGTTTAATTTTGATGTGTGGAAGTTTCGCGCCATAAATTCAAAAGACTCGGTGCGCGTATTTCCGTCACGTCAAAAGTGGGTTGGACGAATAATTTCGCGCCGACGCGTGAAAGGAAAAAAGGGGGAGAAGTGTTTCCGTGAGACGCGGTAACGTGGCTGTTTTGCCTGAAACTTCGAGTGCAGTGGACGTTTTCGGTAACGTATCGTTATCTTTATGTATGTAGACTTCCTTGCTTTTGTGTATATTGTCTGTCAACCTTATACCTGTTTCCTTGTCGATCCCTACATAGGTAGAGATAAATTGTAGCAGCCTAGGGAGAACCGGAGGCCACGACCCTAGATGAACGATTCCTGGTTGCAACTGCGACTGCCGGAGCTGGTCCGAGCGCTTTGGAAGAGCGTTGGGCGTACCCAGCAATTATCTTAAAGGGGCCATCAGCAGCCCTGATGGACGTGCTGACGCCATCTTTATCTATCTCGAAGGACGCTTGGCGTACTTCGTGGAAATCTGGACCTATTATGTGAGTACCTTATTGACATAATTGTTGCTAATTTAATTTATATATTGCGTAATTAAAATTGCTGATTGGGTGACGTCATTGACAGATGGGCGCGCCAAATCTGTATAAGATTAGCGCTACCAACTGCTGTGGTGTCTAATATACCGCGCTTGCGGGTTTGTATTTGTGAACGTTTAGAATGCAAGAATTTGAATTTAAAATGTAACAATTGACGTTTTAACTGTAAGAATAGCTATAAATGTTGTTTACATTTTTGTGATTTAAAATAATTAATGACCGTAAGTTGAGTTCAGATCCAATATATATTTAGCAGAGATAAAACCATTATTTTTGTGGGTTTTAAGTTTATGATTTTAATAGAATTAACAATTTTACTGCAATATTTTGCTTACTGTACACTACTATATATGAAAAATATACAGGGTATATCAACATAAATTTTGTTCGCTTTAGATTACTTTTTCTTACCTATTTAATTTTTATATCTAGCATAACACGCCCGCGGTACAATTGTTACTAAAATTTGCTTATCGTAAACGCATTTTAGATAATTATACGTTAACTGACAGCAGTGAACGTTAAATTTTATCTTTCCGTTGGTAAATTGCATTGAATGGCTTAATCTAAAATGATTCTTACTAAAAATTTAATTTTCTACAATGGTGTTCGTCAAATATTTTATTTGGTTTAAGTAAAAATTTGCAATATTTTTGTTAGTTATTCAACTCTATTATAGATATCGCCTATACCATTCACGATTAAATTGAGTTCTAGAGTTCTGAGATGTCTCGTAGTGGCCAACACAATGTATAACCGCCGTATTTTATATTAGTGAGCTAAGTCGGCTAAAATAAATAAGTGTTTATATACATTTGTAATTAATCTTCATATGAAAGAAGAATTTATGAATAAATTAAACTAATGTATAGTGTTATATGAATTAGAAGTAATGATAGTTAATGGCTGTGCTATATAATCTTATGTACTTTAATTTAGTTTGACTATCAATTTTAAGCCCTTAAATAATGAACTCGTGTATTATTTAAGGGTAGTAAATTCATAGAGCAGATATGATCTAAGGTTACCATAAATTTGAATGGTTTAAAGCAATTTTTCGCGACATACTTGAATTGTTCGAGTATGGTATGTTGAAGTAACCCCCCCACTATTTAAAAAATACTTACTTGTGCGGCACCGCGAAAACGTATTGTAGTTTCCTTATCTCGCTTTGAATAATTACCCGGTAAATGTCAAGTGTTTAACATACACAAGCATAACTTGGTACAGATCAGGGTATGTTCGTTTATCTGATAGAATGGTGCCGTACAATTTTCCCTCCAGTAAATTTTACCACCTAAACGCAAGTTTAACACATACACACATAATTAAGTATGTTAGTTTATGTCGCGAAAATCGCCTTTAGACCTCATCATTGATCTCATATACTATTACAAAATGTAAAAAAATGTTTCAGAATTGTACGGCTTTCTAAACACTTGCAAATATGACATTGACATTTATTTTTGTTTTTAGGTTAAGGTAAAACTTTCTGTTCTTAAAAATATTTTAAAAATCTCGGTTGAGATTAGGATTTATTCAGAAGTGTTTTATCAATATGTTTTTTATCTAGCGTATACTCCTGCTTTGCAAATGTACTCACATTATCGACATGTGACAAATTTATTTGCAGCATACATTAATTAACTTTGTGATTACAGGATGATTAATATATCCTGGATTAGATAACAAGGCCATACCTACTTAAATGATATGCTTTCTTGACCACGAAACCTCCAAAAATCGTTATGTTACAAGCATCAGTCCGTTCTGCAAAGGTATTGTATATATCAATACAATTATATTAATATTTTACAATAATTCATAGAGCGAACCAAATGAACCTTTTACCAGACAAGGTTCTTTACGTCGCGTACTTCCTTTAGAACACAATAAAGAACACATATTTGGACGGCAGAATGAAGATATTAATGTGCTTTACAAATTTATACATCAGGAATACATTATTTTAGCCGAATAGTAAGTATAAATACATTTCTGGCATAATCAAATTAAAAGTGTTTTAGTAAAATGGTAGTTAGTGAAAATTTTCAAGGAATATATGTAATTCCATCGAAGGAAAATTCGTTTAGTTAGTTTTGAATTTATTTGTGTACTTAAATAAATACTAACAGAATTATTTTAGTTTGGTTTGGAGTTATTTTTGTACGAAGTGGCCTTTATGAAGATGGCATTTTTAGGTTTAACATAATTTTGCCAGAAAATTTTCCTGAATGTGGACATCCTGTTTGTATATATGTACACAAAAATCATACTTATTTCATTTTATTTATTGTAGAAAGTTGTCTTTCAGTCTGAAGTATATCATCCTGTGATAAATCCAGCAACCAATGAGCTTAATTTATTTGGTGGTTTCCCAGTTTGGAATAAAGGAGAACAACATATTTGGCAAATTGTAAAATATATTTATTGGGTTTTTCACAATTATCAAGCCAGCACCGCTCATTCCGTGAACCAGGAAGCTAGCAATATGTATGTTGATTTGAATTATTACTATTGTTATTATATTGTTTCAGGTTCACACATGATGTGGAAGAGTTCAAAAATAAAGTACAAATTTGTATTAAATTTAGCCAGGAACATTTATATGATCCTCCACCTACTAATGATAAGCACTATATTACATTTGAAAAATACGATTCTGAAATACACAATCCTATTCGAAATTTAATTATGAATGATTCTGGAGAAACTCGTCCAAATATTATCGGTCATTCTTGGGTTACGCCTGGTAGTTTAAAACCACTAAGTAGATCGGAATCGTGTGACTTTGAAAATGAAGACTAAAAATGTGCCTTCTGAACAAATTTCATACATTTATATCGTTTGGATATTTTATTATAAAAATGTATTTTTGAAAGTATTTCCAAGTATGTGGTAAAACAATCCAAGATTAGTATTCCTTTGAACTCTTGTTGCCTTCAATTAGGTACATGATTGAAAAGTTCTTAGTTAATTGTGTGCAATATTTACATTATACTAATAACATTGTAGTGATTTTTATATTTGCAATATTTATTTACATGACAATTTATTATACTGTTTGTAAAAATTCAAATACAAATTACCTTTTACAGGTTTTATTTATGTAGTTTTTTTATATCGGACCACTTCTACTACTAAGGTTAATTATTAATATCAGGAGATAACTGCACCTGGATATCTAGAATTTTGCCCAATTGTTGCTGTTGAAACATATTTTATTATATCATATTTATTTGTTTATTTTTATTTCTTTGTTAATTTCAAACATATAAAATACAAAATCAGTTAGTTTCTGATAGGCACACAAATAAATCATTCATTATAGAAAATTTGCAAGATTAATATTAAACACAGTAATTTCGGTCCTATACATCATGTTCATTATTAGCATGGATTATTTTGCTGTAAGTTCACGTTCATGTTGTAAAGCTTTGCTTGTAGTAGCTAAGTTGTGCCCTAAGGGTAGAAGGGGTTAAGGTGACCGTTCTCAACAGGGTAACGGAGGGAAGACCATGGAGTCAGTTGAGTGCAGGTAGTGTAATAAGTGGTGTGTTGAAAAGCAAGCGACCCTCGGAAGACGCACCCAGTGAGTATACGGTTGCGATTTTTATAGTATAACTGTTAAGGTATGTTTAGTTTTTAAAGACAATGTTTTTATATGTATCTGTTGGTGAATAAGGACCCTTTACTGGTATATGTCTTAGTACGATCGCTGTTATATTTTACCAAGCTGTGAACGGACACTATGCAGTCATTCACCTAAAAACAAGCTTTATCTTTCTGCGTTTGTAATATTAAGAATTTATATTAACCTGTATTGCATGTACCGGCTTTAATAAAATTAAACAAAGGCGCCGACAGACTTTTATTTGATGAGCTAGACCGGGATAATACAGTGTTCAGCTTAGGTTTGCATCATAAGAATTTAGCCGAATAGAATATGAAGATGCCCGTCTTCAAAATTTCATAGATTTGTTAAATATAACCTTTCCCAATTTTTAGTGTTTGTTATAAGACTGTGACAACTAAGAATGTACATCAGCACAGCATTAGGGAAAATAATAGTTTTAGACAGGAGTATCTCTGTTTAGTAAAATGGAGATGCTAAAAATATTACTATTATATAGAATTTTTCAAATTAATTCCCTAATAATGCAATTAATCGATCTACAAAAGCTTTAAAGAAGTCGATCTAAATTTTATTTCTGGCAGGAGATTAAGTGAGATTGACCTTGTACCGCAAAATGAGACACCACAAAAATGTTCTATCTCCAAAACCAAAGTACCACATAGAAAACTTTTCGGCATGTATTGCATTATTTCTTAAAAGCTAAAGACCTAAAATTCATTTCTGATCTTGTGATTATATTACACCCCAAATTGGAAATACCTACCAGTTACAGAAAGCATCTAGAGACTGACGTAGATAATGATCGTAATATACTTACAAACAGCCAAAATAAGATTAAAACTCGTTAAGTGTGTAACAATTTTTTTTGCTATATAACAAATTTCTTTTCAGAACAGCAGAGAGGTATTAGGGCAATTGAAAAAAAATATGAAAAAATTTGCCAAATATTTTTATTTGCAAATTTAGATGGATTTTCGAATTCTTAAACAGTGCCGCATGGAAAACTACATGTGAACTGTTATTTCCTAGTCTGGTTAAATTGTATAGCTAAGTTCAACATTTTACACCCACAATCACATGGAAAACAATTCAGGTGTTTTGAAATCTGATTTGGAAAGTCGTAAACAGCAATATAATCTTTCAAAGTTCGTGTAAACATCCTATCATTCACAATATACTTCAAGGTTTTCAACTTGTTTGACACACGTGGCGCATGGGCACCAAGCATTTGTTCTAATAAAATTTTGCCCGATTGAATTGTCTTTGTAAGTTGGCCCAATCCACTCACTTCCACATCATTTTCGAGGACGAGGAATTGTTGATGATAAGAATTGGAGTGAAAAAATTAATAATCTGTATTTATTTCAGTACAAGTTCCGTTGAGCCAACACAATTCCTTTGACTCAGCAAAAACCTTCGGGTCAACACAAACAACCTTTGAACCTACAAACGCCCTCTAGTCTATATGTACCCTCGAGCCTACTAGCATTGTTGATGTCAAAGCATCCTTGAGTCTGCAATCACCCTTGTGTTCACTTATCACGTATTTTAAGATTAGTCTGGGAGCATTGCCTTTTTCACCACAAGCGATCAGCTGGAACCTGGTCTCAACCAATGTACGTGTAGCAGCCAGTGGTTGAGGTTGTGTAATTCTTGTCGAATCCCAGCACGAATTTGTTTTACAACCTCCTTTCTCATAAACGGCAACCTTCATCGTTCCAGTCTGTACAACCCGGTAACCACTGAATCGATTTTTTTGTCGATTAATTAATATTTTTTTATTACAAATGTATATTTTCTTTGTTCAAACTTTGCTATACTTGAAACTCACTGATGACTATTTTAAGATTACTTGAATTACTTTTTTTGATTAAATTTCTATGTGATTATCAGATCTGATGCTCATTTAAATATTAAGAAATGAAATTTTGTTAAAATTATTAATTTTTTAATATGACTAAAATATGTGAAATTATGTAATTCTTTTGTTAAATTTTGTTATTGGACGCAAATTAATTATTATAGAATTACAATTAGTTAGCAGTTTGGCATGTTGGCAGCGATTCGTTGCTTAAGCCTTACCATAACATATAATTTAACACTTTTGATTTTTTGGAGAGGATTACCAGGTAATATTTTATTTCCTTATAAATGGGAATCATGTAAACATGTTGGAGTTCTTTAACAACCATCAGGTTGCTAATATCTATGTAGAGCCAGGTAGATAGGAAAAAATAGAAGAGTATAAGAAGACCTAGACCAAGCTATATTAGTCAAACTATTAGAAAACCATTCGATGATAACACCTTTGCTGAATTACAAAAAAACATTCAAAAGCAATACCATTTACTACATCTAATTTTAACCAAAATAATTCATCGACGTTAGGAGTTACAAAAGAAGAAGTATTAATATCTGTGAATTCCTTTCGAACTAGTTCTGTTGGTAGTCTTGATTCCTTTCACCCATCACACTTCTAAGACTTATTGAGCTTATCAGCAAGCATTAGTATTGAAAATCTATCAATATCTTTAACTTCAGTTTGCAACTTGATGCTGTCTGGTTCAGTCATCCCAGAAATTTGTCCGATCTTCTATGGAACTTCTTTGTGCGCATTGAAAAAGAAAGATGGCAGCGCTCACCTTATTGATATTGGTTCTTTCTTTCGATGCCTTGTCGCTAAACTTTCTTGTACTAAAATAAAAGAACAATTGACAACATTTTTCAATCCAATTCAATTTGGCTTCAAAACTTCTGGAGGTTGTGAAGTAGTTCCCTATCAAGCAAGAACATACATTAATTCTTATTTCAAAAAAACTGCTAAGGTATTATTAAAACTCTATTTTAAAAATGCATTCAATAGTATAGACATGCATATCTTACTTGAGTTGGTCAATAAGTACATACCAAATCTATTTTCTTTTGTTGAACAATAGTACAAATCCCCATCTAATCTGATTTTTAGTTCTAACATAATTTCATCAGAAAGGGGTTTCCAACAAGGCGATCCTCTTTACCTACCTTTCTTTTGTTTAGTAATTCACAAAATTACTAAATCAATTAACTCCTAGTTTAACACTTGGTATCTTGATGATGGCTCTGTCAGAGAAGATATTGATTGCATTTTAAAAGAATTAAAAAAATAATATGCTTACCTAACAACTTAGAATTGGAACTAAATTTTGATAAATGTGACTTTTTTATTTCTCCACAAACTTTAGACATCTCACAATTCAATGAAATCGCTTCTAACATCAAAATTTGTAATAAATCCGATTGGATTATACTTGATTCACCTCTTTCTACAGACACATTGTTAAAATGCCTAAACGAAAAAATAGAACAGTTACAGTTATTTTCATCTCGACAATTCTCAAATAACCTGCCTGCTCATATTTCACTTTTGTTTTAAAAAATTGCCTAGGAATTTTAAAGTTATTATACATTTTAAGATGCCATCCTACTTGGCAGAAAGAAAATTTATTAGAATGTATTGATTGTCTTGTAACGGGCATTTTTAATAGCTTAACATTTTACGCTTTTTCCCAATTAGTAAATACATTTCTGTAACTACTATTTCTATATTTGATTTTCAATTAATAAATAAATTGCAGGGAGCGAATTTTAAATAGGATTATTCGAAAATTACTTTCCAACTTGTTGAGAAATGATAAACCGCTTGTAATTAATTATAAATTGCATCGTTCTTGTCTGGCCGTCGTATAAATTTAGTTCCTGATGTGGATATACGAGTCGAGTTGATAGGCGATAAGCGGTTGTAATAACAACGATTTGATATCTACAGACGGGCAGTTGTCGTTTGGTTCTTTGTTCCTATACATTAATTACTTTAAAAATACGTTTTCCTTGTTGCTGTGAAATAAAGTGATATATTAACTGTAGTAGTACGAGTTCTGTTATGTTTTCCGATATATTAAGTACGTTGAAAAATACTGCTTCTTTCTGCTTTGAGAATAATGAGAATTACTGCGGTATCAATTCTCGTATTGTTCATTGAACAAGCACGCCGTGTTTTTTTAGTTGATTTTCTGTCGAAAATAAAAGTACTAGAGCTTGTTAAACTCGAGACACGTGTGCTTTACGGAACATTTGACGGACGGTTTTATTTGTTTACGCGAGTTATGTATCCCCCAATAACCTATATATATTGAAATATTGAATCTAATAGGAATTATTAGAAATTGTTAAATAAAGTATAAGTTCAATGCAACATTGTAACACAAGGATAACCCAGATAGGTTATCGACAGTTCATGAGAACGGACATGCAACTTTGCATCCATGAGGGCAGTGATACTGCAGGTGGCAGGTCACAGGCGGTTAACATACCGCAATTACTTAGAATTAAGTTGTTACATTGTAATAAAGTGTACAATTAAGAGAAACGCAGACATGAGATCTGCAAGTTCCCACAGCCGTGTGAGGGACAGGTTATTATAAAAAGCCCGGGAGCTCAATGCCCGGCAGTCAGTCTTCGAACTCCATACTTCGTTGTTCAAGCTACTCACTAGTACAATAATTATTTTTTAGTATTATGTACAAGTTATTCTAAATTTCATAATAAAAATTTGTTAAGTGTTTGAAGTCGTTTTTTAAAAACACAGCTCCAAAGGCCCGAACCTTAACTGGCGCAGTCGTAACGGATGTCAAAAGGGCACTAAAAATCCAAAAATCGGAAGATTGGTGACCAAGAATTTTAATTCGAAATTTTGGCAGAACCCAAACCAAGTTGGACAAAGAACAAGAATCGTCTAAATCCAACAAACAAACCAAGGTGGACAAGATACAGCATCGATCGAGCCCACCAAAGAAACAGATGAAATTAATGTAAGTTTATTTCCATTTTATATCTTCTTTTTTTAAAAAACCAGAAACTATAATTGATATATGCTAGTATTATTATTTTATTTATTATTGTTTTATGAATTTTATTTTATGAATATTGTTTTGAAAATAATTACAAAGTGAATTATTTCCAAAAAAAAACAACGAGACCTTATTTTGAGAAAGTATTAATCTATGAGACTTGAATTTAAAAGAGATTTTCTTTTAAAAAGCAAATGAGAATTGATATTTAAGAGATTCTTACCACAATTATTAAAACAAACTCAAAATAAACCAAAAAAATTACGAACGCACACTCACTAACACCAAAATAAGAAACATTAACTACCGCGACTCAAGGCACGTTTATAAACCGGCAAACTAGAAACACAGAACGCAATTTAATTTCAAAGCTAAAGCTAATTCTTCAAAGCAATCACGGAACGATTATTTAAAACATTGACCTTATAAATTATAGCAAAACATTCTGCTACAGTAACCTAAAACCACCTTAAGATAAGCAAAGTCCGCGAACGCAATATCATTATTACCTTAAAGAAATCGCTTTCAGAACTAAAGTATAACTTTCAACAACGCAATTTGCATCATAAGTAATAAATCCATCACGACATAATAAAGCAACGCAGTTTTGCATTAATACCCATAAGTAATTAAATCCATCACGGAATAATAAAAGCAACGTAGTTTTGCATTAATACCCACAAGTAATAAATCCATAAAAGCGCATGAAATTACATCCAGCATTCACCACAGCAAATAAGATTGCAACTACCTTAGTACAAACACGGTATAAAATCTAAACGTTTTTTTTAATTAAAATTACTCATCATTTGCATTTACAAATACTGAGTAAAGTTAAACGGTCATCGTAAGAAGCTTTAATTAAAACCTACATTACGAGAGATTCAATTACCAACAAGCATTATAATTAAATACCGAGAGATCTAAGAATAAACAGACATAACACTTTATGCAAGCATTAGCGAGTACGGAAGTAAATTATCTAATTCCTATAATTGAAATTAACACCTGTAAGTGTTAATTCCCTCAAAGTACGTGACTAAATAACCAAGACTACATCTTTTAGTATTTAATTGCAACAATAAAGCACAAGAGTAATTGACCTGCAAGTTATAATTAGAATACAAGACAGACAAACTGTACGTTTACGCAACTCAGTAAAACCCACGGAAAGAGTATTAATTACAAATTAACAGAATTAAACTAAAACAAAGCTAAGCAGATATAGTGAGAACAAATCCATCCATCCAGAAACTCAAGACAAATTAAAAGCCGCATAAAAACAAGCAAATTCAAGACTACGGTAATTAATTCAACAGTATTGAGTATAAATATCACGAGTACATCACCGCACTGTTTAACTAAATATAAATAACAGCCACTACGATTCTAAAAATAACCCGACGCAGTCTAAACTTAAAATTAACAAATCCTAACCAAAAATAACGCTGAAAAATAGCAAAATAAATCTCAATCTTTGCCAAATTTTTATTTACCCAATCTAAACTGAAAATTAACAAATCCAAACCGAAATTAACGTTTCAAATAGCTAAATCAACATCAATTTTTACAAAATTTGAAATTACCCAATCCAAACGAAAAACTAATAAAACCAAAGCAAAATTAACATCACAAATAGCAAAACCTTCCCCAATTTTTACAAAATTCAAAATTATTCAATCTAAAAGGAAAATTAATAAAACCAAAGCAAAATTAACATCACAAATAGCAAAACCAACCCCAATTTTCACAAAATTCGAAATTATTCAATCCAAAAGAAAAATTAATACATCCCAAGCATAATTAACGCTACAAATAGCAAAACCAACCCCAATTTCTACAAAATTTGAAATTTTACAACCCAAACGAAAAATTAGTAAATCCGAAACAAAAATAACAATACACATAGCGAAATAAATCTCAATTCAAAAAAAAAAAATTTTTTGAAATTACCCAAAATCGAAAACAACCCTTAACCAACATGAGTAGCACAGACATGCGACTCTATTTGGAGACAATCCAGATATTTGATGGCACGGAAGCACATCTCTCAAATTTCATTGGAGCAGCCGAAATGTTCCTAAAAAACTTCTACAAACCCGGAGATAACGCAAGAAATTCATTGCTTATACGCTTGGTAATAAGTAAACTAACCGGAAGGGCACTAACCTTAATCGCCAGTAGGGACGATTTACAAGAATGGGAACAATTTAAACAACTACTAATTGCATATTTTGGAGACCAACGTAACATAAAATGCCTGGTACGAGACCTAATAAACCTCAGAATGGAACACAACCAATCCCCCTACCAATTCAGAATGAAATGCCAAGACGTGAGAAGTTTAATACTAACAAAATTAGAAATCCAAGAACCCGACCAAAACGTTAGACATTTAAAAACTAAAATGTATGACGAAATGGCACTGGACACATACATAAACGCTTTACCAGAACGACTATCGGATAAAATCAGATACCAACGACCCCAAAATCTAGAAGAAGCTATGAACCTAGTAATAGAAGAAAAAAATGTAATGTATTACCGCAACAGACTATACAATCCCAACGCAAATAAAAGTTATTTACCAATAAAAACCATACAAGCTACAAGACAAACAATCCCTCAACAAAAATTCACACCCTTTAACGCACAAACAAATCAACCGCGAATTAATAACCCAAGCTTCAACAATACAAATATTAATAATCAATTTAAACATTTTTCAAAACCAACATTTAATCCAACTTTTACGAAACCCGCATTCCAACCAAGATTTAATCAAAACCTAAACCAACAAAGACCAGCATTCAACGCAAACCTCAATAGAAATACACCAATGACTAATAATAATAACAACCCTAATGATTATTACAAACCAACACCAATGGATACTTCATCTGGTAACACCAGACAAAATACAAAAATAACACATATCCGACCAAACCCTCATCAGAAACGCAATTTTACATCGGAAGAGCTATTCCATCAAGAAATAGAAAAATTTGACACTGACCAGAATAATTACATTGAGACAGGTACGAACGATGAATCAAACCATGCAGAAACTTACGAACGCGACGAACAATACGAAACTTACGAGGAGTACGACGAAGAAAACTGGAACTCAAATTTTCAAATGGACCAATTCATAACCGACCAAACTTAATAAACTTAAATAACATAAATCACTTAGTACTACCATACATAGAAATACCCCACGCCAAATTCAAACTATTAATCGACACTGGATCCTCAAAAACATTAATTAGCCCCAGAACCGTACAAAAACATTATTTAGATTATGTAGAAAGAGAACCATTTAAAATTAAAACAGCCCATCAAACAACAATACACCAATTCGTAGCCAATATACCCTTACCGAGAACATTTAATGTTAAAATGAAACATAAATTTTGTGTATTCGAATTTAACGACAAATATGACGGATTAATCGCAATGGACCTTCTAAGAAAATTAGGAGCCAACATTGACATTAAAATTCGCTTATTAAGGACGAAACACGGAAAAATCCCAATTAAATTTCAAAACACACAAATTGAACAAAAATACACTATAGAACCCCGAACGGAAAGAAAAATAAAAATCCCAGTAAAATCTAACAAAAATTTAGGAATAATAAATAATATGACATTTCAACAAGGAGTAGAAACCCCAACTGCCTTAGTGCAAATAAAAGATAACTATGCAACCACAACAATATTAAATTCAAACGACTATCCCGTAGAATTATCATTAACAGACCCAATTAACGTAGAAGAATTAAATTTTAACGAAATGGAAATAGACGAAAATTTAGAAAACGATTACAACCCAATAGAACATGACAAAATGTTAAGATAAAATTTAAGTAACATCCGCTTTAATACCGACATCAATCAAGAAGAGCAAAGAGCAATTAAAAACTTATGTTTTGAATACCGCGACATATTCCATTGTGAAGGAATACCATTAACATTCACCAACACACTATAACATAATATCGAGCTAACAAACGATAAGCCAATTTTTACAAAAGCATATATACTACCTCAAGCAAGCCAAGAAGAAGCTGACAGACAAGTAGCAGACTTATTAGACCAAGACATAATCCAGCACTCCAACTCACCATGGAGCAGCCCCGTGTTAATAGTACCTAAGAAATTAGACGCAACCGGAAAGAGAAAGTACAGAATGGTAATAGATTATAGAAAGTTAAATGAAAAAACGGTAGATGACAAATATCCACTATCAAATATAACCGAAATTTTAGACAAATTAGGCAAATGCCAATATTTTTCAACATAAGACCTAGCATCAGGATACCATCAGGTAGAGATGGAAGAAAAAGACATATCAAAAACAGCCTTCAGCACACCTAGAGGACATTACGAGTACAAACGAATGCCATTTGGATTAAAGAACGCACCCGCTACTTTCCAGAGAGTCATGGACAATATACTACGAGGAATACATAATGAAAAATGCCTTGTACACCTTGACGACATCATAGTTTATTCCACATCATTGGTAGAACACATAGAAAGATTGAAAGAAGTATTCGAAAGACTTAGACAAGCACATTTCAAAGTACAATTAGACAAAAGTGAATTTTTACAAAAAGAAGTATCATTTTTAGGACATGTAATAACACCCCAAGGAGTAATGCCAAATCCTGACAAAACTAATGCAGTTCTAAATTACCCTCTATACCAAACACAACCAAAGAAATTAAAGGATTTCTAGGACTTAGTGGTTACTACCGCAAATTCGTTAAAAGTTACGCTCGGATAACCAAACCCCTGACAAACTGTTTAAAAAAGGGAAACAAAATTGAACACACCCCGGAATTTATTAAAGCCGTAGACAAAATTAAAAACATATTAACGAATCACCCTGTATTAGAATACACAGACTTTACAAAACCATTTATACTGACGACAGACGCATCGAATGTAGCATTAGGCGCAGTATTGAGCCACGGAAAAGTAGGTAGCGATAAACCCATCAGCTACGCATCCAGAACCCTAAACGAAACCGAACAGAAATATAGTACCATAGAAAAAGAATTATTAGCCATAATTTGGGCAAGAAAATATTTTAGACCTTATTTATACGGAAGAAAATTTTACATATACACCGATCATAGACCATTAGTATGGCTATGCAAACTGAAAGAACCGAATTCAAAATTACAAAGATGGAGAATCAGACTCGAAGAATACGATTACGAAATTATATATAAAAAAGGAATCTATAACCACAACGCAGACGCTTTAAGCAGAATCCAACTCAATGCATTAGAAACGGAATCCATTATAGGAAACGTAGACGAAGCAGAAATAAGGGAAGATCCAGACGAGATCGACACAATACATTCGACACAAAACGAAGAACCTAAAAACGCGATTAAAATTTTAAACGAAGCAATCGATATGAAACCCAATCAATTTATAATAACCGAAGTTTTAAATAACCCAAATCCCGTAAAATATACAAAAGTAGATAACAAAAAGATATACCAAATTCAAATAACTAAAGATGACAATGAGGAACAAATAATTAAAATTTAAAATTTACACCCCCGAGAAAAAACGATTTTATTTTTATTTCAACACCGAACATTTATACCAAAGATTTTCAGAATTATACATTAAATTATTCAATAACTCTGGCCCTGAACTCATCAGATGTACTAGAAAATTAATAACACTAGACGACCCTGACGAAATAAACGATGTAATTAGGAATCAACACGAAAGAAAAACCAACCATAGTGGAATTAACGAAACTATAATGCAACTTGTAAGACGTTATTATTTTAAAGACATGAAGGAATTGACCACAGATTTTATTAACCAATGCGAACTATGTGACAGAGCGAAATAAGATAGGAAACCCCCAAAGATACCCTTAATGTTAACCAAAACACCCGACAAACCATTTCAAAAACTACATGCCGATACTCTAGTAGTAGAAGCACAAAACTATCTAACATTTGTGGACGCATTTACAAAAATAGGCCAAGCAATACCAATCACATCCAAAAATAGCATCGACGTGACCCAAGGATTTTTACAATATTTCACATTTTACGGAACACCCGAATCAATAACTCTAGACAATGGTAGCGAATTTAAAAATGAGACAATACAAAACACTTTAGAACTTCACAAAATAAAAATTCATTTCATAACGGAAAACCACCCTGAATCAAACGGAATAATTGAACGACTACATTTAACCCTATTAGAACAAATTCGATTATTAAGAATAAATTATAAAAAAGAACATATAACCAATTTAATGTCATACGCACTAATCGCCTACAATAATACAATTCACTCATCAACAAATTTTACACCCTTAGAATTAACATTAGGACATTCAGATTCACGAAATCCCTATGACATACACTACAACAAGGAAGTGTATCAACAATATGCGAAAGACCACAAACAAAAACTAAAAATAACTTACGACAAGGTAAAAGATAAATTAGAGAACGATAAGGAACGTATCACCACAACCCGAAACAAAAATACCGACGCAAATAAATTCTCAATAGGACAAACCGTGTATGAGAAAAACTTTCAAAGCAAGCGACATAAAACGGCACCCAGAAATTTAGGACCATTCAAAAATAAGAAAATATCAGATAAAAACATAGCAGTAGTAGACAACGGTAAAATAACAAAGTACATTCATTTGAAAAACCTAAGACACCCTGTAATTTCAGATGGACAGTCATCACCCTTACCGTCAACCTCCGCCCAGGTAGAACGGACAACCAAGTAATAATAAAAGATATAAAAAACAACCCCGGTATACTACCAATTAAATAAGGCAGTATGCAAAACCCAAATAACATTTACAAAATTAAATACCCTACACTCTAGCATTATTGAACCATCCGATTTATTAAACGAATTAATAAAAATTAGATCACTTATAATTAACAGTAAATTACCTTTTGATGTAACAGAATCGAACATTCTAATATTCGAAAAAATAGCTATAGTAAAAGGCTACATTAAGAATAACGAAATAATATTTTTAATAGAAATCCCGATAGTAGAAATTAACAATTATAATTATTATCATTTATTTGCTTTTCCAACGAAAGTTACTAGCACATACCAAGTAATCATACCCAAAACCAAATTCCTATCCCTAAATGAACTGAGATATGGTTATACAAACGAAAAATGTACCGAAGTAACACCAAACCAATATTTATGTCAATCGATGACGACAACAACCATTCAAGAAGACAGCCCTTGTGAAGTACAACTATTAAAATTCTCGAATCATTACGAAAACTGTGAAGCCAAACAAGTGCAAATAACTAACATGAAAATTCAAAAAGTTACAGAAAACAAATGGATAGCCATTTTCCCAACAGAAGTAATAGCAACCATCCACTGCAACCAAGATGAAAATAACCAAGCATTAATCGGAAGCAAACTAATTACCCTCAAAGAAGAATGTTATGTGAAATTGAAAGAAGAAGTAATCAGAGTTTATCAAGATCCCATAGCAACAAAGAAACTTGCAAACCTACCGGAACTACAGTTCAAGATACAACTAGAAGACGAAGAAATAATCAAGAAACCTATGAAGCTAGAGCATCTAGACTTAGACGACCTCAACCACGCCGTGAAATTAGTGGAAAGTTATAAAGAACAATTAAGTGAACTCAAAACGCCAAAGTTACATTATAATAATATAAGTGTTTGGACAATTGTATTGATCATTTTAATAATTTTTGTAATCATGTATGTATTTTACAGAATGTACCTTAGATATAAGAATGAAGGAAACAGTTCTAGATTTAAGGAAACAAAGAGAAAAAAAGAAACAATAAGTATACCCTTAAAAACAATGAATTTTAAATGAATTTGAATAATGAATTTTATGTATTTAAAAATTAAGAAAAACCTTAATTTTTCATTTACGGTGGGAGGAGTTATGTATCCCCCAATTACCTATGTATATTGAAATATTGAATCTAATAGGAATTATTAGAAATTGTTAAATAAAGTATAAGTTCAATGCAACATTGTAACACAAGGATAACCCAGAGAGGTTATCGACAGTTTATGAGAACGGACATGCAACTTTGCATCCGTGAGGGCAGTGATACTGCAGGTGGCAGGTCACAGGCGGTTAACATACCGCAATTACTTAGAATTAAGTTGTTACATTGTAATAAAGTGTACAATTAAGAGAAACGCAGACATGAGATCTGCAAGTTCCCACAGCCGTGTGAGGGGCAGGTTATTATAAAAAGCCCGGGAGCTCAATGCCCGGCAGTCAGTCTTCGAACTCCATACTTCGTTGTTCAAGCTACTCACTAGTACAATAATTATTTTTCAGTATTATGTACAAGTTATTCTAAATTTCATAATAAAAATTTGTTAAGTGTTTGAAGTCGTTTTTTAAAAACACAGCTCCAAAGGCCCGAACCTTAACTCGCGTACCTTACTAATTGTCTTTAGTCGTTTTTCTTGTGAGATAAATGTTTTAAGGAACATTTGACGGACTTGCTTTAGTGATACACGTGCTTTACCCATTATGGTTCTTTTTAGTTGTTTTGTCTTTTGATTTTTAAACTGTGTGTGCGATCTAGTTTCGCGGTCCTTTTCTGTTTAGAGTAGCGCATACTTTGGATTATTTAAATACAGTGATACTATAGTTTCTGAATTTTCTAACAACAAAGAATCTAAAATAGATCATTGCTTGCGCAAATTTCGTTATTTGTGAAATATAACAGATTACCGGCTTACAAAGGTATTGGTTGAGGTTCCTCGCTGCTTTTTGGGATGTTTATGAAAATAATATACATTTGGTCCCAGTTGAAATTAAACTAGTGCTACAGAATATTTCGAAATTATTGTCTTAGGAAATAGAATTACCAAGAAATTTATCAAGGCTACATAGTTCCGTCGCGTGATAATGTCTGCTACTAACACCAGTGAAATGCGTAGGCGTGATTAGTGTAAAGTGTAAGAAATTCCATCAACACCCCCACAGTCAAGGGTGAAGTGCTTCGTTAGTGCAGGACATCGTTGAATCCCACACTTCCGTTGCAAGGAAGCGTTGCTGAAGGACTTTTGTAAGTTGAACTATTCCTACTGGTTATTACTTTAAATATCTATCCGTTGCTTTACCATATCTTTGTCGTTATGATACCTTTTACAATAGACTTGCATGCTATTTTAAAACATAGAAAAAAAAAGAAAGAAAGTAAAATCAATACTACTAAATTACTCATACCAATTGTGTCTTATCTATTTATTTTTTGTCAACATTTTATCTGATTTATGTTTAATTGGTGTGTGAGGAAACGTTTCTGCTACTCCCCAATATTACCTCACTTTGTACTAAACATTTGTCTGTATTGCTTTTACCGTTGTTATATTATATAGATTATCTAAACAGTTTTTTTTACATTCTACCAAGTACTGACTAACTTAGACTATGCATTGCTGCTAAGCTTTTTCTTTATTTCAGGTTTGCAGGACTAATCCTTTTTTATTGCAGGTTTGCTATTCTAATTTCTTTTATTGCAAGTACTGTTACTAACTCCTTACCGCCGCATACATCATAGGTCAGTCTGCTTTCTACAACCCCCCCTACTCTCCGATTGAGCCCGGTCATTTTTTTGACTTTCTTTGTGTTACGTAGCATAAATTTGGCGCCCAACGTGGCTGCCACGAAAAAAAACGTAACACACTTTAATTCTAAAGATAATTAAATTGCTATAAAAGTTTCCAGTTTTGAATTGCACGTGTGTACTTTTAAATATACTGCATTTATACTTTAGTCAGATAACTTCGTTATCGCGTTGCCATTCAACACGTTTTAAAACAATAACATTTGTATTTGTATACAAACAATAAACTCTTCTTCGGAAGTACTCTTAATCTAAAATTCGTGCAAATATTATTTGTGCGTAACAAACGTTTAATCATGACTACCAGAAACATTCTACAAAAGAAATTAGATGATTATTTTTCGCGTTTAACGGAAATCCATGACTATATCAAAACGGCTACTGGCTTTTCAGCAGTCGAAGCGAGATATGTTCGAATGCAAAATATTGAGCAACAACTCGATACTCTTTACGATAAAATTTTAAGTTATAATTCCACTGTAGAAGAAATGGACGAGATAAATTCTCAAAGATCTTCATTCGATAATTTAATAGATGTTATTCGTTCTCGATTTTTCGATATGAAGCAAAAGACTTCTACTTGTGCCGGCGATACAGCAGTTATCGCAAGTGCATCTCAACCTGTTATCAGTTATTTAAAACCTCTTAGTATAAATTCGTTTGATGGTTGTTTAGACAATTAGCAAAATTTCATTACGTTATACAAAAGTTTAGTCCATGAAAACGATCACATTCCCGTAATCCAGAAGTATCATTACATGCGAATGCTTCTTAGGGGGGAAGCATTGGCTTTAATTTCGGATTTAGCTCTAGATGCCAATTTATATGAACAAGCGTTTACGAAACTTCAGGATCGCTACAATTCACCTCGTAGAATTACGAGCTACTACTTAAATAAAATACTTCAATTTAAAAACTCTGGATCGCACTCAAACTTTATTAATATTCACGTTAATGCTGTTAACACGTTAAAGGTAGCGAATAAAGTTGAAGATTTGGCTGATTTTTTATTGTTTTCTTTATGCTATCGCAACCTAGAATTCAAAACTCAAAACGCATTTGATTCAAACATAGGTTCGGCAGTTCCTACTTGTACTCAACTGTTCGATTTCTTAACTTTGCAAAGCAAAACTTCAGAGCTTTATAAAGATATTAAAAGGGAAAGAGCGCCAAGGTCAGGTGCACCCATT
Source organism: Platerodrilus igneus (assembly GCA_036346225.1). Taxonomy (NCBI): domain Eukaryota; kingdom Metazoa; phylum Arthropoda; class Insecta; order Coleoptera; family Lycidae; genus Platerodrilus; species Platerodrilus igneus. The sequence goes on from JARFIW010001360.1 coordinate 181,391, forward strand.
CCCTTTAAATCTAGTTTAAACCAATCCTTCTTGGTTAAAAACTCGCAGACTTCAGTGGCGACTAAAACCGCTAGTATAATTTGTCCCTATTGTGGGGAAGTCCATAAAATCTATGGATGTTTGGCATTTAAAAAACTTAGCGTTGCCGATCGTCAAGTTGCTATTAAATCTTTAAATCGATGTTTTAAATGCCTCGGCAGTCATACTCCTCGTGATTGTAATTCTGATGGTAAATGTAAGTTGTGCCATTTCTCTTCTCATCATACTCTGTTGCATAAACCACTTGCTGGGAAACACATTAATGAATCTAACGATTCGAAAGCCGCACTCACAACTGAAGTTGTTTCGACATGCAACGTCACAAATTTACTAGAAAATTACACTGTTTTATTAGGTACGGTAGAAGCTCGTGTTTTAGATATAAACAATAAGTTACAATCTGTGAGATGCATTTTAGATTCCGGATCTCAAATCAACGCAATTTCAAGTTCTTGTGTCCAACGCTTAGGGTTGGAGCGTCAACATGATTTTCGCCAAGTTGGTGGCATTTCAGGTTCTGCAATTAAATCCAAAGGAGCTGTAATATGCACTTTGTTTTCTAATCACTCGAAGCATCAATTTCAATTTTGTGCTTCAATCTTTCCTAAAATAACGGGAAACGTTCCCGGTTGCTCACCGCCTTCTCGTATTTACCATAAATTTAAATGTTTGCAGCTTGCTGATGAAAATTTTCATAAATCATTGCCTGTAGACATACTACTGGGTGCGGAAATATGTTCCGAAGTGCTATTTTCTGATCGCACTAGAATCATTCCTGGCCAACCAGTAGCAATTGAAACAATATTCGGTTACGTGCTATTGGGACAGGTTCCTAATGTTAACACCGCAGTTAATGCAACTTCTCTTTTTATTTCTGATTCAGTAGATAATGATATAAGGAATTTCTGGGAATTAGAAGAAGTCAAAATGCCCAAAGTTCCCTCTCAAGAAGATGTTATTTGTGAATCTCATTTTCTAAAATTATTCTCGAAACGCCTCTGGTCGTTTTACTGTCGCCCTCCCTTTCAATAACAATATTAAACCTCTCGGTAGCAATCGACATATTGCTTATAAATGTTATCTAAATTTATAAAAACGTCTTTCATGTTCTCTTGAAAAACAAAATTCTTATAATATGTTTTTACAAGAATATTTTGATCTTGGTCATATGATTTTAGCCGAAAATCCATCCGATTATATTTTACCACATCATGCCATCTCGAAAATAACAAGTAGTACTACCAAACTACGCGTTGTTTTTAATGGATCTGCCGTGGATTCATTAGGTCTTTCTCTCAACAATAGATTATATGCTGGTCCCAAATTACAGTGCAATTTACCAGATATAATAAATACATTTAGATCGTATAAAATTGCTGTTTGTGCGGACATTCGCATGATGTACCGGCAGATCTTACTTCGTAAGCAAGATTGTCAATTTCAGCATATATTTTGGAGACCAACTCCACAAGACAACATTTCTGAGTACGAGCTTAGAACTCTTACATATGGTTTAGCTCCTTCCGCTTTCTTAGCTCAAAGAGTTCTTCGGCAATTAGTTATAGACGAAGGAACTCTTACCCCTGGCTTCTGAAGCTATTATGTATCATACCTATATGGATGACGTAATTAGCGGTGCTGAAAGTATTGCTGAAGCGAAGCAACTACAGCACGAGCTAGTAAAACTTCTTTCTCTAGGCCAGTTTGATTTGCGCAAATGGTCTAGTAACTCTGAGGAATTGTTACAGGATTTCGAACAAACTGAATTAGAAACTCTAATTCCTTTCTCTGATCACGTTAGTGGTATAAAGATACTAGGTTTAGTCTGGAACCCTGGAATAGACGTGTTCACTTATAACGTGATACCCTTTAAAGGTGAATTTACAAAACGCTCTTTACTTTCTTATATGACCCGCATATTCGACCCTTTAGGGTGGTTAACTCCCGTAATATTGGTAGTAAAGCATATGTTACAACGACTGTGGGTTCAACAAATTGATTGGGATGATACCCCTGATCATAAGTCGTGTCAGGAATGGCAAGGCTTTTGTAACCAAATTACTATGTTATCCCAGCTAAAAATTCCTCGTATTTTGTCTCATTTTCACGACACTTATCGATTACTAGGATTTTGCGATGCAAGCGAAAGGGATACGGCGCTTGTGTCTACTTGTATGTTGTTAATGATAAATCGGTAGATTGTAATCTTTTACAAGCCAAGAGCAAGGTTGCTCCTCTAAAGCATCTTACTATCCCACGCTTAGAACTTTCTGGAGCTCTTTTATTAGCCAAATTAATTCCTTCTATGCGTTCAAATAAATTTCCATACCCTATTTCGGAAACTAAACTTTATTCAGACTCTCAAGTCGTACTTACATGGTTGCGTACGCCTACATATTTGTTAAAACCTTTTGTGGGAAATCGAGTAAGCCAAATTCTGGAATATACCTCCATTGATCGATGGAGCCATGTTTCCGAAGAACTTAACCCCGCTGACGTTGCTTCTCGTGGACTCACCCCTTTTCAATTATTACGCCACGATTTGTGGTGGAGAGGTGCATCTAATTTAAAGGATGTTTGTTTTAACCTCAACTATTCTTTTGTTCCTTTGAGTGAAGTACCTGAATTAAAATCAATTACTACACTACTGGTTGCATTAGAACAGTGCGATTTTGCTGAATTCATGGGAAATTTTCTTCTTTAAGTCGTTTGCAATATGCAACGGCATATATTATTCGTTTTATTTATAATTGCCGTCACCCCATGGGAAAAATTCTAGGTCCTATTTCTCGTGATGAATTACATAATGCATCACAAACATGCGTGAAACTTGTTCAACAACAGTTTTTTGCAGTAGAATTGTTGCAAATAAAAAATAAAAAACCTCTCTCCGCCTCCTTTAGAAAATTATCGCCGTTTATCGATACTCTAGGTTTGCTTAGGGTGGGCGGTCGCTTACAGCATTCACAATTGAACTATGATAGCAAACATCCTCTGTTATTGCCTAAAAAGGCAGCTTTATCTAAACTTATTTGCGACCACTATCATGCGTTATCTTTGCATTCCGGACCGCTTACCACACAAGCTCTTATTCTAAGAAAATACTGGATTTTAGGATCACGATCGTTAATACGACAACGAATACATCAATGCATACCATGTTTCCGATTTAATTCCAAGCATTCTCAACCCATTATGTCTAATTTGCCTCCGTCCCGTGTACAATTAACTCGTGCCTTTACTCATGTTGGAGTTGACTTTGCTGCACCGTTGCTTGTTAAGTCTTCCATTCGGCGTAATGCTTCTTCTTTCAAATCATATCTTTGTGTTTTCGTGTGCATGTGCACGAGAGCAGTTCACTTGGAATTAGTGTCCGAACTTACTACTAATGCTTTTATGGCGTGTTTTGATCGATTTGCTTCTCGGTAAGGTGCTCCTGACACTATCTATTCAGATTGTGGAAAGAATTTTATTGCTGCAGCCCGTATGTTAAAGAAAGCTAGTGCGTTTCTTCATCAAAACCAAGATGAAATATTTTCCGCATTGGTTTCCCGCCAAGTTAAATGGCAGTTTAATCCGCCATATGCTCCTAATTTTGGGTGTATGTGGGAAGCATCGGTAAAATCTGCAAAATCTCTATTGCTACGCACTCTTGGCAAACAACCTCTTACTTTTGAAGAGTTGTCTACTGTTTTCACTCGCATAGAGGCCGTATTGAATAGCCGACCTTTGTGTTTCTTTTCCTTGTACACTAAAGACAACCCCGATTATTTGACTCCCGGTCATTTTCTTATTGGAGGCCCTATATTAAGTATGCCAGAGATAACTCTGCCAGAAAATATAAATTTGCATTCGCGCTGGCTACGACTGCGCCAAATTACCCAGTCGTTCTGGCGGCAATGGTCCAATGAATATTTGCTCACTTTATCTCAACGACCCAATTGGAATCGTTCCTCCGATGTACCCAAAGTGGGTCAAGTTGTTTTTCTTCCCGGGATTAAAACTTCTCCTCTATCGTGGCCGTTAGGACGAGTCGAGCAATTATTTCCCGGTAGCGATGGTGTTGTTCGCGTGGTGTCGGTAAAAACCACCCACGGTCCCCTCACTCGGTCTGTAAATAAAATAATACCCCTTCCTTTAGAAAAGTAATTTTTTTCTTGTTTCTTTCTCAAACTTAAATTTAGTTTTAAAAAAAAAATTCGCGTTTTATTTTGCTTTTTTTCTATCCCGAGCATCGGCGGGTAAACCGTAGCCCACTACTGTGAGGAAATGCCCAGTTCTAATACAATTTTCTTTCAAGTTTCTAATATATCTTTTTTAAAAAATGTTCCTTTTTTGGTGGGCGGTTATGTTCGCGCCATTTCGCTCTCCCAACGTGATATTCTTTATCAAGCCAGGCGAGATAAGGAATACCATAATTTAAAAGAGTCGATTAACAACCATCCGCGAACGCGAACGTGTTCATTCAATTTCTCAATATTACTTCTCTAATGTCTTTCCTAAAATAACCATTTCCTGACTCCGTTCCTATTTACCTCTGGCCAGAAACAGTACTGAAAGGTGCCGCGTTAGTGCTCCAGATGTCTGTGCTTCGGTAAGTGCTTTAAGTATTTATATGACTTGTATTCCAATTCTATGTTTATTTCCTTCTACTCTATACAGTCCACGCTCTACCTTACAAACCCTGGTTTACTGCCTACTGCACTCCAGGCAATTTCTATTTGCGCCCCTTGTCGTTCCAAGAGGCGTGTACATGCGTAATGCCTTTAATGTATACTTAGATCGTATTTTTAACTTGTAGATAAATGTTATCTCTGTTGCACGAAGCATTAACAAGCTGACACCAGACTAATCAGAACACTACAGTACGAAAATGGTAAGGAATTACACCGGACACAAAAAACGAATCGAGTTAATTACTTACAAGTAATAAACATATGTGGATTTAAACAGTAAAAAATGTTGTTTGTACTAAAACACTGTGGGTATGGAATAATCCGTTGCAGATAAAACGTTTTCGGTAGAAAACCTATTTGTAGGCATAATATTTGAATAAAACATTAACAATGTCTAGAATTGCTCATTTAATTGAATGTATAAAACAAACATTTGCATCTTACCAGATCATGCTCTCACTCGTTGCCCTTTACACACTTTGTCTGTATTTTGTGTATGAATGGATTCCTTCCAGTTCGTAAGATAAAGTTTAATGTATTTACAGGTAATAATTGTATGAATCAATATAATTAGTGGACTTCATGTTTACATTTTAGTGTAACCGACCTGAAGGCTGACCAAACGCTCTCTATGAACGACACGCCGAGCTCTATGATCTAACATCTAGTGGCAGTGGCTTGATGACTCTCACGTTGTGTTGCTATAATGTAACCCAAATTCACACTGAGAAGATGGCGTTAAGGCGGGAAGGTTTAAAATAAAACTACAGAATATACCTACCTTGACTTTTAATCAAAAGAATAAGCAGGAAAGAAGTCATTTGCATGAAAGCATAGAAAATTGGCATTTAAAGCAAACAATGCCGTACTCAGCCTGGGCGATTGGGGAAAGAGCACGGCAGAGAAAACCCCAAACTGCCTTCACACTTCCAACTGCATTTGGTATATCCCGACAAGGACGGGAGACGTACCAGTACCCAGATTGCCAACATTGAATTTAACGGAATATCAACTGTTACTCAGACATAACACACATGACAACTGAAAAAACTTTAGTGTAAACCAGCTAGTATTTTCTGGTTGATACTAAAGTCGACTAGGCCAATACTACCCAGCTAAAGTTAAAGAGGGGGGGCACCAGGAAGATGATCTGCACTTTGACTACCAATGTTCCTCCCCGCACGGACATAACATGTTAGTAATATTCAACAAGGCTCAGTTACTCCCGCCCACATACATACATTAACAGTTTCCAGCCCTTGATATAAAATATTTCATAAAGGCTAGCCGACTTCTATTATTTGCAAGAGTACAACTACAAGTACATTGACAAAACGATATGAATCACTGAAATGAACTTAGGGTATGATTGCGCATGGTTAAAAAGGCGTTTATTATTGAATGGACTATCTCCAACATAGTCATAAATGCAAACAAAAAAAGCACGAACACGGTCGATAATACCAGAGGTTCAATTTAATTACATCGCAACAATTATCATAAACGTTAAACACTAGTTAATTATTTAGAAAGATCGGCTAGATAATAGGATAAACAAAACAACAAACATATAATTACGTTTAAACCAAGATATGACCGGTGTAGTTGTAAACGTGATTAATATGCTACAATAAAATAATTACACATAATCAAATGTCAAATGCATTACAAATATCAAATATTCTAGAACATGTAGGCAGCAAATGTATATTAAAATTTTATAGCACAAGTATAAGCCCAGATTCAGGCACTAAATCTTTATATAAATGCATGTTAATTAAATATATTAACTCTAGTAGCAAATAGTAAAAATTATTCATTATGATTGCATCGGTTAAAACGTACTTTTAAAAATTAAACACATTGTGGCATTACAAATTACAAACAAAAATATACACAACAACGTGGTGGTTAATTCAATCAAACCCAAAACAAATACAACATTGAAATATAATTCTGTTTATATGCAAACCTGCCTAATAATTTGATCGAATATATTTAAGGAATGATGTGTTGGTACTTTTTTGTTACTTGCTCATAAAATCACAGTAAGGGTACAGTTACTATTGATTCTGTAACAGGTGCAATTCAATTGGAGTTACGACTCGGTATTAAATACTAAATAAACATTATTTCAAAAAACAAATACTAGTTTTACTCTGATTTAGATACTAAATAAACAATTCAAATAAATAAATATTAGTTTTTAGTTGTTAAACCAAACCACACTCATATACATCAAACGTTCAATAAAATCGGCATAAAATTCTATGCCAAAAGCAACAGGTAACATAAATATTTTCTTCAATGATTAAATAGCTAACGGTTTTACAATAAGTACCAACACCACCCTCTAAACAACGCTCTGATTACAAGATGTAATTAGATTACCTTAAATAACCACTACATTATAAACTTAAAAACATTACCTTTAATAAAAAACCGCCAAGTGAAAATGTTTCAACTATCCATCTTGGCATCCCCAAAAAAGTCGTTATAACCTTGTCGACTCGATCGATCACCCCTACACATGCACCCCATAATGTAAAAATCTGACATAACGAAATGAGTTTAGAAACTGTTACATGCCAAAATTAGCAATGTATATTGTTAAATATGTAGATAAATTCCCGCGAATATGTTTAAATAAACTTGTCAATTTTCGTCATTCTGGACAGTTGCGTTTGCGCAAAAGAATGCGTAGGCGCGGAGTGAATGGCGCAAGTGTGCGTGGTGTGATGAGAAGTCATTAGACTACGAGGCCTGAAGCCGAGAACAGCTACCTGTGTCGTGTGTCTGTCTTTTCTCTTCTTTAGGATATAGCTTCTTTTCTACCTTATCTTCGTGTTACCTTTACCTGTATCCTTCTCGCCCTATCTAAGAACTAACAAAGGAGGATGGACGAATAAGATCTGACATCAACAAGAGCGTGATGTAACCCACACAAGATGGTCCTGGGTTATAACTGTAAGGTGCGATTTAAGTGAGTACATTGCTTTTATTTATATTGTAAAAGTAAATCTGATCATTGTATCACTTTTAAACGTGTTTTGTATTTGATACATTTGCCGCGTAATCATGTTATAATAAACGATTGCGCAATAATATGAAACGCGGAAAACCGTAACAAAATCTGCAAGTGGTTACTGTGCTATTTTAAAAAATACCTTTAAATATCGAAACGTACACTCTAATATTTTCAATAATTATCAACCAATAAAAAATCGACTTAGAAACACTACGGATCACTTCAACATTTATATTCATCTTAGCAGTTAGACACTTGTCTGGCAGGTAAAAAAAGTTTAATTACCAAGAACGTGTTCAGATTAAGAAATCGACGCACACAGTGCGCGCATTTACAGTTCATATTCACATTAGAGTAAACCATCCCATTCGTTCAAATTGATTTGAATAATACGTTGGACAAATAAACCTTTATCTAAGTAAAGATTGGATAAAAATTTTTTCACATAAGCAGTACGTTGATTGTGTAAACTTTATATTCTTATAAAAAAGTTAAAAAAATAGAGTAAATATACTTTCAATATAATTGCAGATTCTAAAAGGTTTTTCACTTTTGTCTGTTAATTTATGAAATAATAAAACAATTTCGTCGTCTTCAACATGGTCATTAGATTCAGAATTATACGATCCGTCTCTCATTAATACATCAAATACCTTATATGTAACAACAACCTTATCCATGTTCTTTTCAAATTAAATGTGATAGGTGTAATTGACGCATTAAGCGTTCAAATTCGTGTTTACTATTTAACGGATTTTAACTATTATATACGGAACGCATGTATTAACCGTGGGGTTCAAGTTGAACACACCCTTGAATGTCAGAATCCACTTTCTACTGTCAGATTTTTATAGGTTATTGTTATTTAATTAGGTTTGTGTTTTAGTGAATAGCAATATATTATTTCACAAAAATTTAATAATGTGGATATTTGGATATGGCTCTCTACTATGGAAAGTCGATTTTCCCTATTTGGAAAAAAGTATTGGGTATATAAAAGGTTTCCAAAGAAAATTTTATCAGCATAGTACAGACCACCGGGGCACACCTCAGCAAGTAATTTTAACTCATATAAGATGTATTGAGTTTAATAATTAAATTTTTAGCCAGGCAGAGTTGTAACGTTAATACCTAGCACGGAACAGGTAACCACAAATTTCATTTTGTTCCATGAACAAAAAATTTTGAACGTACTTGTAGTTCCATGTATGGGGAATTGCTTACCGGATAAAAGATGATGACGTAAAAGCTGTTGTGGATCATTTGGATTATAGAGAAAAGGGCGGATATAAAAGAATGAGTGTAATGTTTTATCCAAAAGAAACTTTGGAACAACCTTTCAGTATTGTTTTTTATGTTGGAACAACCGATAATCATAACTATGCAGGAGCGGCTGATGAATTAACTATTGCTCAGCAGATCGTTAGTTCAATGGGCCCTAGTGGAACAAATGTCGAATATGTATTTAATTTAGCTAAATCAATGCGGGAAATTGCTCCCAATGTAGATGATAAGCATTTATTTAATATTGAAGCTTATATTTTACATTTACTTAAACATAAGAGCTTGTTACAACAATAAAAATGTGCTTAGTCCAATTGTCGAATAAATAAAATAATTTTAAATGTTCGTTAGCAATATGTAATAAATATTAGGTATGGAGGATACTATCAGTGATTTTTATGGCAAATTTTATTTAAAAACAATATAAATACTCGAGACTATGTCGTTTCATATTCTTAGCATCTCTTCCTGTGTTAATATAAATAATATTTAAGGTCCTGGAACTGATTAGACACGTGCCCTCATTGTTTCCAATTCTGTGCTAACCTACTCATTTCCCCGAGACTTTCACAGTCTGCATCTTTCACTATTTGCATGCATTAGTCTGATCTAGGCCTTCCTCTACCTAAATACTCCCTGTATGTTTGTTGTGGTTTGTTTAGCATTCTTCTTAAGCTTCTTTGGGAATTAAACCACTCATTGTTTTTAAAATTATCTTTATTAACGTTTCGATCCATGACCTAGGATCGTTTTCAAAATAATAAAAACTTCAAGTTTGACATTTATGACATAAATTAAAGATGATTTTGATTTATTGATGTTCAAAATATTTGGTTTGAGTACACTAAGCAAAAATTTTTTAAAGTTTAAATCAATGATTGCCTTCAATTTGTGTTACGGTCTGGGACCAACTTTTTTTAGGTAGCCAATACGCTTAACGTGAAATCAGCTGATTAATTTTTATTGGCGAATTTTATATAAATGCAATAACTTGGGAATTGGAAAACATTTTTTAACATATTTCTATTTATACAATTGAGAGGATGGTTATTAAAGAAGTGTGCGATTGTTTTATTAAAAGGCTTAAGTAGTTGTTTTTTTATATTTATTTTGAAGGGGAAAATCATTATGATTTAGGCTACCTCTTTGGTAGATTTTAACATGGTTCTGAGGCGACCTTATGGCGGGTTTACACTTGTCAGATACCAATGTTGTTCTATGAAGGTTGTATATCGATCTGAGGCGACCCTATGGCGGGTTTACACTTGTCAGATACCAATACTGTTTAACGGAGATTGTATATGGTTGTGAGGTAACCCTATTGCGGGTTTACACTTGTCAGATACCAATGCTGTTTTACAGGGGTTGTTAATATGCTTCATCATCATCATCATTGGATCTTCATCTCAAAACTGGTTGGACACGTACCTGCACTTATTTATATTCTGAGCTAGCTTACATAGTTCTCTGAAATTTTCACACAGCATGTATATAGCTCGTTTCCATTCTATTGTTTTCTAATTTTATGTCTTATTTCACCGAGATTCAGTGAAGGGGGTTAAGCAACCTGTGACTACCAAGATCCCCTAACACTTAGATATTTGGCGAAAAAATGGTTTTCTAGTTAATATGCTTATTGTTATATAATTAATTATTGTATGTATTAATAGAAATCATGTGTGTAGGCTGTATTTCATGTTAATATCGCAAGGAAAACCCAGGAAAAACTTGCAATGCTACCTAGATATTGTGGGCATTTGATTTTCATTTGTTATTTCTTTTAGTAATGGAATCCATTGTTTACTGAAAGTTACGGATTCGTTTGCAACGCAGTTATTTTTATGTAAGGTTATATAAGCAACTTCTTTGATTTTGCGTTTTTGGTGGTTTTCTTCTTTGTCGATAATTTTTGCGTCCTCACATTTTATTTTATGACTGGAGTCCCATGCATGTTGGCAAATCATGGATTTTCAAATTTTCTATTTTTATATATGATTTATGTTCTTTTAATCGAACTTCAAATGGTCTGGAACTTTCCCTATATAAAACTTATTACATTCGCACGGTATTTTGTAGATACAATTTTTGAACTTTGTATTGCGTTTTTGGGTTTTGTTTTTGTTATTTGTGCTTTTAGTGTATTGTTGGTTCTAAATACTGTTTTAATTCTAAATTTGTTTCCTATTCTTTGAATTTTTCGGAGAATCCTTTTATGTATGGTATTGAGAGCATTTTGTGGTGTGTATCGTTGTTTTGTTTTCTTTTCTTTATTTTTAGGGTTTTATTCATTTCTTTCTCTATTATTCTTTTAGGATATTTGTTTTCTATTAGTGTACATCTGATTAGGTCTTTCTCTTTCTTTAAAATTTCTTCGTTTGATGATATTAATTTTGCTCTATCATACATGGTTTTGATAATTCCTCGTTTGACACAGTGTGGGTGGTTTGAATCGAAGTTTAAGTATCTGTTTGTGTGCGTTGGTTTTCTATATACCGATGTATTAATTGTTGTATCGTTTTTGCTAACTAGAATATCTAAAAACGGAAGTTTTCCATGTTGTTCTAATTCATATGTGAATTTAATAGTTGGTTCTATTTCGTTAATTGACTGCACCATATCTCTGTATTAGAGCTGTTTCCATTTCATTAAAAGCGGTTTCTAACTCTTCCTTGCTAGATGCTAATACCACTATATCATCTGCAAATCCAAGCATATCGATCAATCTTTTATCCCTGCAAGTAATTCCAATGTCTTTCTGCATTTGACAGTATTCATTGCCTCTTCGATGTACAAGTTAAAAATTAACGGAGATAGGACACATCCCTGTCTCACACCTTTCCTAATATTTACTTCCCTACGTTCCTGCTCTTATTCTATTACTGATGTTTGTTCTACATATACGCTATGTATTATCCGTGTATCCCCAAAACTCATTCCAATTTTTTGTTTTAATATTTTGAACATTTTTTTTCTATTTTATATTGTCGAATGCTTTTTCCAGGCTATAGACCCTATATACACGCTTTTCCCTTTTTCTATTGTTCTGTCCAATATCATCTGCAGAGCTAAAATAGCCTTTCGTGTTCCCCTGTTTTGCCTACACCCAAATTAATCGTCTCCTAATATTTCTTCAGCTCGCTTTTCCATTCGTCTGTACATTCTAGTTAGTATTTTTGACATGTGTGTTATCAAATTTATACTTCGAAAATTTTCACATCTATCCGTGCCTCTCTCTTTTGGTGTAGTGATTGTGCTGTTACGTTTGAAATCTTTGGGTATCTCGCTCCTTTCATACATATGGCTTACAATTTGGAAGAGATGTTCTGTTAGTGCTTGTCCAGTGGCTTTTAGAGTTTCTGCTTGTACCTTATCTGTACCCGGTGCTTCACCATTTTTCAGACCCTTCAATGCTAATTCAAACTCATCTCTAAGTATAGGATATCCCTAGTCATTATTTCCAATGTCTGATTGCTGTTCTAATGCTGTTAGTTCCTCTTCTTCATATAAAGTACCTATATATATTCCTGCCATCTAACCACTTCCTTTACATTTTCTGTAATGTTTCTTCTTGCGTCCCTTATAGTGTTGCTATACGGTTTTATATCCATAAAATTCATTCTAATTAATTTGTATGCTTCGTCTGTCTTTCTTATTTCCATCTTAGTTTGTACCTTTTGCACTTTTCATCAATCCATTGTTCTTTAGCTTTCCTGTATTTACGAATAATTTCCCAGTTTATGGCTTTGTATCCCTGTTTTCCTGTTTCGTCTGATCTATTTTTGTATTTCCTTCTTCTTCTATTAAATTTAGGGGAGCCTTTGTTATCCATTGTTTCTTTTTTTGGTGTATATGCTAGAATATTTTTGGCGGCTATTTCTAAACTGGATATAATGTTATTCCATTTTGTTTCTACTTCCTTAGTATCAGAAATTTTCCCGATATCTTTCAGCAATTTATTTGACTTTTTTTCAAATCTTTCGTGGACATCTTTATCTTATAGTTTCTCAAAGTCAAAGTGCTTTTTTCTGTTCCTTTTTTCAAATTTTTTAATTTAATAGTGGTCTTCATAATTACAATAATGATCAGTGTCTATATGTGCTTCTGGGTAGCTTCTACAGTCTTTTACTTGATTCTTAAACCGTTGTCTAACAAGAATGTAATCTATTTGATATTTTCATATATTCCCTGGTATCTTGCACATGTATAGTCTTCTAGCAGTATGTTGAAATAATGTGTTGTGATGATTAAATTGTTTTTGTCGCAAATTTCTGCCAAACTATTTCCTCTATCGTTTCTCATGTCTAAACCAAATAAACCAGCATCACCTAGCCCACAATTTGTGTCTTAGTGTCGTTTCACTTGACATCGCAGATTTTTCAGCAACTTTACTCCTATCCTGATGAACCCCAATTAGGGCGAAACGCGTCGACAGGATGTCCTCGTGCCTGATTTGAGTCACTTGCCAATAATTCCTTTTTACTTTATATATATATATATATATATATATATATATATATATATTATTGCGATCCACTATTAGGCAACCCGTCAAACATACAAACGCTCGGGGCACAGCGTATTCTCAAGGATTCCAGAATTGTTCTAGAAATTACGGGAGCATGAGTCATCCTTGTAATCCAGAGTATATAAGAGACCGCTAATGAATGCAAGGGTTAGTCTATACTAGAATGTCGTATATAAATTATAACGTTGTAAAGTAATAGCAGTTTTGAGCTTTTGAAGTATACATAAATGTGATATACTGTGTCTAATGTACATTCAGCTTGTAGTATACATAAATAAATAGAAGTGTATAAATAAATAGTTGTGTTAGTGGTTAATGGACCTATGGTAGAGTAGTTAGTTTAAGAAGATATTAGTGCTTGTCAATTCATTAGTGTAGTAGTGCTTCATTGTTAAGTGGACTGAAAACATCTATAAATAAGGCATAAACTGTTAATTAGACTTGTGAACAGTAAGTAATAAAGACGTTTGTTATTACTTGTTTTAAATTAAAGAAACGCGGTAGTAGTAGCCCGTTACACTGGTGTCAGGAAAGGTCATTTAGAAATGAGAAATTACCATAGGCAGCGGAAAACGGCATTTATTTAGTGAAGAATTGAGAAATGAACATAGTTTGTAAATAGTCAGCAGTCAACACCCTGTATATAAAGTATAAATAGTTTTAAGCGACGCAGATAAACATAGGAAGACGCGTAGTTAGCGTAGAAACCAGGAAAACATGCATTAAGTAGATAGTAAATATTTAATACCCTGTAAATAAAGTTTTAGGTAATTTAGGCAATGTAAATAATGATATTTTTTAGTGGAAGCACGCGTATATTTATAGGTAAATATAATAAAGTGTAAGCAGACACGCATTCAAAAGAGTTCCAAACAATTAGATTAATACGGAGATAGAAATAGAGCTTCATGTAGCATAGGTAAATGCGTGCAAATAGCTAACTATTTTTGATAAGAAAGCAGATTAAAAATTGCGTGAATAACATGTAAATATGAAAATTAAAAGTGGAATTGCAGTTGTTTATGGAAAAGCAATTAGATCTATCAAAACACAGCATGTTGATAACGAAGACAACTGGAACCAGCTTACAATTATTGGGAATCGTGGAGAATTACATCAGAAACTACTTTGAAGGTAATTATTTGATTGGTCATAAATAAGCGACGAGCTCTAGACCATACCCACTGACGGAGTGGGAACGGAATAATATATTAGCAGGCACAGTGATAACGAAGTCAGTTTGCAACTCAACAAAGGCCGAAGTGCGCCGCTATGAAATAAAGTTATACGTAATAATTTAAAAAGTGAAAGATAAAATAAGTGCTAATATGAAGATTATAATTGCCGATTAAACGTAAGTACATTTTAAGGAATTTATTTTAAACTAAAACATAAAAATAATAGGGTTTCTATGTCCGGGGGAAACAAACGACAATTTTGAAGTCTGGGGCAACAGTAATACAATTTTGAAGTCTGGGAAAAATAGACTACGATTTCTATGTCCGGAGGAAACAAACGATAATTTTGAAGTACGGGAAAAAATAGACAACGACTTTGAAGTACGGGGATTAAACAAACTACAATTTCTAAGTCTGGGGGAAGAATAATACAATTCGAAGTTTGAAGAAATTGATTGATAAGAAGTAATAAGTCTGAAATGAAACGACAATAAATTGGGGTGCATAAATTAATAATGGTAGTCCATAGGGTAATGGCAATAATTTAAATGTAATCCTGAATTGGGGAAAGATAATTTTTATTCAAATGGAAGCGTCGATGTGAAGAAGATAGACCAGGTCAGATTTTTAGTTATAAGACATTTTATTTTTCTATATATTTTTTTATTTTGAATATTGAATTTCCTTAATATAATATGAATGTGAAAAAGTCAACAAAAGAAGTTGCATAAGTATAAAATGAGTAATATGATAACAGGTTTAGAACGTTCTACGCTTCGTTGATAAGGATAATAGGTTTTTTTTGGTGACTTTGGGGTTTTGAGTAAATAGGATATGAGGTTTAATAAATGAAATTTACAACACTAACTAATTGAAAAGTGTATTTCAAATAATTTACAAAAGCTGTACATAATATATTGGTTTCATTATATACAATCGAAATTAACTGAATTTTATAATTCCAAATAAATGCTAGCCGAGGTCATAAGATTTAAATAGTTCAAGGAGAAGCTACGAGTTGAATAGGAAATTGATAACAAGTAAGGCGGTAACGTACCGAGTTTTGTTATTGGTTGACAAGGTTGGTTCAAGATAAAATCCAGTTAAGTTTCTGGAGGGAATTGATAGCAATATTAATAAGACAGCCCAACGTCGGAGGAGATAATTACAATCTTGTTTATTCATAGTAAATATTAAAATGGTCGTCCAAATGATGGAGCGCGAATAATTTAGAGTACATAGCAAATAATATAACAGCCCAACATAGGGGTTCGATAATTCCGGCAGTTCATAGCAAAATTAATAAGGCGCACAACGTAGGGGCACGATAATTTAGAGAGTATCATAGCAATATATATATATATATATATATATATATATATATATATATATTACTCATATTTAGACCAGGGTAGAAAATTAAATAATCAAATCAAACAATTTTAATTACCGTGTATAAGGAATTTCATTAAATAATACGCTTTATTAAAACCTTGAAGCATAAATAAACTCGGTCGTTTCAGTAAAAATAAGAAATTTAAATTATCTATAAGACGCTTTACATCAAAAGAAGCAGTATTGAAAAGCGCAGTGGATAATTTAATTATTCCTAAACAAATGGAAATTACGTGCAAAGTTTATATTAATTAACCCTATTTTAAGTAACCGGTATTAAAACGTACAGATAATAATTAATATTTAGTTGGAGTTAATTGAACCATTATTAATAATAAGCATAAAACTTGTAAAACCCAATAATAGTCAAATCGTAGGAAGGTTATTTAAAATGTTACGTTTGAACACCCCTGCGTGTTTTTAAAAGGCAATTTCAAGTTAATTTGTTTGGATAAACATGTTGATTCTAAGGATATTGGAAACGATCAGATGCTTTAGCAGGAAATACAGAACACCTGCGTATTTTTAAAAAGCTCATTCTGCGTAAATTTGGCAAATAATTAATGTTTCAAAGAATCTTGGAGAAACCGGGACTTAGTATTCACGAGAATGTGCGATACGGGTTTATTAAACCCAGATAACAGTCCGCGTGGACTAAAATATAATCGATAATAAAGAATATAAATTTGCACCAATACGAACAGGTTAGAAAAGGAAAGAGAAAATGCGTCAAGCAAAGACACATATTGTAAAAGGGCGGGATTTAAGCAACGTCAAGGGGTTGCGATTGGTTAAAATAGGATGCATATATCAGAGGTAGAACAACAATTTCTGTATAAAAGTAATTAGTTTTTCTCGGACAACTTTGCGGGCCGTGTTGAAATTTTCTGAGATCTCAATGGGGTGAGTACTAAATTCATAAAAATCGACGTGCAGGCTACAGACTGGGAACGTAGAATGAGGAATTCGTTGGAATTACCCGTTTTAGGGAACAAAGCGACATGTCGGCTATTCGCTATATATACAGGCGGGAATATGTGTTTCTCTCTTAGACTCTTAGACTTTCGACGATTCGATGCGTTAAAAGCTCGTGCATCCGCGACTTGATATTAAACAGTGCATTTTAGTTTGATTAAATAATTTAAAGTGTGCTAGTATATTTTAGTGACTCAAAATAGTTGGTTATTTTACGTGCTAACATGAATGTACTTCAGTGCACTTAGATACAAGGTAATAAAAGTTTATTATCACGGTACCAATTAGTAAAATTTACAACGACAAATGTATACCCAAAAGTAGGCAGTTTTGGCGTATATTGGTAATATTGGTAAAGGAAGTATGAATTTCTTTGCTATTTTGCGGGGTGTTAATGACTAAATGGTTCGTAAATGTGTCTGCATCCACTGAACCAGAGGCAGATATACACAGATGAGTTCCGGAAAAGCCTAGAAACAACTTTAAATTAATGGTGATGGAGAACATTTTTAAAGCGTTGACAACTTGAAGCTGTAAATAGAATCCGGTTGGAATGGTGTGATTTACAAAAGGGACGATTACACTGAAGCTACGAGGACAATAACCTTCAGGTAAATTGTACTATTTTGTTTGACATTTTTGTGTGTATTGAATGACTTTATAATTGATTTACTTTAAATGGACATTAGTGGAATTTTTCTAACCATAAAAATTTAATTTTAAGATGAAATTTGCTTGTTTAAGTAAAAGGGTATTTTGTTTTGATGTTCGGGAATAGGATGAAACTTTGGGTAGGTCTTTGAGCTCAATTAGACAAACCTGGTTAATTAACGTAAAGGGGTGGTAGATGCTCCTTTATACTCAGACTCCGGTCTGCTTATCTTGTTATATTAATTAGTAGGCATCCAACAAGGACTTTAATTTTGGATGCACAGTAAAATGATAATAAAATTAATCCGGAAATTCTTTTTAAAACTGAATTTTATGTTCAAATTTAATTTGAAAATTTAATGTATTCTGAATATTGATGTAAATAGAGTTAACGTTGATGTTTGTGGTAGGAATGTGTTGTTTAATTTTTATGATTGAGAATGGAAGTTATCTAGAAGAGCAGCCGAGGCGATTAACAGAAGGAATCAACGGACCAGGTGATTTAAAAGGTTTCACAGCATTCTTGACGCCCAAACTGTGGGGCTCGAATGTTTTTTTTTAAAGGGCCAGTACCTAGAGATATGAGAGGTTTCACAGCATTCTTGGCGACCCAAAAGTGAGGCTCGAGTTCCAAATAAAATTTTTGTTATTTTATTCCAGGAAACTGGCGATCTGAGAGAGAGAGTTTCTGTTTGTGGATAAATTTAAAAGTATTTTAGAGTGTGTGAGAGTGATTAGAACGTATGCAGAGAAAGGAGTGGTTAAGGAGTCAAGAGTGGAAATTGGAAGTGACGATAGTGCATTGTGTGGGAAAAATTCGAAAATGGAAGAAGCAGGAGGCAGTAGAGATCAGTCGAGGACGGAATCAGGAGATCAAGGAAACGAGATGATAATGAGAATGCTAGAGAGGATGAACGAAGAAGCTAATAGAGCTAGGGAAGAATCTAATAGAGCGAGGGAGGAGTCCAACCAAAAATTAGAACAGCTAAGCGATGAATCGAACAGGAAGTTAGAAGAGATTAGTCAGAAAATAGATAAGACGAATCAAGAAGTTGTAGAATTTAAAAATAGTCTTACTGTAAAGATGGGGGAAGTTGAAAATAGGGTAGATAAAATGAGCGTGACATTACAGGTCTTCGACAGGAAATGGGACATTTAAGGTCCGAAGTACGCATTTTCTGTGAAGAAGAAATAAACGTAAAAATGACTGAAGTAACGGACTCATGTAGGGATCAGTTAGGCAGGGTAGAACGCGAAGTTAGTAGTATTAAATACAACATATCAAATTTAACGGGGGAAGGTCCCAGATTTTATACAGGTGGAGTATCATTGGACCAACACATGAAGTTTTATGGTGATAACAGGGTAAATCCACAAATTTTTATTAATAGTGTAAGAAATCTAGTGGGAAATTTATTTGACGAACAGACTAAACTGAATACGATAAAGGCTTTATTAAAGGACAACGCGGAAGCATGGTACAATTTAGTAGGACAGGACATAGACACATATCAGGACTTTGAAAACAAATTTTAAAACACTACTGGAGTGACCACAGACAAGACCAGGTACGAGACGACTTAATTACAGGAAAATTTAAGGGAGAGTTTGCAGGATCTAGGGAGCAATATGCCATCCGCAAGTACAGTGTGGCCAAACAACTGAATCCACCATTGACGGACAGACAGATAATCAAGTACCTATCACGACATTTTGAACTGGAAATTAGACAACACGTGGCCTTACAAAACATCACAGAACGGGAGACATTTTAGAGTATTTGCAGAGATATGACGATGTATGTGTAGGACGGACAAGAGAGATACGAGAACGAAACGTTAACACAGTTAGGTTTGACAACAGGACACCGAATTATCCGAGACGGCCTGACTACAACAGAAATTTTCGACCGAATTGGGAACGACGAGGACAGGAATACAGAAGCAATAGTGCGACTAGGGACCGACGCCAAGACCTAGTTACACGAGACAGAACAGTTTACCGGAAGTAAACATGACTGTGACCAGCACGCCGAATAGAGATAGGGACACGGATATTAACACGAGGAGGACGTACGCACAGGTTGTAGAAGGACAACCAGGACCAAGCACGGAAAACAGGATGAGACAGGATTTTAGAACGCGACAGACCACTAGATTTCTGTGTAAATGTATACGAACATCCACGTGAATTTTTCAAAATTGAGGAGGAAGTAGAGCCAGAAACTGAGGAAAAATTATGTTTGCCAATTATTAATTTAGAAATTTTGAGAATAATGTAGAAGTATTACTTGATACAGGGGCAGAGGCGAGTTTAATATCGGAGGAATTCGTCAGCAAAATTAGGGATAAGGTTTGTGATAGAATTATGCCTATAAAACGTAGCCATTTAGTAGCTCCAAATAAAAAGAAGTTTGCTGTAGTAAATAGTGTTGTGGTGCTTAGGATAGATATAGGAGATTTAAGCTGTGAACAGGAGTTTGTAATTGTACCTGGACTGAAGTTTCAGAGCATTTTAGGTGTTGACTGTATGATGAAGTTAGGGTTTTGATAGATATGGAAAGGAAGGTAATAAGAATTAAGGATAGGGTAGTGCCATGGAAAGGCAGTTATGAAGTCACAGAGGATGACACGGGGTTTAGTATTAATGTAGTAGAGGTAGAGGATGATGAAGGTAAACAGATCAACACGATAAGATGTCCAGAGGAAAGGAAAGTAGAGGTTCAAGCTTTAGTACAAAAACATGCAGAATTAGTGGGGGTAGAAGCAGCATATCAGGAGCAGGTGAAGGCGAAATTAAGTAAAGATGGCAAGTTTGTTTTTAATAAAGTAAATTTTAGGAATTCATTCTGGCGGATTCCATTACATAAGAGGTCTAGAAGGTACATAGGATTTTCCATAGAGGGAAAAATCGATAATTGTAAAGTAGTATCGTTTGGTTTGTCGGCAGAAAGAGAAACAATAATAAATGAGAAACAGACAAGTGTAGGGACTGAAGAAGAAGTAATATTTAAGAGTCAGGATAATAGGGATGATAAGTTTATTGTATGTGAGATAATAGAGATGTTAAGTATAGATATAGAAGGGGGAGAGATAGGGATGAAGAGTATTAGGTTGGTGAGAAGAAAGACTTGGAGGGTCAAGAAGAGAGTTAGATTTAAATAGAATAGGGATAGAATAGGTGTATATAGAAAAGTAGAAGTAAGTGTTTATAGAAAATAAAGCTAGGTATAGGATAAATATGGGGGATAGTTAGAAATAGGTGTTTAGGATGAGGATAAAGAGTAAATGTAGGAAGAAAATAAGATAGGTTAAGTATAGATATTTTATATAAGATTAGTGGAGAGTTAGGAATAGAGTAAGAGTAGGATAGGCATATAGGATTAGGTAGGGGGAAGTAAAGTATAGTGAAGAGTAGTTAAAAGTTAGGAATAGGATAGGTATATAGGATGTATATAGGATTAGATGGATAAGTAGGATGAAGTTAGGGATAATTTCAGTTTATAGAAGTAGGTGAGAGTTAGGAATAGGATAGGGATATAGGATAGGTGTAAATATTTTTTTGGATTGGATACAAAGTAGGTAAGTTAGATAGATAAGGATAGAGAGAGATAGGCAAAATTTTGTAAAGATTTTTGGCAGTCTAAATATTTGATATTTGCATTCAAATAAGTGGGATTATTTGTATTCAAATAGGGGAAAATACTCATATTTAGACCAGGGTAGAAAATTAAATAATCAAATCAAACAATTTTAATTACCGTGTATAAGGAATTTCATTAAATAATACGCTTTATTAAAACCTTGAAGCATAAATAAACTCGGTCGTTTCAGTAAAATAAGAAATTTAAATTATCTATAAGACGCTTTACATCAAAAGAAGCAGTATTGAAAAGCGCAGTGGATAATTTAATTATTCCTAAACAAATGGAAATTACGTGCAAAGTTTATATTAATTAACCCTATTTTAAGTAACCGGTATTAAAACGTACAGATAATAATTAATATTTAGTTGGAGTTAATTGAACCATTATTAATAATAAGCATAAAACTTGTAAAACCCAATAATAGTCAAATCGTAGGAAGGTTATTTAAAATGTTACGTTTGAACACCCTGCGTGTTTTTAAAAGGCAATTTCAAGTTAATTTGTTTGGATAAACATGTTGATTCTAAGGATATTGGAAACGATCAGATGCTTTAGCAGGAAATACAGAACACCTGCGTATTTTTAAAAAGCTCATTCTGCGTAAATTTGGCAAATAATTAATGTTTCAAAGAATCTTGGAGAAACCGGGACTTAGTATTCACGAGAATGTGCGATACGGGTTTATTAAACCCAGATAACAGTCCGCGTGGACTAAAATATAATCGATAATAAAGAATATAAATTTGCACCAATACGAACAGGTTAGAAAAGGAAAGAGAAAATGCGTCAAGCAAAGACACATATTGTAAAGGGCGGGATTTAAGCAACGTCAAGGGGTTGCGATTGGTTAAAATAGGATGCATATATCAGAGGTAGAACAACAATTTCTGTATAAAAGTAATTAGTTTTCTCGGACAACTTTGCGGGCCGTGTTGAAATTTTCTGAGATCTCAATGGGGTGAGTACTAAATTCATAAAAATCGACGTGCAGGCTACAGACTGGGAACGTAGAATGAGGAATTCGTTGGAATTACCCGTTTTAGGGAACAAAGCGACATGTCGGCTATTCGCTATATATACAGGCGGGAATATGTGTTTCTCTCTTAGACTCTTAGACTTTCGACGATTCGATGCGTTAAAAGCTCGTGCATCCGCGACTTGATATTAAACAGTGCATTTTAGTTTGATTAAATAATTTAAAGTGTGCTAGTATATTTTAGTGACTCAAAATAGTTGGTTATTTTACGTGCTAACATGAATGTACTTCAGTGCACTTAGATACAAGGTAATAAAAGTTTATTATCACGGTACCAATTAGTAAAATTTACAACGACAAATGTATACCCAAAAGTAGGCAGTTTTGGCGTATATTGGTAATATTGGTAAAAGGAAGTATGAATTTCTTTGCTATTTTGCGGGGTGTTAATGACTAAATGGTTCGTAAATGTGTCTGCATCCACTGAACCAGAGGCAGATATACACAGATGAGTTCCGGAAAAGCCTAGAAACAACTTTAAATTAATGGTGATGGAGAACATTTTAAAGCGTTGACAACTTGAAGCTGTAAATAGAATCCGGTTGGAATGGTGTGATTTACAAAGGGACGATTACACTGAAGCTACGAGGACAATAACCTTCAGGTAAATTGTACTATTTTGTTTGACATTTTTGTGTGTATTGAATGACTTTATAATTGATTTACTTTAAATGGACATTAGTGGAATTTTTCTAACCATAAAAATTTAATTTTAAGATGAAATTTGCTTGTTTAAGTAAAAGGGGTATTTTGTTTTGATGTTCGGGAATAGGATGAAACTTTGGGTAGGTCTTTGAGCTCAATTAGACAAACCTGGTTAATTAACGTAAAGGGTGGTAGATGCTCCTTTATACTCAGACTCCGGTCTGCTTATCTTGTTATATTAATTAGTAGGCATCCAACAAGGACTTTAATTTTGGATGCACAGTAAAATGATAATAAAATTAATCCGGAAATTCTTTTTAAAACTGAATTTTATGTTCAAATTTAATTTGAAAATTTAATGTATTCTGAATATTGATGTAAATAGAGTTAACGTTGATGTTTGTGGTAGGAATGTGTTGTTTAATTTTTATGATTGAGAATGGAAGTTATCTAGAAGAGCAGCCGAGGCGATTAACAGAAGGAATCAACGGACCAGGTGATTTAAAAGGTTTCACAGCATTCTTGACGCCCAAACTGTGGGGCTCGAATGTTCTTTTTTTTTAAAGGGCCAGTACCTAGAGATATGAGAGGTTTCACAGCAATATATATATATATATATATATATATATATATATATATATATATATATTGCAGTGGATTTCGCTTGAACAATCAAGCCCCAGCGTTAGGCCGGCATAAAAGTGCAGTGGATATTCTGGATTATGCCCCTACGAAAGTTAAAAATTGTTTTTAACTACAATATCTCCTAAAAAAAACTCTCCTAAATCAGCATTACCACGGCTAGCTCTGCTTCCAGCTTCTTCAGAGATACTTACCCATCCTATGTTTACTTTTTCTCACTTATACTACCAAATAAAAATACTACTCAAATAATTCAACAAAACATACAACCTTTTTATTCACACAAATCAAAATTTACGTTACCAGCTCAGTATTTACAAAATCGGATATAAACATGTTTAACAAAATTTTACAATAACAACCAATAACTCCTTTTAATTGAATGAATTTAATTTATTTCAACATTTTTTTTTATATAGTTCAAATAGATGGGCCTACCTTGAAACCCTAAATTGAAATTTACTCTGGTCTATGGTGAGCTCGGTATAAACCCTGTTACTCTAAATGCATACATAAATCGCATCTAAATTTTCAGCAACTCTAAAGACCCGTTTACTCTATACATCAAAATTATATGTCATATATTTATACCTTCAAATAATAAATTCAAATTGGCTTTTTCATATAACCTTCAAATTTGCTTTGATGTTCATAAAATATACACCCAATATGTCAAATCACTCTAGCACAAAATAACAGCACAAAAAGTTCAAGCAACAACAACAGAAACAGATTTCGTTTTCTGGTGTACGCCTTTTGCACTGCCACCTCTGAAGATGTTGTCCAACCAAACCTCGTCGTTGCATTCCATCAAACTTTCCTCTGCTACATGTACATCAAACTCATCCAATGCTATGCAGACGCCTTCGATTCAGCTACCCATGTACTTGTCCAAACATGTTAGTCAGCTTCCGAATCTTCCATACAATTAGCACCCTCGTTCTTTTTCGTTATTCGAATGAATTACTTACAGCACCGTTTAACTAAGCACCTACTCGTGCTTTCAAAACACTTTTAATTTAAATTACAAACGGACTGCACTTATCACTGATTTAAAATTATTAACGTAGATGTTACCGTGTATGTCTGAAGCGAACCGAAGAAGTAAGAGAGTAAGAGAAGAGAGCCTCGCTACGTTTCCTAGTGTATTTATACGCGTTGAAATCACCACCAGCGTAACTTGATTCTGAAAACCCACTTGTAACGACTTTTTTAAAACTAAGAATTTCTCGTTCCACTCCGCTTTTAGTCCGAAACACTGGCCATAATACAACGGTTACAAAGCTCTGAGAAATTTCTCTCATTCCACTTGCAATTGGCCAATCAGAAAGATTTTCCACTTTTAGGTCTAGCATCCAACTATGTTCGCCTCGTCTAACTCATATTTACCGTCTTTATTAATATCCCACTATAGCAACTTAAAATTGATATCGTGGTTAGTCTCTACAACTTATCGCGCGCTTTAGACCGGTGTTTTATCCAACATCTGTTATTTGCCATCCTTGTTTACCATATGCTATTGGTATCCCGTCTTTACTTGCTTTCAAACCACCTGCTATTTTTGCAGCATTCGCCTTGACCGTTAACTAACGTTTCTAAAGAATTATGTTATAACGTACATTCATGTTTCTGGAATTTGTTTATTTGTCCGTCAGTCTTTCTATGAACTGTTTGCCAGTTTGAAATTGTACTTTCCCATATTGTTCAAGCCGTAGATTTCTTAGAATTTATTTTTACCGAACGTTTTGTTTAGTTAAATTGTAAATATGCGTTTACATTAACTATTGTATATTCAAAAGCTCTTCCTTATTATTTGATGTGCTTGATTTACAACCTTTAAAATATTAAAGCTAATTATACTCGTATTATCCTTGAGTTTTTACGTACTACAAAGCTTTCACACTATACAAATTTAACATGACGATTTATTAATACACATGTATGCTATTATCTGTTTATTTTAAATCAAAACTAATTAATTTGGAGCGTAAATCAATTATTCCTGTTTTCTATATACACCGTCTTTACAAAAAGAAGGATAGATAAGTTAGGAGAGAATTTTGTAAGGACGGTGTATATAGAAAACAGGAATAAATTATTTACGGTCCAAATTAATTAGTTTTGACCTTAAAATAAACGGATAATAGCATACATGTGTATTAATAAATCGTAATGTTAAATTTGCAGAATGTAGAAGCTTTGTAGTACGTAAAAACTCAAGGATAATACGAGTATAATTAGCTTTAATATTTTAAAAGTTGTAAATGAAGCACATCAAATATTAAGGAAGAGCTTTGTATATAAAATCGCATATTTTCCATTTAACTAAACAAAACGTTCGTTAAAAACAAATTCTAAGAAAACAGGTTGAACAACATAAGAAAGTACAATTTCAAACTGGCATATATATATATATATATATATATATATATATATATATATATATATATATATATAGAATAGGGATGTAAAATATTTTTGGGATTATTTCGCTCACAATAAAAACCATACAACGTTAAATCATTTGTAATATTTCGTACGTTTCGGTGAATGATTCTCACCTTAATCATCGAACTACAAGAAAAATTAATTAACGGTCAGCAATAACATATAACAGGCAAATACTTACAATTACTAGACAAAAGTTATAATAAGGTTTTAAACATAAGGTGTAGTATAAAAATATAATTAGCTAAATAATATTTAAAATTAAAACTAAAAAAATGGCTGGATTACATACTTCAAGTAATGTCACATTTCAATTGATTGACAGATGGAACAAAATAATGGAGCGAGTGTATATGAAAATGCAAGACAATCAATGTTTTTATGGTATAAACCTTGTTTTAAGGAAAGTAATTCAAATATATAAAATTTTTTACTACAATTGAGATGGTCTAAGACAGAAAATTAAATAACAGGTAGTGATAATGGGGAAAGTAATAACCAAAAGTAAATCGTCTAATTACTAAAGTAGTGATAGCTAAATATTGAGCATTGATTGTAATGGTGGAATGTAGCAAATGTTTAAGAAGCTGAAGTTGAGGAAAAGTGTTTTTGCATTCTAACTTTTAAAAAAAAAAAACAGATCAGTATTTAGTATAATCAAAGCAAGTAAAAGACACTCTCAATGTAAGAAACAGTATGACAGTATAAAGTATAGATTTAAAGACAATAAAAATTTAAATTGTTAATCGTGGATAGAATTTGGATTTTAAGAAAATGTAGAACAATTATTTGGCTTTGTAGTTGAAGTATACAAATATGAATAAACAGCATACAAATTATTGATGTTCTCTTTCTGATTTATTGGTTTATTCTGTTGATTAATGTGAAATGATTCCAAAAACAGTCTTTTTTTGTAGTTGCTTTCAGTGTCTATAATCTCTACATCATCATAGTTGATTTTATGACGTGTGTTATAAATGTGTAAAGAGAGAGCACAAGATGTCTTCCCTAATTTTGCATCGCTCTTATGTTGTGTAAGACGACTGCGAAGCCATTGTTTTGTTTGACCTACATACGAGGCTTTACAGCTACAATTAACCTTATATATTAAGTTGCTACGTAGAGCCTTGTTAGTTTTTTCTTTTAGTTGGGTAAACAAGTTTCCAACGGACTTTCCTTTAGTATTAATAATAACAATCTGAGGATGTTTTAAAGTTTTTATTAATAATGGTGAAAGGTTTGTTATATACTGTAGCTTTTTATAGATAAAATTTGTTGGTTTATTATGTATGGGTGGTATGAGTATATTGGAATATAACAATTTGGATATAAGTGGTCTTGGATAAGCATTGTTGATTAAAATATTTTCTAGTTCCTTTAGATTTTTATCAATGAAACATGGTTCACAAATAGAAACAATGCGGTGTTTCAGACCTAAGATTGTATTTATTTTTTGATGCATGCTATGGTTAGAGTGGTAATTCAAATGTCTCCCTGAATTGGTTGGTTTTTTGTAAATATCAAAATTTATCTGGTTATTGTTATTGCGAATAACAAGGGTATCTAAAAATGGAATTGATTGGTTTGATTCTAATTCAGAAGTGAAATTAAGATGGTCATTATAATTGTTAAACTGCTGAAGAGTGGTCTGTAAATATTGTTCAGGAAGTGAACAAAGAATGTCATCAACATATTTGACGAGGAAAACCACCTGAAAAGGAAGGTTAGGTAAGACTATTTCTAGAAGATTATCCATAACTAACTGTGCAATAACAGGAGAAAGTGGTGATCCCATAGGGGTACCAAAATTTGTAAATAAAATTTCGATTCAAAATGAAATAAGTATTATTGAAGATGAGGTTAATTGATGTAATAAACAACTCAAGTGATAAATCACAGTTAGGTGATATGGTTTCCCATTTGTCTGTTATGATATCAATAACTAAAGAGAGCGGAATGTTAGTAAATAGAGAGTTAACATCAAGGGAAATAAGGACGTGATCAAGAGGTAACTGGAAATTACGGAACAGATTAACAAAATTAAAAGTATCTAATATATTATGGCCTGTAATTGGGAATGACTTTTGCAAAATGTTTGAGATAAAAGCAGAAAGAGCATATGTAGGTGTATTGATTGAAGAAATAATTGGTCTTAGAGGTATATCTGGTTTATGAATTTTTGGGAGACCATAATATTTGCCTGGAACGGAATTATTGATAACTAATATTGATTTTTGTTCAGCTGTGATCATGCCCTTTCTAAATAACAATTTAATGTGATTATTGACTGTATTCTGAATCGTGAAAGTAGCTGTAAAGCCTCGTATGTAGGTCAAACAAAACAATGGCTTCGCAGTCGTCTTACACAACATAAGAGCGATGCAAAATTAGGGAAGACATCTTGTGCTCTCTCTTTACACATTTATAACACACGTCATAAAATCAACTATGATGATGTAGAGATTATAGACACTGAAAGCAACTACAAAAAAAGACTGTTTTTGGAATCATTTCACATTAATCAACAGAATAAACCAATAAATCAGAAAGAGAACATCAATAATTTGTATGCTGTTTATTCATATTTGTATACTTCCAACTACAAAGCCAAATAATTGTTCTACATTTTCTTAAAATCCAAATTCTATCCACGATTAACAATTTAAATTTTTATTGTCTTTAAATCTATACTTTATACTGTCATACTGTTTCTTACATTGAGAGTGTCTTTTACTTGCTTTGATTGTACTAAATACCGATCTGGTTTTTTTTTTTTTAAAAGTTAGAATGCAAAAACACTTTTCCTCAACTTCAGCTTCTTAAACATTTGCTACATTCCACCATTACAATCAATGCTCAATATTTAGCTATCACTACTTTAGTAATTAGACGATTTACTTTTTGGTTATTACTTTCCCCATTATCACTACCTGTTATTTAATTTTTCTGTCTTAGACCATCTCAATTGTAGTAAAAAAATTTTTATATATTTGAATTACTTTCCTTAAAAACAAGGTTTATACCATAAAAACATTGATTGTCTTGCATTTTCATATACACTCGCTCCATTATTTTGTTCCATCTGTCAATCAATTGAAATGTGACATTACTTGAAGTATGTAATCCAGCCATTTTTTTAGTTTTAATTTTAAATATTATTTAGCTAATTATATTTTTATACTACACCTTATGTTTAAAACCTTATTATAACTTTTGTCTAGTAATTGTAAGTATTTGCCTGTTATATGTTATTGCTGACCGTTAATTAATTTTTTCTTGTAGTTCAATGATTAAGGTGAGAATCATTCACCGAAACGTACGAAATATTACAAATGATTTAACGTTGTATGGTTTTTTATTGTGAGCGAAATAATCCCAAAAATATTAACATCCCTATTCTAAATAACTTACGCTCAATATTTTAAAAGATTTATATATATATATATATATATATATATATATATATATATATATATAATAGTGGTTTTAAAAGATCAAAAATAAATATAAACGAAGCAATTTCAAAACACCCTGTATAAAGGAACAACCAGAAATTACGTGCGAAAGTTATATTAGTTAATTCATTTTTAAGTATCAGGTATTCTTCTTAATCTTCGTTGGGGATTAAACCACTCATAGTTTTTAAAATTATCTTTATTAACGTTTCGATCCATGACCTAGGATCGTTTTCAAAATAAAAAAAAATTGTATTAACGAAATTTTACAAATAATGATAAATATTTAGTACGTTTGCAAAGAAATTAAATGGTAGAAGCCAATGCCATTAATTTATTAATTAGAGTGAATTTAATTGAACGATATGCATAAAAGCGGGTAAAAACCCAATAATACCAAGGTGAGACGCGTTGCTAACAAACAAATATATCAGTAGGGTTGAAATACGTGAAAAATTCAACTCGTAGAAGTGTTATTTAAAACGTTACGATTGAACACCTGCGTATTTTCTAAATGTCAAGTTCAACTTAAATTTTTGTAGATAACAAACGGTTACAGAGAATATCGGATAAACCGTCGCTTATATTCGCGGGAAATGCTAATGAGGGGTTAGTTAAATCACGTAGTAAGTCCACGTGTGGTAGATAGCGCACAAGCAAGAATATTGATTTTCTACCACTAAAACCAGGTTAGAAAGAGACGTAGAAAACGCATAAGCATGAGACAACGGTAGGATAGGAGGGATTTGAGAAACGTCAGGTGGTCTACGATTGGTCGATATGTTAGTTTGACATGATATATACACGAGGATAGTGTATTGTAATTTTCTTAAAATATTATAACGACGTACTGAAATTCGCGGACTTGAAAATCGGGGTGAGTGCAAAATTGTGGGAATGTGTTGTTGTGAGCAGGGGATTTCGGATAAATGTGGCCAGGAGAGGTTACATTGGAAGGATATAAATACTCTAGAGAGCTAGCACTCGCTCTCTTCTCTTTTAACTTCGTGCCTTATTATTTCGATCGTCCCAAACGACGTATGAAAGTCAACACGAGTTGTAAGTATTATAAAATCGTTTAAATTATATTGCATAGTGGTAGCCTCTTGATTAGTACGCGGTTAGTGTGCCGAGATTATTATTTTAATTGAGGTATCACCTATAATTTTTAACCAACTCGTGTCGGGATGTTTAAGTAACGTAGATTACTGTAAATATTTGTGAAAGACGTATGATTGAAATGGAATTTGGTTGCACCGTGGAGGCGGCGTTTGCAGTTCAACTTAGATGGAGTTCGTCTAATAACAGCTAGAAACGGCCTATAGACCAGATAGCAGAAATAACTACCATCATCTACAGAGCGGAGATCGTCTAGAAATTTCCAGGTAACGATTTGAAATTGTGGTTCTTAGATACTGTAAATATTGGGTGACGTATGAGAGTGTTTTTCAAGGTAGTGTGGATTATTTACGTATTGAACCTAATACGTTTAAATAACTTTATTATGGTATTCAACTAGAAATTTGAAGGTGCCTTTAAAGCTTTTAAACGTTTCATCAGAACGTGAAATTTTTGTGAAGAGTACATGGCTTTGTTTTTTTAGTGCAAAGTAGTTAGGCATACATTATGCATAATTAGCTGGGTATCATGAGCTCACCCTACCCCAGAGTTTACTTAGATTAAAAAAATAAATAAATAAATTATAAAGAAGGAATTTTAGAGAAGGTATTATTCAAGGCCCATTTACTCCAGGTACATTTTGTGTTTGATGATTTTAAAATAAAATACAGGACATTACAAAATAAAATTTACTGAAGTGTAACGTGAACAATGAAATATGGACAATATTGAATTTCTTTTGTAAATAGTAATAAATAAAAGATTGTAAGTTTGTGTATTTTGTGGTTTTATTGAGAGTGTGCGTGAATGATAGAATATGAGAGTGAATATAGATATCCAAAAGGAGGTCCAAATGAGCTAGCCGGAGGCAGTTGAAGGCCATTCAACCGAGAAAGAGAGGAAAACGGGTAAGGAATATTTTTTGTATTATTTAATTTTGAATTTTCGAGTTTTGAAAATTTTATAAAATTTTCGAAAATATTTTTGTTGGTGAATATTTTACCCGAGTTCCACGGCAATTTTTGACGCCCAATTCGTGAGGCTCGATTCTTATAAAAGTTCCACGGCAATATATATATATATATATATATATATATATATATTGCTGTGATCCATGTAAAATCCGGGAACTACGGTTTTCGAATCGAGCCCCACAGATTGTGCGTCAAGAATGCTGTGAAATGTACAAAAAGCTATTAACTTAACTGGTCCGTTGACTTTCTTCTGTTAATCGCCTCTTTACTCTTTTCCGCCTCGGCTGCTCACCTAGTTAAACCTTCATCCTCATTCATAAAAAAAAACAAACACATTCCTACCACAAACATCAACGTTAACTCTATTTACATCAATATTCACAATACATTAAAATTTCAAAATTAAAATTCAGCATAAATTTCAGTATCAGAAAATTTCAAGATTAAATTTGTTATCATTTTAATGTGCATCCAGAATTAAAGTCCTTGTAGGATGCCTACTAATTAATATAACAATATATGCAGACCTGAGTCTGAGTACAAAGGAGCATCTACCACCCCTTTACGTTAATTAACCAGGTTCGTCTAATTGAGCTCAAAGACATACCCAAATTTTCATCATAATCCAGAACATAAATACTAAATACCCTTTCTACTTAAACAAGAAAATCTCACCTTAAAATTAAAAATTTGCTGTTAGTACAATTTCACTACTGTCCATTTTAAGTAAATCAATTATAAAGTTATTCAACACACACCAACACATCAAAATCGAACAACAAAGCATAAGTTACCTGAAGGTTACTGCACTAGTGGCTTCAATGTACATCGTCCTTGCTAATTTCACCATTCCAACTGGGTTATGTTTACGTCCTCGGATTACTGATCGCCTTTATACATTTTCTCTACACCACCATTCATCTAAAGTTGTTTCAGTGCTTTTCCGGAACTCATTTGTGTATATCTGAAGCTTGTTTTGTGGATCCAGACACGTTTACGAATCATTTAATTATTAACACCCCCGAAAAATAGCAAAGAAATTCATACTTCTTTCACAAATATACGCCAAAACTGCCTACTTTTGTGTATTCATTTGTCGTTGCAGATTTGACTAATTGGTACAGTGATACTAAACTTTATTACCTTGTATCTTCTTTTCTAAGTGCACTAAATTACATTCATTGTAGCACGTAAAGAACAAACTGTTTTAAATCACCAAAATATACGAGCAAACTGTTTAAATTATTCTATCAAAATCGGAAAACTAAAAAGCACTGTTTAACGCATTGAATCAATTCGAAAATCTAAGAGAGCGAAACTCATATTAACCCGGGTATATATAGTGGTTAGCCTGTCTGTCGGTTTTGTCCTCAAAACGGCCAGTTTCTAGAATTTCGTATACTATGTTCCCATCTCGACCGCCTGTGCGTCGGTTCTTATTAAATTTGCACTCGCACCAGTTAAATCTCAGAAATTTCGACACGGCTCGCAACGTCTGGGAATAACTAATTAATTTTTATACAGAAATGTTATTTTTACCTCTCAAGTTTGCCTCTTATTTTCAACCAATCGCAACCCAGTGACGTTGCTCAACTCACGCCTTTTACTATATGTGTCTCTGTCTTGCGCATATTATCTGTCTCTATCTACCCTGTTCTTATTGGTGCAAATTGATATTCTTTATTATCGATTATTTCAGTCCATGTGGACTGTGAAATAACCCACCTTATTAGCATTTCCCGTAAATATAAAGCGACGGTTTCTCCAACATTCTCTGTAACCATTTGTTATCTGCAAATTTTACGCAGAACATAAAACATTTAAAAATACGCAGGTGTTCAAACATAATACTTCTACGATCTGAATATTATTGGGTTTTTACTAGCTTTTATACATATTATGTTACTAATGGTTCAATTAACTCCAATTAAAATAATACCCTTTAATTTTTAGTGACTCCTAATCAAATATTAATTATTTTCTGTACATTTTGTTTAATACCGGTTACTTAAAATTGAGTTAATCAATATAAATTTTGCACGTAATTTCTATTTGTTTCTTTACTAGGAATAATTAAACTACACGTAGAGCATTTTAATACTGCTTCTTTTTATAGAAGGCGTCTTGTAAATAATTTAAATCTCTTCTTTTTAATGAAACGAATGAATTTTTATGCTTCACGGTTTTAATAACGCGTACCTTTTCCCAAAGCTTCTACACGGTGATTAAAATTATTTGATGTCGTTAATTAATTTTCTACCCTGGTCTAAATATGAGTAATATATATATATATATATATATATATATATATATATATATATATATATACAGGAAGCCAAATAACGCCAAGACGAGAAGATCGCTAAAGATATAAAACAAAGATTAGCACAAGGCCATGCTACATTTAACAAGAAAAAGCAATTACTGTCTTCAAAGACAACAAATAACATAGAAACAAGGAAAAGATTGCTGAAAGCATATGTGTGGAGCACAGCGTTCTACGGCTATGTAATGGGGACTGTAGAAGAAGCAGACAGGAAATAGTAAGGGAAGTAAATTATCTGTGGAAAATAAAAAAATAAGAGAAATAGGACACAGTCTAATACATCGGGGAATGGTGTGGCATATATTACAAGCAGAAAAATGAAAAAGGCAGGTAGAGGTATACTTAGATTAGAATATTGCACACAGATAGTGAAAGATGTAAATAGTGTGAATTTCAGACAAATTTGTAGGTTACCTCAGATTCAATTCACTCAAGAGTGCTATGAGGACTTAGTCTACTGTTGTTTTTATAACTAGTTAACGAGATCCAGCAAGTTATAAAACACTACAATTTGTAATTGTTTGTTAATGATGAAATATCTATCAACCAAGGTAAAACGTAATGTTTATATATTCACCAAGATTTTGATAGGAGTGTGTATTGGCCATGTGCACGTAACAACAATTAAATAGTTAAGTGATCCATGGCGTTGAACGTGTGAAAGGGTTATTTATTAATTCAATAAAATAAAATAACTAGAGCGCTTTCAACTTATACGGTCATTATCAATGCCCGAGAATTTAATTCCAGACCATTGATAATGACCATATAGCTCAAAAGCACTGCGGTCCTTTTATTTAATTAATAAAAACCTTTTTGCATGTTCAACGTCATAAATTACTTAATTATTTAAAGATTTAGTTAATCGAGATGATTGATACCATTTAAGCAGATTACCTCTCAGACTCAATAAAGAACGTGTACTTATACTTTTACTAATGCGATGTTACCTGTATGTACATTACATTGCTGAGGAGACCATACCTTTCTGCAAATTAAATCCTTTCCTTGGAATTGTTCATATTAGATTAATTAAAACTTTATTGTCATAAACGATAATCCCACAGACTGTACAGCAACAGAAAAAATTGTATTTAAAGCTTATTTTAAAAATTTTAAACAGGAAAAACTTCTATACTTGATTTAAAAAATATTATAAGATATGATTCAAATCCAAAAATAATACTGTTAATAAAGGTTCGTTGATTACTAAAGTATAATTATCAAACATTAGCAAATTGGCATTTTTCGAGGTATCCTTTCTGCTTTCTAATAAACAATTGAAGATGGAAATGTTGCGACCACCTAAGAATTAAATTTTGGACTTATTATTCAAAAACTAGCTATGTAGGCTGAACACTTGTTTTGAAATATATATAAAGATAGTTATGTTAAGCATTAAAATTTGTTTTTAAAGGTTGTAATTAAAAAATTATTATTTCAATAGTCAAAAATTCAAAAGAATTATTCAAAGGTGATATAACTACTTATTCAGTTTCCAGTATAAGTTTAGTTCGGTAAACTTTTAATTAAATTTTTTAGCAATACCAAAATAGTTTTTCCCCAGTATGTTTGAAAGTTCTTTCGAAAAATCTATTAAATTATGTTGACAATAATTTTAAGCCATGAATGATCTAAAAGGATGGATGTTTAACACGCATTTGCACTTTCTAAAGTGAATTATTTAGAATGGTTCTGTATAGTCGACCGCCTGTTTCCAGGAAATAAAACAATATATTCAATACAAAAAAGTTATTTATCTCTATATCAATTTAAGTTTGTCACACCTGTTAAATTTCTACTATTAGTGTTATAAAACCAATCTGTTTCTAGTACGTAAGTATTATTCTTCCAAATAAACCTTGTTGGCGGTTTCACTTCGCCATTATCAAAAATAAAAGATTTGCTTAATTCTATTGCCAATTTTGACCTAACTAAACCAATGCAACCGGCTCTTTCTGGTGCTGGATGATACACTCTACCAGATTCAGGCAACATAAACAATCTAACTGGTTCAAATTTAAGAAGTAATAAATCACCAGCATGATTATGACCTAAGTAATCTTCATCGTCTTTATTTATCACATGTGTGTATACAAAAGGATAATCATCACATCGAACAAAATTCCTCTCTCTGCCACAAATTGATAAATATGGGAATTTTTTATATCGGTCTGTCGAATTTAATCGCAATTGATTAAAGAAAAATCGCAAAAACTTCTTTTCTTTGAAACAAGAAGTAAAGTTTTTCATCTTCGAATCATCTAAAAATAACTGTTCAATTTATAAATTAACAAGAACATATTGCTGTATGAAAACTTGCCATTCCCTGGTGATCAATGTAATAAAAGTATTCTCGAACCTTTGGTTCCGGTTCTTGACCTTGAACATAAGACACAAATCTATATATTACTCTATTTTTTATATTTAACAATTTAAAATTCACTTTTTTTAAAAGAAATGGGTGCATTGTAAATATAACATTAAACATCAACAGCGACATAACCTAATATTTCTGACGTCAAAGTTGTATGACTAGGAAGTTTCTAGCATGTTGCTGGAAGCATAATTTCGAACAAGCAGATTCGTATTTTAAATATTTTATTCAATCATCTTTCTCAACTGATGCCATCAATATTGTACCTATCTAATGTAAGTTTCTTTTCGTACAATTTTGTTTTATTATTTTCTATATTGTAGGGTGATTGAACATTACTTATTGTAAATATCGCGAAATTCTTGCTAAAAAAATAACTAGCTTTATAAGTGATAATAATAAAACAAATCAAAATCATAAATTTTTGAAGAGAATTGGTTTACTAAAAATAGTTTGAGTTGCAGTGTAGTTTTATTGAGCTTATATAAAAACTCCTACCTATGTGCAAATCAGAAACTAGTTACCAAATACTTTGGTAACTAGTGTCTGGTGCAAATACTGCATACTGTTTGTTGACTATATGAAAATGTACGAGTGAACACATAACAAACTAGAGAGTCGCGAGAATTTTCAACTCATTTTTTGTGGTACTCAAAACTCAGCACACTCGTTGGCCAAATAAATTTTGAACATTCTTTTACACTCGAAAATTGTTGCACACAATTTCATTTTCGTTTTTCAACAAAGTCAGCGTAGGAAATGGAAGTGTATAGATACGATTACAAATTCTCGAAAGACATTTGTTAGTGCTCCCCAAAACCTTAAGAATCCACTGTCAGTGCTCACCATAGTCTGCTAACACTTCACCGAGCAGCGCTCTCCATAGCCAGCTAAAACTTTAGCGCGCAGTGCTCTCCACAGCCTGCGTATTCTCCGACGGTGACGCTGTCCACCGCCTTACCTAGGGCACGCCACTATAATTCATCAATCAATAGTTATAATACTACGTCTTCCGAAGTGTTCCGAAAATTACCGAAGACTTCCGAACTATTTCAAGCTATAGATACGTCCATATCATAATTCTTTACACTCTCACGTTGTCTCACAAGTAGAACACGAAATCTTCCGGAGAATTCCGAAGATCGCCGAAGTCGCCTGAACTTCTCAAAACTGTAAATATTTTCTAACTATTGTTATACAAGTTCATACTTGGCCTCACAAGTATGTAACGTGCATTTTTATAGCTTAACATTTTACGCTTTTTCCCAATTAGTAAATACATTTCGGTAACTACTATTTCTATATTTTATATTTATTAACTCCTTAGGCGAATGCGTCGTATTATAATGAGTGGATTGCATCGTTCTTGTCTTGCCGTTCGTATAGATTTTGTTCCTTATGTGGATATACAAGTCTAGATAATAGACGATAAGAGGTTGTAATAGCAACGAGTTGAATAAACAGATGAGTAGTTGTAGTTTGTTCTTGGTTCCTATATATTAATTACGTTGAAAATACTGTTTCTTCTTTGCTTTGACAATAGTGAAAATTAATGCGGTATCAATTTTAGAATTGTTCATGAACAAGCACGGCACGATTTTTGTTGTTTTTCTTGTGAAATAAAAGTTGTATATTAACTGTAGTAAGTGTAGTGCTAATTCCGATTGAAGTAGTATGGTTGATAGGCGAACGTGTTTGGTCGACGCACGTGTTTTACGGAACATTTGACGGACTTACTTTAGTGATACACGTGCTTTACTCATTGTGGTTTTTTTTTTGGTGCTTTGTCTTTTGATATTTAAACTGTGGGTGAGATCTAGTTTCGCGGTCTTTTTTTATCAGAGTAGTGCATACTTTGGATTATCCAAATACAGTTGATACTGTAGTTTCTGAATTTTCTAACCCTAAAGAATCTAAAACAGATCATTGCTTGCGCAAATTTCGTTATTTGCGAAATATAACAGATTACCGGCTCACAAAGGTATTGGTTGAAGTTTCTCACTGCTTTTTGGATGTTTATGAAAATAATATACATTTGGTCCCAGTTGAAATTAAACTAGTGCTACAGAATATTTCAAAATTATTGTCTCAGGAAATAGAATTAACAAGAAATGTATCAATGTTACATAGTTCCGTCGCGTGATAATGTCTGCTGCTAACACCAGTGAAATACGTAGGTGTGATTAGGGTAACGTGTGATAAGTTCCATCAACACCCTCCCAGTCAAGGGTGAAGTGCTTCGTTAGTGCCGGACATCGTGAATCCCACACTTCAATTGCAAAAAAGCGTTACTGAAGGACCTTTTGTAAGTTCTATTTCCTACTTGTTCTGTAAATATCTATCCGTTGTTTTGCCATATCTTTGTCGTTCGGATACCTTTTACAATAGAATTGCATGCTATTAAAAAACAAAAAAAAAAGAGAAACAAAACAAATTAGTTTGAGTAATTTGAATATTTGGACAGGAAAGAAAAAAAAATCAATGCTACTGGATTGCTCATATCAATTGTGTCTTATCTATTTATCTTTTGTTAACATTTTGTCTGATTTATGTTTAATTGGTGTGAGGAAACGTTTCTGCTACTCCCCAATATTACCTCACTTTGTACTAAAAATTTTTGTATTGCTTTTACCGTTGTTATATTATATAGATTATCTAAACAGTTTTTTTTACATTCTATAAAGTACTGAACAATCTATGCCCGATCAGCATGCTATGCTTTTTCTTTATTTCAGGTTTGCAAGACTAATTTTTTTTTTATTGCAGGTTTACTATTCTAATTTTTTTTATTGCAGGTATTGTTACTAACTCCTTACAGCCGCGTACATAATATGTTGGTCTGCTTTCTACAACCCCCCCTAATCTACGATTGAGCCCGGTCATTTCTTTGATTTTCTTGGTGTTACGCACGGCTACGAAGCAACGTAGCATAAATTTGGCGCCCAACGTGGATGCCTCGATAGACGTAACAAG
Source organism: Platerodrilus igneus (assembly GCA_036346225.1). NCBI lineage: Eukaryota > Metazoa > Arthropoda > Insecta > Coleoptera > Lycidae > Platerodrilus > Platerodrilus igneus. The sequence goes on from JARFIW010001360.1 coordinate 220,783, forward strand.
TATATTCCGAAGACATTTGACCCCCTTTTTGCTTATGTGTATGTTCAATTTGTAGTTCCTATATTCGTATCATAATTCTTTATACTCCCACGTTATTTCACCAGTAAATCACGAAAAGTTCCGAATCCTGCTGAAGACGCCTGAACCTCTTAAAACTATAAATATTTTCTAACTATCATTATTCAAGTTCTTACTTGACCTCACAAGCCAATTCCGAAACCTTCCGAAAAGTTCCGAAGACTACTGAAGAGTTTTACACCTCTTTAAACTGTATGTATATTCATTCAATAAGTGTTTAAGATTCACTTGGTTCCACGCACAACAACAAAGCCTTCCAAAGATTTCCGAAGATTACCGAAGACTTCCGAACTGCTTCAAACTGTACAAATCATTCATTTTTAACTATTTAGCGTTTATTTATGTATATTTATGAAGTTTATAATTATTTTGCTTATGCATATTAAACAAATAATAGTGTTAAGCCTTCATACTTTCAAATGTCGCCCACACGAACGATAACATGTTATGGATGAAATAGGTGTTACAACAATTTAAATTATTGTTACGAGCTACTATTAGGCAACCCGTCAAACACATAAGCGCCGTAAGCAATGTATATACTACAGAAGCCTAGATTTTCTATCATATACTAGAGTATGAATCATCCTTTTAATTCAGAGTATATATAAGACCGCTGATGAAGTACATACTTAGTCTATATCAGAATGTCAAATATAAATTATATCGTGTAAAGTTAAATAGTTAAGCTTTTGGAAGCCCAAGAGTACATATAAATTTGTATTATATGAAAGTGTATATTGTACCGATAGCTTGTAGAATACATAAATAAACAAAAGTGTTATAAATAAATAGTAATGTTTAGTGTTGTTAATAGACCTCTGGTTAAGAATTTAGTTTAGGAAGATATTAGTGCTTGTAAATAGCATTACTGTGATAGTCCTTCACTGTAATTGGACTGAAAACATCTATAAATAAGGCATATACTGTTAATTAAACTTGTGAGTAGTGAGTAATAAAGACTTGTTATTACTTGTTTTAAACTGGTGAAACGCGTTAATAGTAGTCTGCTACATTATGATATGCCTTGAAGGAGTGTGGACCCCGTACCAATAAAAGGGTGTGGCAGCTAACTGCAGTGGTGCGGGAGTGGGTTCTTATGAATAAATGAGAAAAGAAAATAAAGAAATACAAAAATGATAAATTACAAGGTTTTAAATTCAAACATTTTTCATCACATTAACACACCCTATAAGATCTTGTCTCTGTCAAAATCGAAAGCGCCAAACAGTTCGTCACCACAAGACTTGAAATGTCCTTTTCTATGTGGAAGACTGTTATTCCACATAAAACTCCTCTGCTTTAGTTTCCTAAAATTGGTCATACTTAACGAAGTCTTAAAATAAAGTAATCCTTCCAGATACGACTATCACTGGGGTAGCTGGATATCCTTTACAAATCACTGATTTCAATTACTTCCTAAATAAATTAAATAAAAATCTACCTAACTTAACATCTATTAACATAAAAGCAATTTCCATACATGTACAAATATCCTTTCCCAAAAATAAAACTTACCTTATAGTCTGGACAGGTGTTGCTAAAATAAAAATAAAGTTATCCTAAAAAAATTCTTAAAACAACTATTTGTCACTGTTTCTGCTTTCTTATTTAATGAAGACATTAGTAAATCCTAAATTATTGGCCATGTCATCCATAAAACAAAAAACAGTTCAATACCAAATTTGCACTATTAACATTATCCTTTCCAAAATTCTTTAAATTTAATATTATCAATATCCTAAATTTTAGTAATGACTCTCGCATTTCAAATCTCTACTTAGTCCAGCCAAGTAATTATTTTTACTTAATTACTGTCTCATTACCAAAACCCGCAATTAATATTCAAAAATGTCTAATAATTTTTAAAATGCTACATAAAGCTACTTACTTTTTAATTCTAAATTTTTAGCTACAATCAGGATTTTTCCTAATTATTTAGTAGAATTCAAAACACAGCAGCTCGCTGATCCAAAACATGTACCACATAGTTCCAATTTAATAGAGTGCTTTCAACCCCTCTGTGTCAAAATGATTTTCCGACATTAAATCCGCACTTACCTGTCGATTATACTCTGCCCTTGCTATGGTATTTCATATTACAAGTCGCTTGCCGCCTATTTCTTTTTGGAATTATGATACAATTTTCTTAGATATTTTGTACCTTCTTTCATTTCACCATATACCAATTTCCTTATGTGAATCCCAACACACCTGTTCTATTCACGCGTATTGCTACATTTTTTATGTTTTCAAGTAGCCGGGCTTTACTGCAATCTCCATTAGATTTATTCTTTTAATTCCTCTTATACTTTGTATGTTGTCGGTGGGTTTTCATATGGTCGCATAATCTTGCTATTGCTTTTATAACGAATGACACGTAGGAAGACCCTGGTATCGTGTAATTTACATAGATGTATATTTTACTTCTTAATAGCATTGAAACACTATACCATTGTATTTTCATGGCTCAACGCCTGGATTGTAATAAAGTGTATTTGCTGCGACAATGTCTATTAAAACTATATCATATTGCATGGAATTTACTAAACTTTTGTGCTAAAGCTCATATTTGAGGCACCTATTAATAAAATCACTATTATTTTAATAACAATTTCTGAAAACTTTCTATGACAGGCAGTAGGCAGTGGTGCAACTCGTAGCAGTTCCTTTTGTATGTAAAAATTGTTTGACTTTATCCGGTATAAGAGAACTTCCTTTATCCGAGTGCACATGAAAGGGCATTCCGAAAGTTGAAAATAATTCGGTTAGGTAGCCTATTATTATTTTAGCGGACACATCTCTACAAGCGTAAGCAAATGGGAATCGGGAGTGTTCGCCAATTATAGTAAGAATATACTTGTTAGAGGTGACACTAGGCAAATGTCCTTTGAAGTCCATAGAAATTCTTTCAAAAGGCTTAGTAGCCTTTATAAGAACACCTTCGGTTTTCATAAAACGGGGTTTAACTTCTGGCAGGATCTGCAAGCGGATGTGACCCTTTTAATATCATCGATAGAGCAAGGAAAGTTCTTGCTCCTTACCCAGTGTGCCATTCGGGTAACGCCAGGGTGGCATAACGATTGATGTATTTGATAACGTTTACTAAGATCAGTGCTAATAGTGGCTACTCGATGGCAATCCCTGCAGAATGCGTCCGTAACAACATTGTCTTTGTCGGGGCGGTAGACAATGTCGAATTTATAGTTAGAAGGTTCTAATCTCTATCTCTCAATTTTCTCAATTTTTATTTTAGATGTATGTTTTAGATCGAACATGAACGCTACCGATCGTTGTTCGGTGATTAATACGAACGGTTTTTCGGCCAAGTATTGCCGCCATTTTTTTATTGACTCGATAATAGCGTACGCATCTTTCTCAACGGATGAATGAGGACGCTCGGTATCCGAGAGACTTCTCGAGAAGAAGTCTACTGGTCTTCCTTCTTGGCTTAGAGACGCCACTATCGCGTACTCGCTAGCATTAGTTTCTACGGTGAAAGGTTGATCAGATAGCGTTTACAGCAGATTTAGCAATTTTTTGTTTTATATTTTTAAAAGCTATCGAGGCTTCTTCAGTCAGAGGATAAGCTTTGTTCTTTGTTACGTGCCAAAAAATCGGCACTAGACATTCTTAATTAAGTTTTAATATGTGAGAATTTCGCGCCATAAATTTAAAAGGACGTGTGCGTATTTCCGTTACTTCAGATAGTGCGTTGCGCGACATTCGCGCCAACGCGTGTGGGGGAAGAAGGAAGTGGGGGATATCCGCGATGGGGGTTAGAACTAGCCTCCGAGAGGTGAAGAAGGTTGTCTTTGGTGTCTTACCGTATCTTTTTGTTATGTAGGTCTCTTTTTGCATTCTTTTGATTATCGTTCCTCATACCCGTTCCTGTTGTCCCTCTACATAGAAAGAAGACAAGCCAATTTGAATTCAACCTGGCTTAAGAATTTCCACGCCCGAGAGATTAGCGAAGTAACCGACGCCCGGAAACCTAGCGAAGCCACGCGCGACCATCATGAAGTAATCCTGAAGGAAGCTCTACATGCTCACGTGAGTGCCCCCTTTGGGGTTTTCTTTAAAATTTATTTCCTTTAAAATTTTTGTAATTATGTTGCATTAATTTGCATATTGTGTGACGTCATCGATAATTTGCGCATCAATTTTCACATTATGTAATATCGCTACCAACTGTCATTAGTGACTCGCGTACCTCGTTTACGGGCATATAATATCTTAACTAATGCTTGTATTTTTCCGGAGAAGTTGGAAATCCATTTAGAATAGTGGGCGAACATACCAATCACTCTCTATAGCTTCGCGGAATCAACAGGAACTGGTAAATCAATTAAAGGACGAAGTCTTTCAGGATCTGGTTTTATTACGCCTTTTGATACGACATATTCTAGCACTTTAATTTCTTCTAAAGAAAATAGATTTTTGGCTTTGTTAATGGTTAGTCCGTATTTTTGGATAACTTCCATGACTCTTTTAAGTTTGTAATCGTGATCGCCTTGGTCCACCCCGCACACAGACAGACCATCGAGATAAGTATGAACCCCTTTGAGACTTTCTTGTTGTATAATCGAATTCAGAGCGCGCTAGAAGCAGGCTACACCATTAGTTACCCAAAGGATATACGGCACAAATGATAGAGACGACCACAGGCTTTGAAAGTTGTATAGAGTTTGTCTTCTTCAGAGATAGTCATTTGATGGTAAACGCTTTGTAGATCAATTTTGCTGAAAACCCTATACTGAGATATTTTAGAAATAATGTTTTCAATGAGCGGTAGCGGATAAGCGTCTAATTGAGTAAAACGATTAATCATCTGGGAGTAATCAATTACCCATCTTTTTTAATGAAGCGCATTTTTAGTGACAAGGACTTGGGCTCGCCATGGCGAATGGCTTTCTTCTATTATTTTGTCGTCCAACAGTTTTTTGATTTCAGTTCCGATAAATACCACGTCTTCTTCGGAGTATTTTTTCGAATTGATGGCTATTGGTTTGCATTTCGCAGTAAGATTGCTAAACAGAAGTTGCACTTTAACTTTCGCAGTCGAAAGAGCACATAAATTGAGAGGTTCTTTGGAACTACCAAAGTGAATTTTTATGTCCGAATGAAATTCGAGCAGGTCATGACCTAAATTAACGTCGGCACAGAGATTTTTTAAAACGAGTAGCTTAGCACGGGTACTGCATCCTTGTATAAGTAGGTCAACTTTACAACAGCCATCTACTTTCGAGATGTATTCGCTCCTGGTCATTACAACATGTTGTGAGCAGGCTTCCACCCTCAGATCGTATGGTTTCACGATTTTCTGATTTAGGAACGATGCGGTACTTCCCGTGTCGACCAATGCACGAGTTTTGTAACCATTTACAAATATAGGCACGGTGCATTATTTTAGTAGAAGACATGACGCAAGATAAGATTTGTGCTTTTGGTTCTTTTGCAAGAGCTGAAGTCGCCGCAGATGTTTTACTTGCCGATTTGGTTTGACAGACTATAAACAAATGTCCCTTTTTCCGCAAGAACTATATGTAACGTTTAACGCTGGACAAAACTTGCGCTGGTGACGTTTATTTCCACAAAAATAGCAGTCTTCTTTCTGATAAAATTTGTCGGTTCGGAGTGAACCGCCGCGTTAAGTAATTGGTTCGCGGCGAATGAAGCAGAATTCTGATAGGATTTACTGTTCAGTTGGGCCAATTCCAACGAGCGAGCTTGCTTATGGGCATCGTCTAACTCTAGTTCGTGATTTTCCAAAAAGCAATAAAAGCGTCAAGTATGTGGTCGGTTTTGTTTTGTTCTGGCGTGATAGCTTGAAAATAGCAATTCTTAACTAGAATTTTCAGAGCTAGAAGGTATTGATCAATTGTTTCACCGGGTTGTTGTGGACGTTTAGCCAATTTATGTCTCGCATATATAATGTTTCGTGGCTTTATGAAGATGGCGTCTAACCTAGTTATCGTTTCAGCAAAATCACGGCAATCTTTAATATAGTCGAAACCATGAAAGAAGTCGTCTGCGTCATCACTTGTATTAGTACGATTTAAGTTGAAAAATTTTAAGTCAATGTAGCATCTAGTTCATAATTACCCAATAAATATTCCGTTTAGGAAGTTTCCGTCAAGCTTTTAAAACTTTAAAAAGTATATTCCATTTATAAAAAAACTAAGAAAGATATCCTATTTTAAAGAAGAGGCATAATTTTACCAAAGGTTAACTTGTTAAGTATAAAGTTCACAATATACGGCACATACTCTTGTCTGTCGTTTTCCCAGATGAACGTGTCCACGTATGTCTTTATTTAAAACACGTACAAATCGTATTACTATCTTTATTATATACATTAGTTAAGCTTTTAAATAATCTTAAACGTATGTTTTGAATTGAGTTAGATACTTATTACGTAGAGGACTTCTTTCGTGGTTTCTACTTTATTACTGTATACGTTCGAAGATAGGTGGTTTACTAGTAATCTGTATTGAACTTCATTGGGCGGGGGTTGTTTAGTTGTAGCGGTAGCTTTCAAAAAGATCTTGAAAGTACATTTCCAGTGTAACCATTCCAACGAAGAATCTACCGTAGATTTAGGATCTCCGTCAAATCGTTCGGGCCTTAGACATTTGTCTAATCGTTCTCTTTTAGTATAATAAATATAAACCCGCAAATATAGGTTTTATTAAACTAAAACACAAGCTTATATAGTATGACAGTGACAATCAGTAACATAATAATTGAAAGAAAACAAAAATGTATAATAAATAAATTATTAATATTACTTCAACGTTAAATAAGTTCGATTATGTGACGAATATCTAATGCTTCGCTGTTTCAAGTGTATTAAATTAAATTAAATTTATATTTTTTATAGCACCGACTAACGTACGTAGAATCACGAATAAAATTTGTCGTTGTTACTGTGGTTCTGGTTTTTTATTCCTGCTAGTTGTACGAAAAGGACAGTAGAGAAGTTTTTAATTAAAAATTCTTGATAGTTTTAGAATTACTACCAATAATTATTTGTAATTATCTATAGTTAGTTTATACTTTTGAGTAAGCGGCATTTTCTGGATAGTTGCACTTTATTGCTATAAACGTGCAATCTTGAACTTGTCAAACTTGTTGTGTTTGATGCAGGAAAACGCTTATCTGTGTTATGTGAAACCTTTACATTAATTTTTGTTTGTTTGAAATCAACTAGTTGGTGATATAAGAGACTTGTTACATATAGTATAATCGAATTAAATATTAAAATGGGAAAATCACGTTCAAGAAGTAGAAGCCCTAAAAGACATCATAAAAGTAAACATCACAAACGTAGTAAATCCAAGGATAGAGTGGAACGAAGTTCGAGTACCAGAAGCAAACATCGAAGCGTTGAAAAAGAAAGAAGTTCAAAATCAAGGTAAGTTTTTGTTTCATATATACTCTAGTTAATATGCTGCACAATTGCAGAAAACGATCACTTTCCATAACGTCTTCGTCTGATAGCGAAATGTCAATAGATCTTACAAAAGATAAATATCCTATAAAAACTGTTATTCGTGTACGCAAAATGGACGAAGTAGAGCGGTTAGCTGAAATGGAACGTCAACGTAGACAACGCGAGGCTGAACAACGGTTAGTTGAAGAAGAAGCAGCCAAACGTATAGAGGAATTAGTTAATAAAAGGGTTCAGGAAGAAATCGAAAAGCGTAAAGATGAAATAGAACAGGAAGTTGCTAAACGAGTTGAAGAAGCAAAACAAATAATGGAAAAACAATTAATGGAGGAAATGGAACTAAGAAGGGAGAAACAAATTCTCGAAGAAAAAAAAAGAGAGGTAAGAGTAAATTCTCGTAACAGACCACTAATTTGTCAAACTTATGTTGTTAAGTTAGGGTATTTATTATGTGATGAATAGGATTTCCTAGTATGTATTAGGGTATGTAGTTGTGTTAGGTGTAGGGCATTGGAAGACAAGAAGAATCCTCCTAATTCATAAATAGTTTAAGAGAGATTGATATAATAAAATCATTAATATATGGGATTTTAATGTTTATATTATAGATTGTCATATTTTTTCTATAATAGTTTAAAAGTTTGTATGACGTCAATTTTCCAAGGTTTTACTTGTTTTCATATTGTTTGAACTTGGAAAGTTGGGCTGTTTTGTAATTAATACGCATTCGTTCATTACACCCTATTAGATTAGTTATACAAATGTAGGTAAATAATGTCCCAAAAGTCCCATAATGTTATAATTAACAAAATGTATTAGCGTAAGCTAAGAGGCCAGCAGAATAATGATGCACAGCAGCCAAGAATTGTTGCAGCGACAGTATGCCGATAAGGACATCATCTAACAGGTATTATCTATCCTTTTATATATTTTCTGTACGTTTAAATATAAGATTTGTAACATTGTAGCAATAATTCCAGCCCTAAACTGGCAGTGTGAGCTTTTTAGAATTGCATTGCTTAAACGAAATTACTCGAAAACTTGTAGAATTCTATTTCGAGTAGTTTTGTATATATTAACATTAATGAAAAATAGTTCAAATTTGTTTTTAATGTATTATGATGACACATATTTTTATGATTGTGAGTTGATGTTGAATTATGGATGTATGTGTGCTAAGGGCTGGGATTTATGGTGACACTATTTTATTGCTCAAGTACAAAATGTTTTATAGGATGAGGAACGACAACAGAGAGAAAATTTGGAGAGAATTATGGAAGAAAATAACAAAAAAATTGAAGAAGCTCACAAAAAATTGGTAAGTTAAGCATGCTATAGGCTCGTATAAATTTTGTATAACCCTCATCGGCAAGTAGTATTCATCATATGTAATATGATCATATATTGTGTTATGAACGGGACAATCTTTTGCAGTATGTTGTTCCGTTATCTCTAGGTGCCATTCTGAATGGATCTTTATTGTTGTTGAAGAAGTTCTAGATTACTAGAATGTGTAGAATGGCTTGTTTCAATGAACTAAAGAACCTATTACCGTTTACGTGGTGGCTCTAACGCCGTCATATAACCTATACAGACCACGTTTTTACCGGATGATGCAATCGCAATGTTTATGTCAATTTACATGCTTATTTTAGGTGATGTTCAAATTACTTACGTGATATGTATATCTCGGAATCTCATCTCAGGGTCCAGCACGTGGGATGGTTTTCGTAGTTCGCCGGGTTGAACATCAAATTATTATCCATTGGTGATCTTCCTATTGCCTTCTTGTAGGGGATTGAAAGGAAATAGGTAGCGAGTACGATAAGGTAAGGTAAAAGGAAACTACATACCTTTAAAAACTACACCGCACTTACACACTTGTTGCTTCGTCCATGTCAATTTAATTAATACTATTCCTCGACTCGCGCACTTCCGCATTCCTTCTACGCAGACTTGACCGTCACCAACGTCGGAAGTTAACGTATCATTTCAAAAATATGCTGCAATTAACCTACAAAGTATCTCTAAATCTAAAACATGATACGTGATCATTTTGGCATGTAACAATCGCAACCAAGCCATAAAAGAAAAAAAACTTAAAAAAAACTTTGAGCACGGTAGGAACTTAGTCTAGAGCCTTATTTACATATGAACTAACTTGCATTCTACTAAATGTTTATTTTAGGCGCCACCTGGTTTTTCCACCCGTTAACGCGTCTTGCAAGTAAACCAGGAAATGGAATGTGTAGTCCCAAGATTATCGAACTACATCTATAAATGCACACGAGTCTGAGATGTGCCACAGTTATAATCGGCAGCACAAATTTGTCGGAGAGCACGAAACACTTTACTACAACTAAATACAAGTGCGACAAGTCGCTTAACATTTTTACAATAACCAAAAGCTAACTTTACAGTTTTTGTGTGCACAAGCACATAAGCATTGCATTTTAACTGGTACGTCTGCAAGAAAATGCCCAAATTTCAAAATTCCCAAGAGAGCAAGATACTATACATTTTGACAAATTTATTGTGTTGGTACTTTGGCTTAATAAACAGTACACATCAAAACTTTTTAATGACATAGTTGTGAGTTAACAAATTTGCCAACAGTACCATCTTACTAATTTTTTTTACATTTCTAACCTAACAAATTACATTGCTACCATCAGGTTAGCTCCTTCACTCAATACTCAAAAATTTCCTACGCCTGATCATAAATACCAAACGTTTGGTCAGCAAAAGAAAGTAAGACAGTCTTAAGTTATTACCAAAGATAATAGGTAAGATAGAGATGTTAAGATAAAACTAGATAACAATAAATGGATCCGAAATGTCCCAGTATGCCAAGGCATGCTACAACTATAAGTTTTAAAAATTTAGCGTAGAAATTCCCAGCGGACCAAGCCATTTTGTCCTCCATCGTAGAGATACAAAGGAGAGTGGCTCCGAAAAGCCATTGAATGGGAAAATACTCGTACCCCCTAAAAGAGAGAGACCTGTGCAGCAGACCCGTTAGTTAAAACAGTACCAGGGACCGTAAAGGCAAGAGGGTGCAATCCTTCACTCGGCGTTGATTGAAATTGATAAAACATACACTCAGATATATACAGTGTGTACAGTATAAAATGCAGTACATGGGGATCTTGGAAACTGTAGGAGATACGATCTTGGTTAAATGGGACAAAAGCTGCATAATCATGAGGGTATCTCAGATCGGTTTTCAAATTTCAAAAATTTTTTATAGGTTACTAGATAGAGGCAAAAAACACAAAATTGACGATTTCTTTATTTGCTCGTAGTTAGTCTACTAATTGAAATAGAATGTTCAAATTTGGTACATCATGGTAATTCTCCATTGCGCTTTACATTTTCAACTTAGATTTTGTCTAGGGCATCTAGTTTTTGCATGACGATGTTCAACTTTTTATTTTTAAATAGCCGCCATATTGGATTTTTACATTTTGAAATGCTGACAAAAACCCTTTCCAAAGAGGTATAACATGGCTATGTTTGATTGAATCAAAACACTAAAAATCACATAATTATGTTTTGGTCGTAGTAGGCTTTAATTTCCATTATGACAAAGAGAAACAATTGCTCTAAAAATTTTCAACTCAATTTTCAGTGGTAATAAAAACAGTAAAAAACGTATTAAATTGAAAATAAATCTGTATTAATCAGAACTTACATAACTATGCATTAACAAACAATAAATACAAACTAGCATCTATTCAATACAAAATATTATTTAAGCTGTTTTTAGTTGTCATTCATGTTCAGACAATTGCAAATTAACAATTAAGGAAAAAAAATATAACAATAGTCAGCCACATGAATTCATTATTTATTTTAAATGTTCAAATAACCCCCCATTTTGTTGAACACACAACCGACACCTTTTATAAACATCTTTACAAGATCGTCTTATCATAGTTGGAGTTATTTTATTTACGGCCTTCTTGGACTGCTTGTTGTAATTGGCCTACATTATCATACGTTTTTGGGTACACACGACTTTTTAAATGGCTCCATATAAAGAAATCTAGAGGAGTTAAATCCGGTGATCTCGCCGGCCACTTAATTGGTCCCCGATTTCCAATCCAGTTTTCATTATACTCAGAATTAAAAAATTTCTAATAATCAGAGCATTGTGGGTGGAATGCCATCATTTTGAAAAATCATATTTTGCAAAGTAGCAGTGGAAGCTCCATTAGTCTATCTGCCACATTTCCCTGCAATAAATCTAAGTATCTCGCAGAGTTTAAATTTGCATAAAAAAAACGGACCTTAATGTACCTTCCAATAATATCAATCCAGACATTGAATCCCCATTTAACTCGATGTCTAACTTGGCGGTTCAAATGTGGATTTTCATCTGACCAAAAATTGTATTTTTATGGTTGAACATACCACAATGAATCGACTTTCAGACCACAAAATTGTATATGGAAATTTGAATTTTCGTTGCACTTTCTGATGTACCAAGCACAAAATTCCATTCTTCGAATTTGATCTTTAGTACGCAATCCCTGACATGGTCGTTCATGATGTGTATGGTACTTGAAACGTTTTAAAATAGCTCTTGCCGTAGAATGAGCAACACCTGTTATATTCTGAATTTGTCTAAGAGAAGTACGAGGATTTTCGACAACTGTTTGTAAAACGCTGTTTTCATTATCTTTTTTAATTTGCCTATTTTATTTATTTATTTATTTATTTATTTATAATAAAACATGTGTGAATCACTGACGTGAATAACAATTTGTCAAATACAATAAAAATATGTTTAGAATATACAATTAAAAAAAAAAAATCACCAAAAAGATGGAAATTATGTTATAAATCTTCAGAGGACAACCTTAAAGAACCAACTGAAGCTAAAAACTCAGGTATTGTGTAGAAAGCATTTTCTAATAAGAACCTTTTTATATTTAATTTAAATTGATAAATAGGCAAATCTTTTATGCTAGAATGAAGTGCATTATAAAAAATACAGCCAAAGTAGTTAGAACCATTTCTGCTCCTACTTAGCCTATGGTAAGGTACAACCAATTTTCCCTTGTTCCGAGTGTCAAAGTGATGAATATCAGTGTTGTGTTGATATTGAAAGATTTATTTTTTGATGTAAAGCAGACATTGTAAAATAATTCAGACAAGGCAAAGTTAAAATTTTAAATTTTATAAAAGATGCACGGCAGTCATCACGGAACCCAAGGTTAGACATAATGCGAACAACTCTACGTTGAAGCTTGAAAACCCGAAGGGAGCCGCTACAATGACCCCACACAATTATAGCATATGAAATATGACAATGGAACATGCCATGATAACATGACAGTAGCACATTAGGTGAAAGTGATCTTACCAAAGAGTTTATGAGATAAATAGTTTGGCAAAGTTTTTTGCATAGCAGATCACAGTGGCTGTCCCAATTTAATTTGCTATCCAGGGTGATACCCAGAAAACTAGCTGATTGTTCCATTGAAAAAGAATCCCTTTTTAATGAAAATATCATTTGTTTGGTTTTATCCCTATTCAGGGCAAGCTTGTTATCATTGAACCATGATTCAGTGAGGCATAAAGATGTTGTACTGTCAGCTACCAGTTGATCCATATTATCACTCTTATTATATAGAGTGGTATCATCTGCATAAAGGACAACATCACACTTGTCTTTTAGAAAAAAAGGTAAGTCGTTATTAAAGCATAAGAAAAGAAGCGGACCGAGGATGGAACCTTGAGGAACACCAGAAAAAACCTCACACATGCTGGACAATTTGCCTTTGTAAAAAACCAGTTGAGACCTAGCAGTCAGATATGAAGCAATTAGCTTAATACTATCTTCATGAAAATTTAAACCTTTTAATTTGTTAACTAAGAGGGCATGATCAACACAATCGAAAGCCTTAGTCAAATCACAGATTTTAACGGCAAGATAACTACCCTCCTCAAAAACATCTGAAATTTTATTTACTAATTTGACTAATGCATCACTAGTAGATAATTTTTTCGAAGCCGAATTGCTCAGCACAAAACAAACTATTATTTTCAAGATAAGAAGTAATTTGAGTATTTAATATACATTCAAAACTTTCAAAAAGTGGGTAAAAGAGAAATAGGACGATAGTTCTTAATATCATCAAACATACCCTTTTATGAACAGGGATCACTTTTGCTTGTTTTAGAATATCAGGAAAACTGCTTTCTTTATGCAAATATTAAGTAATTTGGTTAGCGGAATAAGAATACTGTTGATAACTGATTTAACTAAAGAGATGTTAATATTAAACAAATCCTTCGATCGGGAATTCCTCATCGCTAAGATAACATCTCGACGTAGTTGAAAGAAACTTCTTCAAAATGGAAAGAGGGTACCAAACCAAAGAAACAATGTGTATAAGTAGTTGTGGTACTGGTGTTAGTATTAGATAAATTGGATAAGATTTCTGCAACAGAATCAATAAAAGAATAGTTGAAGTCATCAGCTGAGAAACGAGTGTTCATATCATTGGCTCTGTTTTAGAATCTTTGAAATTATTAATCAAATCCCATTTTCTTTTATTATTATTTTTAGCTCTAAGAATGTAGTTGTCATAGGCATTAATTTTAGCATTTTTGAGTGCATGACGATAAGCATATTTTAATTTATTAACATGCAGTTTGAGTTCTGCACTAGGAAAAGCATCTTAGAATTCAACATGAAGTAAGTAATTATCACGCATCTTTCGTAGGTCATCCGTAAACCAATTGACAACTATTTTGGAACAGTTATTCAATATCCTTAAGTGTTTGATAGGAAAACATAGATCAGCTGCAGAAGCAATTATAGACATAAAGTTAGAAAATTTGTCATTAATGGACAGACTATTGTCATCAATAAAGTTCCAGTTAACTAGTTGGAGATGATTAAAAAATTTATATTTCCCATATATTGTATGAGGTCGATAAGATTTATGATGATTAACAACTTTAACATTATCGTTAAGATTTAATTGAGTGGCAAGGCTGAAATGATCAGACAAGCCAGTCTTAACCACTCTACAAGAGAGAGATGGAATATTGGTAAAGATTGTATCAAGACAATGAGAAAGACGAGTAGCTGTTTTATTAACAATGTACAAGCCAAAGGAAAGAAAAAAATCAATCGGTGTTATAGCTGCTTTCTCAGTAGATTTAAAATGAACATTAAAATCACCACAGACCAAGAGGTGAGACCTAAAAGGCAAACCAAGGCGCTTAAATACTCTGTGAAGCATTTCACAAAATATGTCAATTGATCCCTTATTAGGGGATCTATAAATAGTAATAATAGTAAGATTGATACGATTAAAATGTATTGCACATAATTCAGCAACATTAGGAGTGGCATAAAATTTCTCGTCTACAAAAATAGTCACTCCTCCCCAAGAAAATTTAGATCTGACAAAGCTAGATATAGGTACCAAATTATTAATTTTAACAAATTGTAGAGCATCATTCTTTATGTTCACTTCAGTTAAACATAATACGTCACATTTAATTTTATTAGAGATAAAAAATGCTTCCATGTCATTAATTTTATTGCTTAATGATTGAATATTCAAACAAAAAATATTCAAGGTTGAGACCCCTGGAGATTTACGAAGTTTATCCTCATGTATTTTATTAAAAACTGATTTGTCATAGTTTATTGAAAACCCCTACTCTGAGCCTGATTACTTTTGAATCTAAATGGCTTGACAATCACATGATTACCCCATAAATTATTTGACAATATTTTACTTACATGTAAATTATTTACACCGATTTTAAAAGACTTATAATTGTTAAATTTGGTAGTTAATTCAACACAAGATGAAGCTTCAATGCTGTTTTTACTAAGAAATCCCAGGATATCTTCGTTATTAAATTTAGGATGTACTCTAGATACAAAAATAAATCTGGATTTTTCAACTCCTTAAATGTCCGAGTCTGCATTATTACCATAAATTAATAAGTTCTTATTATTTTTATTGAGGTTAGAATTTAAAGAGGTGTTCTTAGAAGTCGGCTTATTTAAGTTAGCAGGTCTCAATTTATTAACAGGAGCTGCATAAGAAAGTGGTTTTTCCAAATTAGATAATGAGGCAGAATCTTGAGTGTCTAAATTAATAATTGTATTCATAAGTTGCCCTTGAACTTTTGCTAATTCCGGTAATGTAGTCACAATTCACCATTGTTATTGACAACAGCAGCTGTTTTGGCGGGATATGAGTCACCCACGTGTTTATTATGTTTATTTAGCTTTTTAAATTTATCTATTCGGACTGCCATATTTGACAAATCGTCATTGCAAGTAGCTTTAGCGACGGCAACCGCATTAGTTGAATATGACGCATCCATTTGCTTACTGTGTTTAAGATCAGAGTCAAAGTGCATTGAACTTGAACTTTCACTTGCACGAGATCTACGCGGTGCACATGTAGTCAAAACCGGTTGATCACAGTTTAGCTGAGCCTTAAATGAATCATTCTGTAATTGTAGTATAACAATTTTCTCCATTAATAGTGCAGCGTTTTCGTGCAGTAAACAAATTTCATTGCGAAGTGAAGATATCAGTTGTCTTTGAATATCACAAACCATATTAGGAGCCGAATTTTCATTGGCATCTGCAATGGCGGAAAAAGCCGAAATAGAATCGATTGTGTTAATACAACAATTAACATTGGATTCATCAACAAAATGCAGCTTTTTTTGCTCAGCACAACTTCTGTGGAAAACTGCTTTGCACATTTTGCATAAAACACATTTAGGGCCACCGGAAGCTCCCCTAAAGCACACTTTACAAATAATTTTATTGGAGTCATCAACACGCGACCCGTCTTTGTCGGCCATTTTTATCATTTCTCTTACACAAGCCAAAACTACCATAATTTATTAAATTATTTTGTAATCTCCGAAACATACATCTGTTTGGTTGATGTTTTTCTGGGTATTTATTTAAATACAATTCAGCGGCTTTAACATCATTCCTACCAGAAAGAATAAAACATTCTAACATTTGATATTTATCACGGTTAGTAAAGCGATCCATTTCAAGCGCAAATGTTTTGCTTAAATTTCTATGTAAATTAATTAACTGTTTTTTTAAACTGCACACCTTGAAACATAAAATAAAGGACAAACTTTGACGTTTCTCAGATGTTGAGCAATTGTTTCTCTTTGTCATAATGAAAATTAAAGCCTATTACGACCAAAACATAATTATGTGATTTTTAGTGTTTTGATTCAATCAAACATAGCCATGTTATACCTCTTTGGAAAGGGTTTTTTGTCAACATTTCAAAAATTTAAAAATCCAATATGGCGGCTATTTAAAAATAAAAAGTTGAATATCGTCACGCAAAATCTAGATGCCCTAGACAAAATCTAAGTTGAAAATGTGAAGCGCAATGGAGAATTACCATGATGTACCAAATTTGAACATTCTATTTCAATTAGTAGACTAACTACGAGCAAATAAAGAAATCGTCAATTTTGTGGTTTTTGCCTATATCTAGTAACCTATGAAAAATTTTTGGAATTTGAAAACCGATTTGAGATACCCTCGTGATTATGCAACTTTTGTCCCATTTAACCAAGATCGTATCTCCTACAGTTTCCAAGATCCCCATGTACTGCATTTTATACTGTACACACTGTATACACTCATATATACATACATTGTCAGCAGCCACGTGCGGCTGACAGCGGCACCACATCACCTAACAAAAGATTTCCAGAGACGCGCTCCAAGTGCCTACAGATCCCCTCTCCCCCTACCCGCGATCACACATCGGCTAACGGAAATGAAAAGGCGATAGACTTATAGGGAAGGTTAAAAGAGAAAGGTAGGAATTTTTGGAATGTGCTAACGACTTTCAGATAGAAGAGAATAGAAGAAGAACTCGTGTTGAGCAACAGCGATAGAAAAGGGTGGATAGAAAAGCACTACTCAACCAGCCAATGTGGGCAGTAGTCCGGAATGGGTGAAAAATTACTCTTATGTGGTAGACGGGTGTTCCAGCACAAGAACAGGCCTACCGAAGGAAGAATAAGGCGGAAACGGAGACAGCGGGATAAGAAATCAGTAAAGTTTTGGACAAGCGTCCAAGAGAAGGTAGAGAGTTCTCCCTGTTAAACGTAGATTGGTCTGAGGGACCACCTGCTGTGTTAATCAGACAAATTAAGGAACATAATAACTTAAAAAAATTACTAGACTCCTGATGAGAACTAGAACAATCGTCTTCCACTGTGATAGGAAGATCAGACAAAAAGTTGAAACAACCAACTTAAAAGTACCACGTCAGATAACTTCTCACAAAAAAACCAACTATTCTAAAGTAATTTTCAGAAACGGTAACTCCATAAACACAGGAACACTTAACTATAAGCAGTTAAATGAATATACGAACATACTTTCCCAATATGCTAAAAACAACCAAGAAATCGATAAGATACTAATAAAAAAACTATAGCAGCTCACCACGAAGTTAAACAAAAAACAAAAAAAATGTTCATAAGTTCTGATGACTTAGCAGAAAAAACAAGTAATGATAAAGAATAAAGTGAGTGACTGTAATAATTCAGAAAAAAACACATGAAATAGAAACTCCTAGTTTTGCAACTGTGAATATGAACTGTTTCTTACAGTGGCATAGGCCGCGAATCCCATGTGTATCGAAAGAAAAAAGGATCCACTCAACATCAGCTAAAACCAATTATAACAATTCAATGGATTACTTCAACCAAATTTACGACAATCACCACGAAATTAAACAACGTAAGATAAATGCTAAAAAACAAAATAATATGATGCAGAAAAAGTGCCAGGATTGATTAGATGAAGCGACAAAGTTATTTATTTATATATTTATTTATTTATTTATATACACTACTTAACAGGTTAGACCCAATTACAAAGTAGGCACCAAATCAAAAACATTAATACAAAAATTAAAAAAGGAATTATGTCAAATAAGTAAATACAATAAGTATAAAATTAAACAAGAAAAAAACAAAAACCGTAAAACATAACCTGAAAGAGAATACAGTCAAAACACAAGGAAAGGCAGAGGATGGGTAGGCAAGGAACACTAAAATAATTGGTTAATCTGTGCACAGATAAGTTGATTTAATGTGTGACAAAGAAACATGGAAGATATCAAGAGATTTACATTTGTTTTGAAATGTTGTGCACATAAAGTACAGAGGGGAAAACTTAAGCGCATTGGTTTTTGGGGTGTTTAAATAAAACATATCGTCACCCCTGGTATCTGGTATCTGCATAGAAGTAGGTTATGGTCATAACCTATACTTGGATAAACCGAGTCCTCCTTGTATGCTAGGTATTTAAAAAAGTGACGTTGTACCTTCTCAATGATATTTACATAGACTGCATATGAAGAATTCCAGACTATGCTACAATTCTCCAATTTCGACCTAACGTAGGCAAAAAATAATATTTTTAGAGTATCAATAGTGAGGTGTTTACCCATCCTAATAACAAAACCCAGCGATTTATGTGCAGCCCTAATAGTGTTGAGGATATGCAAATTAAATGTTAACTTGGCATCAAACAGTACACCAAGATCAAAAACACTATCGGTGATTTGAAGTACTAAACCTTCAATGCTATAAGGGAATTTAATTATATTATGCTTTCTAGAATAATTTGAAACAGAACATTTATCAGGATTAATTGGGAGGTTGTTTGTAATACACCAGAAATATAGATTATTTAGATTCTGCTGCAGTTTTGAGCAATCTTCTATTTGACTTATCGTGTTGAATAATTTTATGTCATCTGCATAGATTAAACATTCACAATCAATATCAACAACATTACATGTGATTTTCCAATGCTCCACCAAGGTACTACATTGGCCAGGAAGCGAGTTTTTTTTTACCTGGAAAATTTTGAATTTTGCCGAATCCTTGCTGTTCCAAGCAAGGTAGGGATCTTTAACGTGCGTGACAACACTCACACACGGGACCTCAATTTTACCTCTCATTCGAACGAGGGTGTATTTTTGAAAAATGCTCGCTAACATTTTTCAAGCGGACCGTGTCGGGATTCGAACCCGGGACCTTGGGCGTAGTAGTCACACACATACCACTACGCCACGGAGCCGCCTAATATCAACAACAACATCATTGATGAAAATGATAAAGAAGTAGGGGCCAAGGACAGAGCCTTGTGGAACTCCAGAGGTAGCAATAAAGTGTTTGGAATGAGAGCCTAAATAATCGACATAAAGTCTTCTATTATTTAAATAGGAGGAGAAAAAGGTCAGTAGTTGAGGTGTAAAGCCCATGTAAGACAGTTTCCGAAGTAACAGATTGTGATCTAGCCGATCAAATGCCTTTGACAAATCTGTATATATCACGTCTACCTGCATTCCCTCATCTAAAGATTTAGAAAGATATTGTGCCATACTGGTTAAATTAGTTGCAGTAGATCTACCAGAAACAAAGCCGTGTTGTTGCAGACATATTTTTGAATGTGAGTGAAAGTAGATATAATCATAAAGAATAAATTCAAATATTTTACTGAAGTTATTAAGGCTGACAATAGGGCGATAATTTATTATATAGGATCTGTTCCCTTTTTTATAGATAGGTCGTACTTTAGAAGATTTCCAGATATTAGGAAATTGAGAATATTTGAGAGAGAGATTAAACAGAAAGGTTAAGGGTTTGATAAGTTGAAACTTGCAATATTTAATCACAAGAGGGTAAGTTGTCTGGACCTGCAGTATATTTAGATTGTAATTTGTCAATAGCTTTGAGTATGTCCTATTCCTCTATCACAAGTACACCAATACTGGGATAAGAGGAGACTGGTTCAGGATCAGAAGTATGGGAGCTGGAAGTATAGGCAGATTAGAAAAGTTCAGCAAACTTATTCACTATAACATACGGATCAGAATAGGACTCATTGTCATAGATCATTTGTCTTTGTTGATTCGTTGACTTTCGTTTATCATTCACAAATGCCCAGAAACTCTTCGGATCGGATTTTATTTTGTCATTCATTGATCTTAAGAAATTATTGTGAGCAATATTCATAGCATTTTTTAGCCTAGTTTGTAGGATTCTAAAATTGTTGTATAATAATGTATCACTACTTAATTTATATTGCTTCCATAAAATTTCTTTTTGTTTAGTAAGATTGATGATCTTCTTAGTGAACCATGATGGATAAGACTTCCTACAGGCTTTCGTTATAGGGACATGCAAATTAATAACTTTAAAGAATAAAGCATAAAAGCGAGTTGTAGCAGCTTCAATGTCATCAAAGTGGCACAGAGAGTTCCAGTCGAGTGTAGCTAAATCATCATAAAGGGCAACATAGTTGACATTTTTAAAATTGTAGCGGGTATCTTTGCTGGTTGCGTTAGCATAGTTTTTACAAGTAATTTATGTACTTCAATGCAAAGTGGTGGATGATGATTGTCAATAGACAGGTCAACACACTTTGGTTCAGATATATTGCAAGCTAAATTAGAAAAAACTAGGTCCAGTAGCCTTTGATTCAGATTGTATATGTAGTTGTACTGTATGAGATCAAAGAAAGCTACAAGATTATTAAGGGGTATCAATCTGGGCAGGTTGTTGCCACTAAATGCAAATTCAGGTAGGTTGAAGTCTCCTATGATTATAAGATTTTTGTCATAGATAAAATAAAGATTTATTAATTCATCAAAGAAAAGTTCATACGCATGCCTCACTTGATTTGGCGGGATATATACCGTTATTATAATCATAGACTGGTTATAGGGATCTTTAATTTCAACAATTAAGACATCAAAATTAATATTCGTACAAGTGTAGGGAACTTGATGAGAGACGAATTTTTTGTGAACAGCAAGAAGTACCCCTCCTCCCCTTCTAACACCCAAATTAGTATGTCGATCTGTTCTGAATACATTGAAAGTATTACAAAAAGGTTCAGTGTTATATATATATCATCTCCCAACCATGTTTCAGTTAAGCATATTAGATGATCTAGATGACAAACAGACATGTGGCTGAAAATAAATTTAAGGGAAGAATTAATAGCCAGCCAAAAAATAACTAAAATGAGGTAAATAAGCCAAAAGTGTAAAAGGTAAATGCTGTAAGAGAAAAGATACGAATAGATAAAGCTAACAAATTCAGAGCGGGAACAAAAAACAATTGGTAGACCATTAAAGAAACGAAAAGTGGAAAAATTAATTAGCATTTGGGTCAGCAGAAAACGGTTCAAGGTCTTTGATATGCCACCTTCCTTGACGTTTTCCTTCGGTGTCTTCGAGTTCATAGATAATGTAATGACTACAGCCCTAAATCAACAGCTTTTTGTTATATTTTTTAGAAAATTTTGCATTAAATCTGGCATAAAGTAATCTTGGTTACGGACCTGCACATAAATTCTTAGGTATTAAAATTACCTATAGAGTTAAACAATTTCAATTGTTTGGCGAGTGGAAAATTTCATCAGTAAATGTGCATCCAAAGGGAACATGTTAACTCGTTATGTGATTGTTTGGAAACAGGACATTTCGTGCTGAATTAAAAATCTATATATACCAGTAAAAGACGCTAACAAAGGACTTGCGAACTTGCTGTCAGTTAGTTGGGTTAAGGGGTCACGCTGTGATTGTAGGTGTCCATGCACCACCTGCAATAAAATTTGAAAATTAAAGGTCAACACCGAACTACTATCGTTTGGTGTACCTAAGTTGTTTAGTATTAAAACTAAGCTATAATAGATTAATTTTTATTGTTTGTAATATTCAGGTAAAACCAGTAAAATCCTGAAAACGATTGATATAATAAATACTGTGTGAAATATTATGTATTTGGCGGAAATATTAACAAAATTATTAAAACTGGCTTGGGAAATAGATAATCAGTTATACGATGGAAAAACAGGATATTAAGCGAGACGCTGAATGTGCTGTTGCTAATTTGTAGATGAATAACATAAGTGTAGCAAGTGCAGGTATATTCACCGTTATTGCCTAATTTGGTTATCCACCCCCTTCAATAAAAGACTAGAACGAATTATAGTTGGACAATAAAATAGAATTTATTGTATTCTGATTCCTGATTTGAGGATTGATTGTTACCAAATTGTTGTTTTCAATTCGTCTGTGAGGAAGTTCCAGCAGCTGTTCATTCTGCAATTGCTGTATGTATCCAGAACTTGAAAACTATGTCAAAGGGTTTACCGATCACAATATGAATGTGCATGTCAACCTGATTAGAGTAAGTAGTTTATAGGGTGAGTACCATAATTTAGATATGTAAATTATGTTGAATTTTGACCAGAATAACATTTAGGTTTTAGTACAGTTTCTTGTTTTATGGATAACCATTATTGATTATTGTGCTTGATTATTTGTGTTATGTTAATGATGCCTCATAATTATTGTAATATAGATTTTTTTTGTACGATTTGCAATTCTTTCAGGTCATGCATATGTTGTGATAGCTTGTTTCAGAACAGAAGTGTAAGCTGCGGAGGTTACCTCGAAGCTAACAGTAGGTATTGTTAATATGGGTGCGAATGTCCTTTTTGTGAATCAGTAATTTAGATTTATACAAGGTGTCAAAGGTGTGTGTTATTCCCCTGAGATATATTCACGTTCAAATTATTGTTAGTGGTGGACAGTAATTAACTTGTATCAATAACAACATTTAATCAAATTTTATGACTAGCTATGAGCCATGTTAACTTTATCATTACACAAAAAACCCACCTCTTGTCAATAATACATGGTATAGTTTCATGTAGTTTCTTTGTATTTTCACAAAGTAACATACCCTATTCATGTTTAAAAGGAGAGAAGTTACTATTATTATGATGGCTAAATCCTACCAGGATAGAGCATTATAATAAGTGAACTAATAACACAAGTAACCTCACATAAAATGAATTTTGGAGCTAATTTTTAAGAGAATTTTTTAGTAGCATCAGATAAGACATAATTTCTTTTCCAAACCTGTTCACCTAAAGCAAAAGAAATGTCTCGTTTTCGCAGATTATAATGATCTATACTCTTTTTGTAGGCTTTTAACAATTTTTTTCTAACATCATTGAAAGTAGAAAGCGTACTTTTTCGTCAAATTCAGTTATGTTAGTAACATCTGGAACCGAACCGTAATAACTACCATCAAGAGGTGTGTATCTTCTAAAAACAAGGAATGAGGGAGTGAATTGGGTTGCTTCATGTTTAGAGGTACACAGAGCTTGATCGATTTTAAAGATATTTTCACCTCATCTAGTATGGTCTGAGTTAATATATAAAGTGATAACAGTGATTAAGACTATTTACTCTTTCGGTAGGGTTTACTTGTGGATGGTATTTGGCATTGAACCACATTTTTTGTACTTTATAACTTGTAACGAAATTTTGAAAATTTTTTGAGATAAATTGCGACCCATTATCATAGAGAATAATTTGAGGGACACCAAAGATAAGAAATACATTTTGTCGTAGAAATTTAATTATAGCAGAAGATGTAACTTCAGTTAAAGGTTGTATGATAACGAATTTAAAAAACCAGTCGGTGATGACTAAAAGATATTGGTTACTTTTTTTTGATCGAGGGAGAGGTCCTAATAAGTCAAGTGATATTAACCCCTTAACGCACAATTAAAAAAAAAAAACCTGCAAAAAAAAACAATTTTTTTTTTAAGAAAATGTATGTTTGTACATTATTTTGACTAAAAATTTAAAAAAAAAGTAAAAAACTACTCGAAATTTAATAATAGTGGATAAATAATTACAATGGATTTTGATTCACATTGCAGATCGAATATTGTAATTTTACACGCAATCATACATTTTTTCGTTTCCAGTTAGGTTTTATTAAAAAAAAACATCTTTTTAACTGCAAAATTTTTATTTGTACCTACTTTTAAAAAAATATATATATATAAATAGAATTAACATTTTTAGTAATATTTATTGAAAAATAGTAAATTATTCAAAATTTTCTTTTGTGTGGTAGATTTCAAAGCAAGGTGCAGCACATAGCCCAACATTGCAAACATTGCACATATAACGGCTTTCTTTTCTTTTTCCTTTACTGTCTCTTTTCGAACAGCACACTGCACAATATCTTGTGGGACCTTCTTTTTTTGGCGTTGGTGGAACAAAGCTGGGAAAATGACGTTCTGTTAGTCGTAAGATTCCAGGAGCTTTTGGTCTACCTGATTTTTTTATATTTATTTCACTATGGTAATTTTGAATAAGCCTCTCTACCAGTTTGCTTCTAAAATCTAAATTAGATTTTTCACCTCCATTTTTTTTGTACAGAACATAAGCATTCCAAATACTAACGTCTAACAAATGAAAAAATATTTTCTTATAATATTTCTTGCCCTTCTTCCTAATAATCGGATAGTCGTGTAAATGTTGATCTAGACGATCAACACCTCCCATCGTTTCGTTATATTCTATCACCAATTTTGGCTTAGATATAACATTGCCATCTTTATCTTTTTATACTTATAAATCTTGTTAGGTTCATCAGTTTTGGAAAAATAGGAGTACTCCACACCTGAATGATACAAATGGTAAGAAATATCATCATTTCATTTTTGTCGACGTTTTTCCATTGACTGGTAGACTTGCCAGGCTGTTGTTCAGCATATCTGTTCGTTTCCAGTATTATAATGTCCAACACAGAATCATCAAAAAATAATTTGAAATATTACAGTACATCAAAATTGTCCGCAAAAAGGAAAGTTAGACCTGTAGCGGCAACAAATGGAAATCTTGGTGGAGGTGGATTTGGTTGGCTATCGCTTATCTGCTTCCAATCAACAGCGATATCTTCATCAGAACTATCTTCAGAATCACTGGAATAATTATCAGAATCTTCTGAATCACTTTCTGACAAATTTGCGTATTCGTAATCCGATTCTATAAAATTATTTTTAATATACGAATATATTCGAGTGTAAACATTTTAGCGTCATAAAATGAGACGCCGCTCGAGTTAACTCGAGTGCGTACAATTTGGCCGGTTTAGCGCGCTCGAAATAACTCGACCGTGTGCGTTAAGTGGTTAACTGAAAGGGATAAGATAATGTTTGAAGTTACCCATCAAACCAGAACGAACTTCTTGAGAACTCTTCTGAGCCCCGCAAATTTTACTGTTTCTAATATAGCGGTGGACAGATTGTTTTAATGTAGGCCAATAATATAATTCAGATATTTTAGCTAAGGTTTTTGTAACACCAAGATGATCAGCTGTAGGGTCGTCATGACACAATTTAAGAACTTCAATGCGGTTAGCAGTGGGAACTACAAGTTTCCATTCAGGAATGTTAGAGATTTTATGAGATAAGGAAGCTACAAATTTATATAATCTATTATTCCTTTCGCGAAAGGTGGAAAATTTATCAGGGTTTTTAGAAATTTTCTTTATCATATCAAGATACCAGGCATCAGGAATTAGATCTGGGAGGTTAAAAGAAGCAGCATCACGAGATAGGCATCAGGTACGATATTTAATTTACCAGGTTTATGCCGAACATCAAACGTAAATTGAGAAATACCCAAGTTCCATCTTTCCAACCGACCTGTCGGTTGTTTTAAGTTATTCAACAATGTGAGAGCTACACAAACAGTAATTACTGTAAAATGTGTACCTTCAACATATCCTCTGATTTGTTCGATGCCAAAGATAACCCCTAATAATTCACGTTTGGTAGCTGAATATTTTTGTTCAGCAGAAGTTAAAGCACGACTAGCATTAGCAAAACGGTGTTCTGGTACATTATTTACTTAAAATAACATAGCACCTAGACCAGTAAGTGAGCTATTGGTCTGAATATAGAATCTTTCGTCAAAGTTTGGCGAAATTAAGATAGGTGCGGAGGTGATTAATGTTTTGGTCTGTTCAAAAGCCTGCTGAACTTCTAGATTCCATTCAACAGGATTGACTTTTCTTTTTATTTTTACTTAAGGCAGTAATGGGTGTAGATACAGTTGAGAGATTAGGTAGACAAATGCGGTAGTCGCTAATCATTCCTATTAAACGTTTAATCTCGGTAACAGTCTTTGGTGTTTTAAATTTAGTAATAGCGTTGACTTTAGCAGGATCTGCCCGAAGACCAGTTGCATCGATAATAAAACCAAGAAATATAAGAGAAAAACAGCAAAATTGGCACTTCTCCCAATTTATTTTAAAACCTGCTGCATTAAGGCGTTCAGCGACTTCATTAAGTGTAGCGATATGTTCTTCAAAGGAACTTGAAATGACCAGTATGTTGTCTAAAAATACAAAGGCACGTTCTTGGTGTAAGATAGGACCTAACGTTTGATCCATAGTACGCTGTAAAGTTTGTGGCGCATTGCAGAGACCAAACGGCAAGAAATTATATTCATACAAACCCCGACTTGGAACACAAAAAGCAGTCTTTGGACGTGAAGATAAATCAAGAGGGATCTGATAAAAAGCTTGTGTAAGATCGATAGAAGAGATAAATTTAGCATGGCGGAGCCGACTCAAGATAGAATCAGTACGAGGTAAAGGATAGGCATCAGCCACAGTTACAGAGTTAAGTTTTCTTCCATCAAAACAAACACGCCATTCACCAATTTTCTTACGCACCAAGAGCACAG
Source organism: Platerodrilus igneus (assembly GCA_036346225.1). Classification (NCBI taxonomy): domain Eukaryota; kingdom Metazoa; phylum Arthropoda; class Insecta; order Coleoptera; family Lycidae; genus Platerodrilus; species Platerodrilus igneus. Next base: position 247,945 of record JARFIW010001360.1, read on the forward strand.
GAGACATCCATGGCGAATTTGAAGGAGAGATAACACCGAATTCAAGCATTTTATCTATTTCGGAATGTAAATGTTTTTGTAACGCAGGCGATAACAGATATTGACGTTGCTTGAAAGGAACAGCATCACCCATAGAGATAGTATGTGTTGCGGAAGTAAGACAACCAAGTTCACAAGTATTCAATTTACGAAATTTGTCAATTATAGAGTTAAGAATTTCATTCTGTGAATCGGTAAGAGAAATTTTATTAGATATACCAGCCGACGCACAAGAGTTTGTCTTGGGAGAAGCTTACCAAGAAAAATCTTGGAAATATAAAGACGAATTAAAAAGTTGGCAAAAGTCAACACCGAGTAAAAATGGATAAGCTAGTGTAGGCACAATTAAAAATGGAACATTCCTGTTCGAGTGACTCTATACGAATTTTTAATTTGAGAGAACCAGTTACATATATTTTATTATCATTAGCTAGATTGATAGAGGCTTTTTCCGGAATAATCTGAAATTTAATATTTTGTTCAGATAATTGCCTTAAGCCTTCATCATTTAAAAGACCATGACGAACCCGTGTCCAATAAAGCGATTACATTTAGAGAGCCTATAGAGATAGGTAAATGCGGACAAATATCAAGTGGTTTTTAAACAAGTAAGGCAGCAGAATTTTTATGACAAAAGGAACAAACTTGTTTTCAACCAATTAGACCATTCGACTGAAGTCGAACGACATATTTCAGATAAAGAAGGCGTTATTCTTTGAATTTAAGGTAATGGTATTATTATTACTAGATACTTTAAATAAAGGTTTAATATTGGGGGTAAGTTTATGATAATTATTTATGGGTCCGGGTTGGGGCCGTGTCATTTTATAAATTACGGTTGACGTTTCGCCCATTTTTGTAAAGGGCTTCATCAGAAAAATAATTTTTTTTTTAAGATAAGAAAGATAATTTTAAATAGACAAGTTAAAGTGTAAAGAGAAGAGTTACTCCTGAACTAGCAGCATCACTAGCCCATTTATAGCCAAAAGGTGTCTTGTGACGAAGAAACTGGTGAAAGTAGCAAAAGTGGTGGTTTATATAGGGCGAGAACTTGATGCATGAGTGATCATGAATAGAGAGGAGTGTCGTAGCGGATCAGTGACTGTCACGGTTTCGCTGTTGTAAACATAGGCTTGTTTTCCAAATAGGGGAAAGGTAGTAGCCATCGTCTTTGTTTAGATTATTAGAATTTTTATTGATTTCTATGGATTCTCTAATTTTTCTATTGTAAAAAAATGGAATTCTGGCAATTAGTTTCGTCTTGTCAAAGTTAATGGTATGGCCTGTTTTATGTTGGTGTTCGGCCACGCCTGAGCGATTGTGCTTGTTCTTAAGCATCGTTTAGTCTAGTCTGTACTGACTGTCCTGTTTCTCCTATGTATACTAAACCGCAACTTCAAGGTATACTATATACGCATGGGACTTTAAGACTATTTTCGGAATCTTTTGGGGTTGGTAATATTTGTGAAATTTTATTAGGGGGTTTATAAATTGTTTTGATGTTGTGTTTACCTAGAATTTTACCAATTCGGTCTGTTACTCTGTGTATACATGGAAGGATTGCTAAAGATCGTGTATCTGGATTACAGCGTGGTTAGAGGGTTTGTGTAGGATGCAGATGCCAGTTTATTACTTTGCCGATATCTGAGTTATGATAGCCGTTTTTTATAAGACTAGTTTTAAGATGGGCCAGTTCATTAGATAAGTTTTCTGGTTGTGAAATCTTAGTTGCACGGTGGACTAGAGAGTTGATTACCGATGATTTTTGTCAGGGATGATGATGTGACGACGCATGTAGATATTTGTCTGTGTGTGTGTGTTTTCGATATACGGAATGACCTAGTCGTCCGTTAGGTTTGCGCTCTACCAGAACGTCAAGGATATTATATCCCCGAAAACGTGGTACATGCGCCACAAATGACAGTTGGTAGCGATATTACATAATGTGAAAATTTACGTGCAAATTATATATGACGTCACACAATATGCAAATTATTGCAACACATTTTCAAAATATACAAATTTTAGAGAACCCCCAAGGGGTACTTACGTGAACCTGTAGGGCTTCTTACAGGATTACTCCATGCTAGCGGCAGCGGGACTCCGTGGATCTTTTTCGGGCATCGGCTGCTTTGACTAATCTTTCTCGGGTCGTGGGAACTCTCGAGCCAGGTTGTACCCAAATCTGATTGTCTTCTTCCTAAGTAGCGGGAACGACGGGAACTGGTTATAAGGAACGATAAGGGCAAAAGGGATCTACATAACCAAAAAGATACGATAAGATACCCGACCAACTCCACCTTTCTTCACATTTTGGAGGCAAGTTCCAACGCGTCCCCCGGAAATTCCCCACTATCCTTTCGTCCACACGCGTCGGCGCGAATCTCGCGCATCGCGCTATCTGAAGTGACGGAAATACGCATGGCGCGAAATTCTTATATATTAAAACTTAGTTAAGAATGTCTAGTGCCGATTTCGGCACGTAACAAGGAATGGAAGAGTTCTGTTCTTTTCAATTTCTATAGTGAATTTAATATCTTTATGTTGATTGTTTATGTGATCTAGAAAATTATTGAGCGTTTGATGTCCATGGGGCCAGATTACAAAAGTGTCATCTACATAACGGAGCCATGTTTTTGGTTTATGGTCTGTAGATTTTAGAGCCATGGATTCCAAAGACTCCATGAATATATTGGCCACAATAGGGGACAGGGGTGAGCCCATTGGTGTGCCCGAAGTTTGTTTGTAAAATTGTCCGTCGAAAACAAAATAGGTAGAAGTTAAACATTTTTCTATGAGCGTGGCCAGGTGCTCAAATTCGTTTTCTTGAGGTAGGAGTTGTTTAATAATGGAGACAGTGTCTATTACAGGTACATTTGTAAATAGGGATGTTACGTCAAAACTGACTAGTATATTAATAGGGCCTAGCTCAATATTTGTAATTAGTTCTATGAAATAAGTGGAGTTTAAAACATTAGTAGGGGTGTTACCGGAATAAGGTTTTAAGAAATTTGCTAGGTATTTTGCCAGATGGTAAGTTGGCGAGTCAATTGTGCTAACTATCGGACGGAGAGGGACATCAGGTTTATGGACTTTAGGAAGGCCGTACAAGCGAGGTGGTTTAAATTCACAAGGTATTATGCGTTTTTGAATAGTTTTGGGAATATTGGAGGATTTGATAAGTGCTGAAATTTCCCGTTCAAGCTTTAAAGTGGGGTCTTTTGTTATATGAGTGTAGGAACCGTCTTGTAATAATTGTTTAATCTTTTCTTTGTATTCTGTATGGTTTAGAATTACATTCGCATTACCTTTGTCTGCAGGGAGTTTAACAATTTTCTCGTTTGTTCATAGGTGTTTTAAGGCCGTCATTTCTTGTTTTGTCACATTTTTGTTAGGAGTTTTGACATGTCGGAGACATTAAGTCGTTTCAAAGCGAATTAAGTTGGCATCGTCTTGGGGTAGAGATCGGATCGCTGATTCTACAGAGCTAATGATTTCCTCTGCATGCAATTGAGAAGTTTAGTCCTTTGGACAGGATATTTAGTTCGTTTTTGGATAAGATATGTTCTGATCGGTTTATGACGGTATTTGAAGACAGAGTTTTCGGGTAAGATGTTTTTTCAGGGTGTGAAAGGTTCTTGAAAGTTGCAGTAATTTGTGTAAGTGGGTTTTAAAACTAGTCTTATAATAAATGGCTATCGTAACTCAGATATCGGCAGAGTAATAAACTAGCATCTGCATCCTACACGAACCCCCAAACCATGCTGTAATCCCGATACACGATTTTTAGCAATCCTTCCATATATACACAGAGTAACAGACCGAATTGGCAAAATTCTACGTAAACACAATATCAAAACAATCTATAAACCCACTATTAAAATTTCATAAATATTACCAACCCCAAAAGATTCTGAAAATAGTCTTGTAGCCCCAGGCGTATATAGTATACTTTGCAGTTGCGGTTTAGTATACATAGGAGAAACAGGGCGGTCAGTACAGACTAAACTAAACGATGCTTAAGAACAAGCCAGTACAATTGCTCAGGCGTGGCCGAACACCAACATGAAACAGGCCATACCATTAACTTTGACAAGACGAAACTAATTGCCAGAATTCCATTTTCCTACAATAGAAAAATTAGAGAATCCATAGAAATAAATAAAAATTCTAATAATCTAAACAAAGACGATGGCTACTACCTTTCCCCTATTTAGAAACAAGCCTATGTTCACAACAGCGGAACCGTGATAGTCACTGATCTGTAACGACACTCCTCTCTATTCATGTTCACTCATGCATCAAGTTTTCGTCCTATATAAACCACCACTTTTGCTACTTTCACAAGTTACTTCGCCACAAGACACCTTTTGGCTATGAATGGGCTAGTGAGTCTGCTATAATAAGAGTAACTCGTCTCTTTACACTTTAACTTGTCGATTTCATATTAACTTTTTTATCTTAAAAAAAAATTATTTTCTTGATGAAGCCCCTTACAAAAGTGGGCGAAACGTCCACCTTAATTTATAAAATGACACGGTCCCAACCTGGAACCATAAATAATTATAATGACTCTGGCTGTGAAAGCCTCCGGCGGTAAGTTTATGCTTTAATCCTGTTGATGTCTGGGTGTGTTGAGTTGTTCTTGTTCAGGACGATTTTGGCTCCTTGAGATATTCACATCCCGAGTAGGAATATCTCTGACAAAGTTTCCCGATAAGGTAGGGTAACATTTTGTACATTTCGATTTATAGGTATTATTTTGACACATCAATAACAGCTTGGTTTTTTGGATATGTGCAAACATTGTAAGTATGCCTGTTTTTTTACAATTCCAGCAGGTAACTGATTTTGTCGATGGATAAACAGCAAGATTAGTAGTAGGTATTTTACGAGATGATTCTGATTGACATGCTAAGTCTGGTTCTAAAAGGTCATGTTTTGTTGGGAGCGGACGGTATTTATCTATACGTAACTTTACTTCTTGAAGAGAGCAGCATAGATCCTTAAATTGAGATAAGGGAGAGATATGTTGTAATACTAAATGTTCAGAGAAATAAGGGTTTAAGTTTTGTAAAAGTTGATCGATAATTTCAGGTTTGGGTGGTTTTTTTATCTAATCTGCCATAAAAAACTTCAATTGCGATAATAAAAGAGATTACGATTTCATTAGGCCCCTGGGTACGATTTTTTAATTCGTTCCAAAGATCAGTTACATATCCATGAGGTAAAAAGTTGCGTTTTAAACAAGTAACTAATTCTTCCCAGGTAGAAATTTGGTTTCGTATGTTTCTGTACCAAATCAAAGCTGAGCCAGAAAATAGTCCCTCGCTGAGATAAATAAGTCTTGGTATGTACAGTTACGTGAGATCTTAAAATCGTTTACGCGATCCAAAAATGACATTAAAGAAATTTGTGAATTGAATTCTGAAAAAGAAATTCCCCATTTATAAACCGGTATAGATTTTGGAAGCAAGGTAGTAGGTTGCGAAATGGTAAGATTAGAAAAAGCAGGAGACAAATTTACATCTGAATCTAAGTTAAGTTTTTCGAGAATGACTCCTTCAATTACGAGAAAGTTTGTTTGGTTTTATTAGCATGTTCATCCTTAAGTAATGATAACAAGTTTAAACGTTGCTTTAAATGTATTATACGAAATGTGATACGTTTTAGTTCTAAATCCGAAGGTATTGGACTGGTTTGATAGACGATACTATTAATGTCATCTAAAGACTCTTTGATCTCGAGAACATTTTGTGTTAGGTCTGAAGGTAATGTATGAGAAATTAGTTGTCCGTCAGCTTCCTGTGCTAGTATAGTCTTCAACTCCAAACGTCTGTCGTTTTGGTTACACGATGGTTGGATAGCTCGTGATTGGAGTTGGAAGATAGTTTCAAGAGATTTAAGGTGTAATTAATTCATCGTGCTACTATGTTTAGGGAGTAAATATACCAAGATAAATTTAAAGCAAATAGGCAATAATAGTTTCTAAGAAAATAAATTATTTTTTTTTATTTTAGAAAAACAAATTCGGAAAATCAAGTTAATTATTCAAATTATAAGAAAAGGTTTAATAAGTGCTAGATAGAGGTAATATTAAGAATTTTAACGTGAGAAATGGCAAATAAAGCAAATAAAGTGATAAATTATCAGTATAAAAGAGTACTTACTGGGAAAATAATCTACATCCAAAGGAACATATTTCAGTTTAATCACAAATTAAGTAAGGTTAGGTAGTGACTACCAAAGTAAGGAAAATTTAAATTGCACTAAATTTAAAAATGCATGCTCAAGGTATTCAATTGATATAAAGTTACTAGCAGGGTTGCCAACCAAATAAGGTAGATATAACTAAGGATAACTATAATTTGGTGGTTGCCAAATTATATTTTAAAAGTCACTAGAAATAAACTTTTTAATTACAAATAATTGAGTGAAAAAACAATTTTTCAAAAAAAGTATTATTTTAAGAACTAATTACAATGAAGATTAGTTATAAACAGATTTTTAAAATTCTACATAATACACAAAGGCGCCATTGTTACAGTTTACGCGGCGTTATTACAATTTAGGGGTGGCTCTAACGCCGTTATATAACCTATACAGACCACGTTTTACCGAATGATGCAATCGCAATGTCTATGTCAATTTATATGCATATTTTAGGTAATGTTCAAATTACTTACATGATATGTATATCTCGGAATTACATCTCAGGGTTCAGCACGTGGGATGGTTTTCGTAGTTCGCCGGGTTGAACATCAAATTATTATCCATTAGTGATCTTCTTATTGCTTCTTGTGGGGGATTGAAAGGAAATAGGTAGCGGGTACGATAAGGTAAGATAAAAATAAACTACATACTTTTATAAACTACACCGCACTTACACACTTGTTGCTTCGTCCATGTCAAGTTAGTTAATTCTGCTTCCTCGACTCGCACACTCCCGCGTCCCTTCTGCACAGACTCGACCGTCACCAACGGCCGAAGTTAGCGTATCATTTCAAAAATATGCGGAAAAGTATCTCAACCTAAAACATGATACCTGACCATTTTGGCATGTAACAAACTACAGTATAGGTTTAACCAGTGATTGGAAAAACTACTTTTAAAATGTAGCTACATCTACCATATTTCACAAAAAAAGTAGTAGCTTGCTACAACTACAACTACTTTTTTAAAAAAAAAAGTAGTTTGCCACAACTACAAAATAAAAGTAAGAATGATAATTTTGGAGCTTCTTATGTAAAATGCAAAAAAAGCAAGTGTTGCAAACTTATTTTTAAAAACTGAACAATTTAAGAAAACTTTTTACAATTGTAATGTATGCCCATTTGCGTTTAGTAACAGTTGTTTTTCAAAGTTTACATTAGATAGACGATTTCTTTTGTTGGTAAAAATCCGTCCACCCAAACTAAATAATCTTTCAACTGCAGCACTAGACTGCAACGAGCTGTTTAATTTCACGAAAATTAACTTTAACCAAGAAGTTGATATGATATATGCTTCTACATTTGGAGGTTCACTGAAAAATTTAACTAATTCAGTCCTAGTTATCTGACTTGGTAGATTGGCTGCATTTGTATTTGTAGCTTTGAACTTGAAAAATCCTGAATATTTATTTTTAAAAATTTGCTCGGAGATATCATTAGCTTTTTTTATACCAATAGGATCAACCGGCACTATAGAAAGAATCGAATCTTTTATCCACTTTGTAGTTTCTGTGGCTGTAATTTTAATTTCTGTATGAAAATTTGATATCCAGGTTAACTTAAAAAGAGGATGAAAATATGCTGCAAGAATATTGTTTTTATCAATCATTGCATCCTTAAAAGCGTTTGTCAATACTTAATATTATAGTTGTTGCAAATGATTCACAATATTTTAATTTGGCGGTAATTTTTGAATTCATATCATTTAGCAGCTGATGTAAAACAGGCAACAAAAAACCAATAGTAACACATTTTTGTCTCCTTGCAGAATGTCCAAGGCTTTAGCAAGAGGCCCTATTACATACTCAAATTCTATAAGGAATTCTATTTCTTGTTCCGAAAGTTTATTAAGACCCGCAAAGTAATATATTACTGTGTACTGAATCTCTAGAAATTCACTGTGAAATTTCAGCAGTATTGTTTAAATCTTTAAACACAATTATAGTAAACGTTTACCGGTCCCACTTGAGGACTTCAAAATATTCCTGGCCACCTTACATAAAATTCTTAACCGAATTGATTATTCTAAATCTATTGTGATCTACGGAGATTTTAATGTTCGGTTTAATCTAAATGATAGAAACATTAAACTATTAACTGACCTTTGTCAATCTTTTTGACTAAACGTAACTGTTAAACATGGCTCAAGAACTGTCTTGATACTTTATTTACAAATTGTGGTTCTTATATGCTGAATACCCATAACACTCTTTTATCTGACCATTTGGGAATTCAGTTCCAAACCATTATAAGAAACAGTATTTGTACACCATCTACAAAACTGTTTCGTAATTTATATTGTCACGGTAATTTGATGGAAGCTACAAAGGTGGGTTCTTTAGGGTAGATACGGTGACTTTTTGCACCTCGGCTAATACAGACTCTTCTGCAGGGGTGGATCTTGATTCCTGCAAGTAGGTCGTTAAGAACCCGAACAGACCTACAAGTAAATACAGTATAAAAGGCGCCAGAGACTTGATTAAAATGCCGAAAGAACTACGAAACCCCTAGTCCCAATGGTTTCGGATAATATCACACCTAAAGAGCAAAATAAGTATAACAACGGTAGCCTCTACAATCATATAACTATATTTCAAAATAACTGAATTACAAGCACAAGCAATTTATCTGGAATTAAATACACACCGCAGTGGCAATGCAAATATAAACGTATTTTAATAACACACATAAAGGGTAATATATAAACCGGTATCCCACTAAAAGCTGTTACGTTGGCTCGTGTAGCCGGGCGTAACACACAAAGAGAATCACGGAATGACCGGGCTCAATCGGAGATTAGGGGGGGGGTTGTAGAAAGCAGACTGACCTATGATGTATACGGCGGTAAGAAGTTAGTGACAGTACCTGTAAGAAAAATAATTAAGTAAACCTGAAAGAAAAAAAAAATAGTTAAGTAAACCAGAAAAAAAAAGAATGTAAAAGCATGTAAAAGAATGTAAAAGAAGGTAAAACGTTTGAATAATCTATATAATATGACAACTGTAATAGCAGTACAAAACTTTTAATACAAAGTGAGGTAATATTGGGGAGTAGCAGAAACGTTTCCTCACACACCAATTTAACATAAATCAAATAAAATGTTTACAAAAGATAAATAGATAAGACACAATTGGTATGAGTAATTCAGCAGTATTAGTCTTTCTTTTTTTTTTTAATTAATAGCATGCAAGTCTTTTGTAAAAGGTGGCAGAACGACAAAGATATGGTAAGCAACGGATAGATATTTAAAATAAAAAAAAGTAGGAAATAGTTCACTTACAGAAAGTCCTGCAGAACGAAGTACTTCACCCTTGATTGTGATGGGGTTGATAGAATTTAGTACACTTTACACTAACGAAGCACTTCACCACACTTCACTGGTGTTAGCCCCAGACATTATCATACTGAATGGAACCATGTGGCATTGATAACTTTCTTGTTAATTCTATTTTCTGAGAAAACAATTTCGAAAATATTTTGCAACACAAATCGCAAAATTGTAATAAAATTTAGAATTCAGAGTCACGGATCCTCAAGACACGCTGCAATGCAGGTCCTCTGACAAGTTCTTGCATTAAGCTACTGTTAACACGGGTGTTTTATCTGCTACAACTGTATCATCATTTTCAGAAACAAGACCCAAGCTTAAAACTGTATTTAAACACTCTAAAGTATGCACCAAAAAAACCCACAATTAAAAAGTACATGTAAACACTCCGTAAGTTCGTCAATTGTTCCGTAAGAACACGTGCCGTCGAATTTAACAAGTTATACCCCTTTATTTCCACAAGAGAACCAACCAAAAAACATCATCATTAAAACACGCGTATCAATAAAGTCAATGTTCCGTAAAAACAATTCGAAAATTTATACCCACTATTCTCAAACGCAAAAAAACGGGCAATTTATATATAGGAACCAAAAACAAACTGCTTGTTATCACAAATAAGACTCTTCTGTTTAATAAACTCGTATATCCACATAAGGAACAGTATTTATATGAAAGCAGCACTCATATCTACTCATTAATTACAGCGGTTAGACAAGAACAATCCAATTTACAATTCATTAATTTAAGAAACAACGAACAACTACTCAAACTACGCTAATCTGTTTTATAAACTCGCTCTATTATAACTGCTTATCGTCTATACAAACTCGACTTCATTAACATCACATCTGAGCGTCTTATCTCGACTTGATAATAGCATAAGGAACCAAAATTTATAAGACAAATAATTCAATTTATTTATTAATGAAAATCGACGTTATACAACCAGCTATACAAAACGATGTGTTTTGAGTACGCTGACATTAAGGGAACGTAACAAAGCAATGAATTTAAGGTATCTTTCGCCTGTTGGCGAGTACAAATTGACATTAAGCTAGCCGCAAAATGTTTCTTGCTAGTAAGTAAACTTCAAAAATGCAGAGGAGAAAGGCCTTACAAAATACACACAAATGGCTTTTTACCTACAGGTTAGCAATAAATATTAATTAATGTAAAAGATTACTCACCAGAAAGCGGCATAAATTGAGCATACCTGGACGATGCAATCACTAGCTAGTGAATCGCTGTGCTCCAGTGCTGACCTGTAACATGAGTAAACACACGAACAGCTAGTGGTAGGATACCAAGAGTTTGATATAGTTTACCAATAACAATGAAATAATATAACCAGCATACGGCTAATTACACGGATGCAATCAAGATTAAACAATAATTACGCCAATACTTGTGTAACGCAACACACAATGAATACAGCAATAGGGATCATAAATCAATGCTTTCCGCTTCCAACGAGTCTTCAGTACATAAGCCACAGAATGAAGTAATATTTGATATTGAATTTAAACGGAAATCCAAACGGATGATTAGTACAGAATTGAAGTGAGCTCACGAGGAGCGTCCGAGGGCTGATATAAGGATCTGTTTACATGAAACAAGATTAATACCAAGATTATAACCAAGATTAAGGACCAGGCTTAATACCAAGATTAAGGACCCTGAAATAAATAATGTTAGTGCTGAAATTTCAGGAGGATATACTTTACCACAGAAGTGGGTTTCAATGTATTAATAGCTAACAAAGAGCAACTTTGATATTCGTACAATACAAGATTCTGAAAGATAAATAATTAATATCAGAAACACACTACAGGAAAAACGTGGCTCACCTAATATAAGTAAAAGCAGGAAATATCCGCAAGGCGGTATTGTGAGTAGAAAAATAAACGTATAAACCAATGTAATACCAAAATCTACTCCACAAATATATTATTTAATACATTCAAAACCGCTATAAGGCGAGATGAAGATGGATGCATTAAAAGACTACTTGTCAAAGCGGCGTTAGTTGAAAGAAGAACAATGGCTTCGTCGACAGGTTCTTATCAACCACCTCCAAATTGAAGTTATCAATTTAGCCAACATAAAAGGTATTACAGACCATGAAGATCTGAGCACGGAAATAATATTAAATTACATAAATAATGGCAAATGTAGAAATTTACAAAACCAACCGTTTCAATCTGAAAGAAATAAGTATATCTTCTATAGACAGTTAGAACAAGTAGAATGAAAGGTGATTAGAGAAAATAATGTTCTTAATTTTAATAAATTTTTTTCAACAATTAATAACATTTTTAAGAAATGTTTTCCATTGCAAGTTATCAATAATTTTAAAACTTATCAGAACCCATGGTTTAACAAAAAACTTTATGATATGCGCATGAAATTACAAGATTTGTATGATACCTGGATACAATATCCTGCTACTGAGAATAAATTATTAGTGAATAATTTTAGAACACAATATCGTCAGACCATAAAAATGTCAAAAATTAAATATAATTTGGAGAAAATAAAAAAGGACAAAAAACACAGCTAAAGCTATATAGCAAATCATTAACCTAAAGAGATTAAACAACAAAATCAATACCGTCCCTGACCTGACTGCTAATGATTTTAATAATGTTTTTACCTCTGTAGCAGAAAAAATTATTGCCCTGAATGATTTTAATGGTCATGATCCCATGCTTAATTTAACCAATAAAGGGCAGCGGTCTTATAATACGTTCTCTTTTAAAACAGTTTCATATATTGATGTTAGAAATATAATCGATTTTCTTAAAAATAGTAAATGTAGTGATGCTTACGAATAATCCTCTGATATAATTAAATTCTGTAAAAATATTTTAATTTCACCTATAACAATTTCTTCCATTGAAAATCACATTTTTCCAGAATGTTTAAAATTGGCAAAGGTGATACCTTTATTTAAAGCTGGTGATCCAAATTCCCTGTCCAATTATCGTCCAATTTCATTACTGCCAGTAATCTCTAAAATTTACGAGAAAGTTCGGTGTAATCAAATCACAATACACTTCGAATTAAACAAGTAGAAGAAATTGAATGTGAAAATCACTTTCTGGCCAATACTACTAGAGATTCCAGTGGCAGATTATCATAACAATTCCTATGAAGGAACCTCCATCAAAGTTAAGCGATTTGTATAATTATGCAAAGCGTGCACTTCTGTCGTTAGAAAATAGATTCAACCCTAAGGACTCTCTGCTCTCTTCTGATTTTCTCACGAAACCTGAATTAACCACATCTGATCTTTTAGGTTCTCAAGAGAATTTACCAGAACTAAAGCTTGAAGCTGCGGTTCTTGTAACCTATAAAAATATACATTTTCCATTTGAAAACTATTCAAATTTAAGCAAACTTGAAAGGATTATAGCCTATTGTATTCGCTTTAAACATAATTGTTCTATTTCTAAAACCATGCGAAATTATGGCATGCTGCTCTAAAAGAAATTGATTCCGCTCGTTTATGTTTAGTAAAAATTGCTCAAACAGGATTATTTTCTATAGAAATAAAATTGTTGCAATCTCAAAAAGGTCTTATGAATAAAAGTAGACTAATAAATTTAACTCCGTTTTTTGATCAAAATGGTTTGATACATGTTGGCGGACATATCCATAATTCAGAATACACTTTTGATAAAAAATATCCCTTGTTATTAGATGGTCATCATCTGCTGTCAAAATTAATTGTTACGTAGGAACATATTAAACTGTTGCATGCTGGTGTGCAGTTAACTCTCTCAAATGTTAGAGAACATTTTTGGATTACAAATGGCGGAAACTTATCAAAACAAATAGTACATAATTGTATTACATGTTTTCGATGCTCTCTAAAGAAAATTAACCCTAAAATGGGTAATTCGCCTCGTGATAGAATCACAAAAATTTTCCGTTTGCTATAGTCGGTGTTGACTATGCTGGACCCATGTCAACTAAAAGTAAAAGTGGTCGTGGAAGTACTATATCCAAATGTTATATTTGTATGTTTGTGTGCTTTTCTACAAAAGCTATGCATATTGAATTGGTCAGTGATTTATGTACTCAGGCTTTCATAATGTCTCTAAGAAAATTTGTATCTCGTCGTGGAAAGCCATCGAAAATATACTCTTGACGACGCTACCAATTTTGTAGATGCAAATTCAAAATTAAAAGATTTTTACAATTTTCTTATAAATAATAAAAATGATCTGGTTAAAACTTCTTTTGAAATGGATATTGAGTGGCATTTCATACCTCCTCAATCTCCTAATTTTGAAGGCATTTGGGAGGCAGGTGTAAAAAGTATCAAGCATCACTTGAGACGCATCTCAAAAATTCATTACTTACTTTTGAAGAACTATCTACTCTCTTGACACAAATTGATGCGATCCTAAATGCTCGTCCTCTCTTCCTTTATCCAGTGATCGAAATGACCTAAAGCCTCTCACTCCAGTGCACTTTCTAATTGGAAGACACGTGGCTAGTATTCCACATCCAGATGTTACGGGTGTAACTGTGTCTAGATTGAAACGCTATGAGCAAGTTCAATAGTGTAGGAGCGCTAGGGGTTCATAGACACAACAATAGTTTCTTATACAATCTTTAATTTTCATACTTAACAATAACATAATAATCAAAACGTCAAACTAAAAAAACGCGCCATTCCTGGCATCTCAGAAGCAACAACAAACACGTATACTATACATACTACCAACCTTAACATAAAAAACACTAGCTTTAGTTTCCTGGCGGGAAACTTAAAAATGAAGTAATTTTATCCACAGCTCGGTCATCCTGACTCTTGGTCGCCCCGATCAAGGTACAAACTAAACAATACATAAGCTCTCTACAAAATCATACATAAGTTTTACATAAACCATCATAAGCAATTTTACATAAACAATAAGCACAATAGTTAAATCAAACACATAAAACATAAGCAAAATCATCATAAGCTATAAAACAAATCAATCGTACATATACCAAACATCGAGTTACAATTCAAGAGTTTCAAGTGATCAAGCTAGGACTTAAAACTAATTAATTTGAATAAGCTTTTAATCTAGAAGCCTCTAGGACTCCGTCATATGGCATAGTTGTATTCTGGAAGCCGATAATATCGGACCACTACATAACGGTCGTTTGGTAAAATTTTCTTTATAACATAGGGACCACGGTATTTCGGAATCAGTTTCTTATTTATTCCAACTATGGTATCGACATTCGCTACCATAACATAATCTCCCTCTTTATACTTCTGGGGTAATTTATGTTTTTTGTCATAATACTCCTTATTTTGTTGTTGAGTTTTCTCAATTTGTTTCGCAGCATTAAACCTAAGGTCAGTAATACTCTCCTTATCTTGATCCAACAACTCATCAAGAATTAAACGTAATTTATCTTCTACATTACCAACTTGCTCTCTGCCGAACAATAATTTAGCCGCGAAGCACCTGTAGATCTATTTTTGGTATTGTTAAAATAAAACTCAACGTCAGGTAGAAGTTTATCCCAAGTATCTTGACGTTCATCTGCCAACCGCCAACATGGGAGTTAAAGTTTTATTCATAATTTCCATTTGCCCGTTGGCCTCGGGCAGCAGTTGCTACCGCAATGTGTTGAATATTAAATTGTTCTATAAATTGTTGGAATTGGTTAGACGTGAAACAAGAACCACGATCTGTAATGATTTGGTTGGGACGACTGTAAGCTTGAAAATAACATTTTAAATGTTTATTTACTTCTTCCGTCAAGTGGTTTTGCAGGATAGAATCTTATAAATTTAGTAAAACCATCGACTATTCCCAAAATATATTTAAATTTTAATTTTCCAACAACCTCTAAAGGACCGTAATGATCGAGGTGTAAACATTGAAAAGGCAAATCCCCCTTAGGAATATTATGTAGCATACATTCCTTTTTACCTGATTTAGGGTTAAATTCAATACATTTTAAACAATTGGCTATGTGAGTTTTTACTTTAGTTTTTAAATTTGGAAACCAGTATGTTTTTGTTATTAGTTCAAATACCTTCTCAACTCCCACATGACCCATTTGGTTGTGATAAGTATGTAAAATGCTGTAAATCATGTCTGAAGGAATATAAAATAGCAATTTATCGTTTCTCTTTCTATAAACGAGGCCATTTAATAGTTCAAAAAACGGATGTTCGGATTTTTCTAATAAACTTTTAATTGATTGGATTTCTGAGTCCGTCGACTGTTTTATTGCTAGCGTTTGTTCAAAAGTGTTTCCCTCTAAAACTAATATATTGTGGATTCGACTCAGACAATCTACATGTTGCATTTTCGGATTGGGTCGATGTTCAATATCATAACTATAATTCTGTAGCAGTAAACACCATCTCATAATGCGAGGAACCACCTCCTTTTTCGACAAAGTTAACCGAAAACTATCACAATCAGTGACAATCCGGAAATGAATTCCTTGTAAATAAGGGTGAAAACGTTTGATAGCGTACACCACTGCTAATGTTTCCAATTCATAGCTGTGGTACTTATTTTCTTGATCAGTCGTTCTTTTGCTAAAGTAAAAAACAGGATGGAATTTCCTATCTTCTTGTTTTTGTAAAAAAATAGCTCCGTAGCCCAAGGCACTTGCATCATAATGCAATTCAGTTTCACAGTGAGGCGAATAAATGGCCAATACCGGTTGAGAAATTAGTTTAGACTTTAAAGTATCAAAAGCAAGAAGTTGCTCTGGACCCCACATAAACAAAACATTTTTTTTCAATAGGTCATATAAAGGTTTGGCAATTATCGAAAAACCCTGTATAAACCATCTAAAATAACTGGCTAAACCTAAGAACGAATGTACTTGTTTTATATTTGTACAAATGGGAAAATCATTAATGCTTTGTATATTATCTTTATTGGGCCGTATATCTTGTTGGTCAATATGATAACCTAAGAAGTCTATTTCTGAATGCATGAAATAACATTTATCTAAACGTAGTTCTAGGGAATTACGGACCATAAAGCCCAATACTTCACTCAAATTATCGAGATTTTTATCTAAACTGTCAGTGGCAATCAATAAATCGTCAAAAAAGATTAAAAGTTTTTTCTGATTCACCAAATCCCTAAAAATTTTATTGCTAAATCTACAAAAGCTATTTGGGCTGGTGCTCAAACCAAATGGGGCTCTTAAAAATTCAAATTGACCAATATGTGTAGTAAACGCTGTATATTTAACACAATCTAATTCAATCGGCATGTGATAAAAGGCATTTTTAAATCAAGTTTGGTGAAGAATTTTGGTTTTTAACTGATCTAATTGATCATCAATTAAAGGTGTTGGATATTGATCTCTAATAATCTGTTTATTCAAAGTACGGTAATCCACACATCCTAAATTCACCACTTTTCTTTTTACCATTACTACGGGAGAACAAAAGGTGAATCGCTTTCGAGTATAACCCCACGAGCTAAGAGATCATTTATAATCGCTTCCAAAGCATTCTTTTCGGTGAACGACAATCGCCTAGGTCTGTAGAAAATTGGTTCATCGCTTTTTAATTTAATATACATTTTATAATTAGTTTCAGGTTGTTCTGGCCTTACCTGAAGAAAATAACTTTCCTCTAAAACATTTTTAACCCTATTCCAATTGGCTGGGTCTAAATTACTGTCAATATTCAAAGTAGGTGCAACAGGTGTCCCAGACTCGGTTTTAAAGAATTTCATTTGTTAGAAATTCCTCATGTGAGATTTTTGGGATAATTTGTACTTCACTTCCTTCGAATAGAACTCTGTCATTTTTCGGGTTACTAATAAAATCCCTACCTAATAAACAATCACTACCCATTGTCTTATCCTCAACTACATAAAATTGCAAGTCATAATTCGTATTATTAATAAGTACTCTATCTGCATACATACCCTTAATATTTACAACTGAATTATTGATACCCAAAAATGATTATCTGTCATACCTGGCCTAATAAGTGATTGTGCTACAAACTTTTCCTTAATCAGCGAGATAGGGCTCCCCGAATCCAAAATAGTTTCTACCGTTGACCCCAAACTGCAAAGCTTCATATTAATCCTAAAAGCTGGTTTTAGTGGTGACGAAATCTCTTCAATTAACATCTGTTGGCGATCGTTAGATGTGGAGATCTTCTTAGATGGGCAATTTCGGATTATGTGGTCCTGTGAACCACACTCAAGCAACTACCTCGCTTCCCGCTTAGGTTTAGGGCAATTTCGACTGTTGTGTCCAGTTAGACTACAATTAAAACATTTAGGTGTACCAAATGGCACAACAGCAGTTGACTTTCTATCCTCAAATTTATTGTAACGGAAGTAGAAGGCATTCCGGAAAATTTTGATTTCTTTCTAATTCGGTCAATGAATTCATAACCCGTAATAAATCCTCAAGTGTTATAAACTCCTTCATCTTCGCCTGTACCTGCAACGATACATTATTAAAACCTTCGATCATATACGAAATGATCTCCTCTTCACGTAAATTTAGTTTATTGCCCAACATAACCTTATCAGAAAAATAGTCTATAAATTTTTCGCTTTTTCCAAGTTTACGTGCTTCAAAACGTTTTAACAAGGTAACTGTATCTTCCACACAAGAAAACATAGATTTAATCTTCGCCTTAAAATCTGGATAACATAATGATATATTTTCGGGTCTTGAATGAAACCACTGTAGAGCTTTGCCTTCTAGTTTTTTAACAGCAGCTAAAAAAAGAACATTTTCAGCAATGGCGTAGGCGTCATTTACCTGATCTATAGTTTGGATCCATAAATTGACGTCCTCTCCGTGGTTTGCCGAAAACTTTGGGATTAAAATCGATATATCCTGCAACGTAACCTCAGTAGCACGTGCACTTTGGTTAGCGTTTATGATGGCAGCATTTATAAGTTCACCAACATTTACTGTAACGGTATCGCCTCTTTCCAGCCTAGGAGGAATCGGTGGTGTTAGCTGTACAGGGGTACTACTACACCCTTCACTAAACGGCGATGTGGCCATCGCAAAATTATTAATCAGGTAATATCCACGAAAAAGTAATGTATCTATGTTTAACCCCACACCTGAAGCTGTAGGAGCGCTAGGGGTTCATAGACACAACAATAGTTTCTTATACAATCTTTAATTTTCATACTTAACAATAACATAATAATCAAAACGTCAAACTAAAAAAACGCGCCATTCCTGGCATCTCAGAAGCAACAACAAACACGTATACTATACATACTACCAACCTTAACATAAAAAACACTAACTTTAGTTTCCTGGCGGGAAACTTAAAAATGAAGTAATTTTATCCACAATAGCAACTATTATTTTGGAAGAGATGGCAGTTCGATTATATTGGTGAATTGCCACGTGTTATTAAATATTAAGCAAGTCATGGAATTTTTAAAGGTCAACTGGTCATCATCAATGACGACAGTACTCCTGTTGCATACCACGACTTGGTCATATCCTGGAAGATTTTAGTTTTTCTGATGGGATCAGCCATGTTGTTAAAATCAAGACATCTCATGGTGTTGTGTGTCGTACATTTTCAAAAATTTGTCTTCTGCTTGAGGTTGAATAAATCTGTGTTAATATTTTTTTTTTAATTTTTAAGCGAACTTTAATATTCCTTTTTTACAGGTTTATCTTAGTGGATATTTTGAGTGTTATAAAAAAAACACTAGTGCCTTTTTTTATGGAGGCCGCTTTATGTTAAGTACTTAATCGATAGTTTTATATTTGATGTGTTTTGTTGGTCGTGTCAATAATAAGGACTTATACTACGTGCACTTGAAGGTTGTTTGTTTTAATGAACCGCTTCAAGGTGTAAATGGAACTATATTCAGCATTCGCTGACGAACTGTTGTTCTGTGAAGACGCTATGTTTTAATATTTTCCTAAATGTGTATTAAACTCTACTCATTGTAATTTCTCAATAAAACTCTTAAAAAGTGTACAGTCCTACTTGCTCTAATTAATCTCATAAACAGTCCGCTTAAACAGGTTGCATCTCAAAACAAAAAGACAATTTTTTAACTATCTACACTAACTTTTTAAATGCTTGTTAATTTAATTGAAACTAATAATTTCACCGTACTACATTTGAGTTTTCAATACTCCACTCGAAGATATTACATTGGCCAGGAAGCGATTTTTTAACCTGGAAAGTTTTGAATTTTGCTGAACACTTGCTGTTCCAACAAGGTAGGGATCTTTACCGTGCATGGCAACACTTGTATACGGGACCTCCATTTTATCTCTCCTCTGAACTAGGGTGTTTCTTTGTGAAAAATGCTTACCTAACATTTTTCAAACAGACCGTGTCAGGATTCAGACCCTGGACCTTGGGCTTAGTAGTCATACAAATATCAAGTACGCCATGTGGCCACCCAATTCATTTCACCAGCTGGAATCCATAATAGAAAACATTACTCAATTTCGACTGATTGGTTCAACTGTTAGGTATTGAATCTATTCATTATTAGTTTGTGAGTAATTAAGCAATTGATTTTTCATGGCTGTTTAGCTGCGTTATTTCTACCACTTTTCCTTTCGTTCGGGGGGTGTCATTGTCTGGTCTGCCTTTGAGTGTATAGAATGAAAAATGTGATTCCAGCATAAGTCCATAGGATTCCATCATGCAAAAGTCACATGCGATGTGGTTATTTTATTATTTTTGCAGAAACATTGAAATCTTGGCATTTTGTATTTAATGGTGTACTTAAGTATCTTAAATTTGATTTTTTGATGGGTTTCGCTATGTTCTTTTGGTACATTGTATGACCCTGATTATTAGGTTGTCTGGCCTTACTTTATATTATAATTACACGTGTATTCTTTTGCTCTTTAATTCCATTTTATATAATCAAAATTTGTAAAAGTTCTTTTATATTTGCAATAGTTTGAGTGTGAAACATTCATATTAATCTGTTCACGGTTATTTACTTCATAATTCTAAAACTTTCTTTAAATGACACGATTTCGCCGTGAAATTTGACTGAAATAAATATTTTGTTTACCCTTTTGTTTTTTAAATTAATTTATGAAGCTAAGTTGCATTCCCATATGTATTTAGCAGAACTAAAATAAATGATGCTTTGTGGTTTTTAAGTTTATGAGTTTGATAGAACTAACAATTTTATCGATGTTTTGCTGACTGAACATTATTATACAGGAAGTCAGAATTCTATGCGCTTCAATATTTTGTCCATTAAAGATTAATTTTTCTCTTTTTGCATTCAGTTTCTGTTTAATGTAATGCCAAAGCGTTATATCCATTTGTTGCTATTCATATTTATAACTTTTTTTACTAATTTTTGTTGGTCGTATGCAACTAAAGTTTATAATGACACCTTTTTTTGAACACTTTATAGAGTAGGTTAACAAAACACTAAACTACCAATTACTTTATTTGTCTCCGTATCAACAAAATGTGCCACGTAACAAGAAATGCAGCATTATATGCAATTAAAATTACTGTTCTATGATTGTAACTTTTTATTGTTTTTAGGCTGAAGATAGGTTAGCAATGATAGAGGAACAGAGACGGATGGATGAAGAGCGACAAAAACTACGTAAAGAGCAAGACAAAAGAAATAAAGAAGAACAGAAGAAGATATTAGGGAAAAATAATTCAAGACCTAAATTATCATTTTCGTTAAAATCAGTGATATAGGGAGTGCTTGTGTGTAATCCATATGTGCAACTGAAAATGGTATTTTTAAAAGTTAACGAAAGTTGTTACAAAACAATTTTTTTTTGTAAATTTATAATAGTGCATAAATTTTATTTTAGTATAATTTGTTACATAAATATATTAAGAATAGTAACACTTTTCTACTATTGTTGGTTAATTTATATATATATATATATATATATATATATATATATATATATAATATATAAATAATTTTAACTTAGAGGTTATTTATTTATCAAATTTAAGTTTCGCAAAGAATCTAACAATTTTGTGAATATTCCCCGTTGACTTTCCGATTGTACTGACTTGGGCATTGGTCGCAATAGATCATCTTCGGCTGTTGCAGTGGTAGCACATTTGGTTGAAATTCGATATGTATCACTTTTTGATTCTTTCATATTTCTTACCAAATTTTCCGTTACTCGTAAATTATTAGCTATACTTTTTATTATTTGTATTGTGTTAAGTTCTTTCTTATCAAGCAATATTAATGTGCTACTTTTTTTATCTGATTGATTTTTATCTAACGTTGTGTTCTTATAAATTTCTTCAACATCTGACGTTTGTAAAGCTAAAGTTTGTAAACATTTTCGTTTTTCACGTTCGGCTTTTATAATGTTTAAGATATTTTGAAGGGTTTTCTTTAAATCGGCACTTATTGTTGAAATGTAGGTTTGCATTTTAAAATCAGCTTTTTCAATTTGTACAGCAACTGATTTTGTGGTGTCTTTATCAGGCGAAAGAAAATATGCTGGTGGTAGTGGGTGACCTTTTAAGACAAGATCTTCTGTTTTGATTTGTGGAAGTTTAGGCATATCTTCTTTGTACAATAATTCAAATTGGCCAATTTTTGCATTTGGATTTCTGCTATGATCAATTACAACTAAAACAAATTTCAAACAATTTTACTACAATCAGCTTCAAGTTTACCTTTGACGAGATCTTCCAGTACTAGTGGACACATACGGCTTGTAATTGGAGTTGAAGCATATAATGCTGGCCTTGAATTAATTTCAATTAACCATGGTTTAAAGTCTTCAGTTAACATAAAATCCGATCCGTATAACTCAAAACTGTTTTTTCGTTTATCCAAATTGTCTTGATTCATTAAAATCGCTCCACGAATACATTCCTTCATTCCTGGATATATTATATCTTTGAAAGCTTTTGGATGTCCAATTGAAGTTAAGTATGTTTCAAATTGGTGTTGATCCCACATATTGCAGTCAGGTAGTGTTGGATTTCGTAAACAGTTTTTATATCGACATTGGACCGAATTGTTAGTCAAATGAATTGATTCGTGCAACTTATTTAGGTTATACAATTGAGAACTAAATCGTATGTAACACTCTCTGGAATTAATGATTAACACTTAGTTGTTATAATAATGAAAAGATATAGAGTATAAAAACTTAACTTGTATATCCAAATTGTTAGTGGATCTGTATTACTTATTAGGAACCATTGCCGTATGTCAAATTTAGTATTGTATACTAATAACGGACGTTCTGTAATAAAAGAATATTTTACAATAAATTTTATACAAAAATATAATAAATTACAACAGCTTTCTAATTAACACTACTGCAGATCTTGAGATATTGAAGTGTTTGTAAAAAATTAAGGAAAAATTATAACTATATTTCAATTATTTTATTGTTAAAAAATAAATATATTTTTATAAAGAACTCATGAAAAGCAGATACTACTATTGTAACTGCAAAAAAATTGTACTTGGACCATTGTTACACCGACTGATTTTGAGATTGATGTTTAACAAAATGGAACAAACGTACGTCTTTATTCATGTATTAGCCCAGTAAAATGATTCGAAATTTGTCATTCTGGAGGAAATAATGACTGGGCTGAAACTTTGTAAGCAGGCTTGTTTTAGGGTACTATTCAACATAGTAAAAGTCCCAAGATGTAGACGCTACCTTGTGGTCAGTGGAGGGTTCAAAACGTCCAAAAAATTAGTTTTTCTGCAAATAACTAGGATCAACTTTACAGAAGTTTATGTAGATATCAAAATTGTAGCTTACAAAATCCCATCTGTTATGACCAAATGGAACAGAGATATAATTTTTTTAAACACCGGTAGTTTTGCGACGTAACGAAATCACATACGTGCGTCGTGCATTTTTCGCTAATATTTAATTCATATTTAATATTTGTTAACAGTAGAGATATTTCTTAATAGTAAATACACCTTATTTAATTCAAAGAAGCTTTTTTCTTAGTGTCATTTTTACAACTTAACCTTCATGAACAATAATAAAAATAAAATACTTTATTAACCAATTGCTATTTTATTGCAACGGACCCTTCTCAATCTTTAGTGCCTACGTACAGTATTATTGGTCCTAAAAGTATCGGCCTAGTACCAAACGATTCAGAAAGATCCCAAGAATAACTTCTGACACTTGAATAAGTACAGAAAAATGGTTGACACTTTTTTCACCATTTCAAGCGATTCGTAAAGATGATCTGCTACATGTATCTTTTGAAACGTCAGTCTCCCATTACGATGCATTCAATATTACATGCCACAAACTCTATTTTATAGGAAATTTTATCAGCTTTAATTTCGGTCTCTTGAACTGTAATTTGTCAACATTTCAATGAAAAAAGCTGTACGACGTCTCATTTTAAAGATAATTAATATATCTTCAAGAAAAAGACATAACATTACTGCCTTCAACCAATCAGAAAAAGTTATTTTCCAAAATGCACTCAAAAATACATTTTTTCATGTTTTTTGCTCTTGGCGTCACGTTATCTTTACCGAAATGGATTCATGTATATATCAACATGTTCAAAATTTTATTCTCTACTACTTTCATTATACATATTATATGTGTACGACCTATACTTTCAGAGTTAATACTGATTTTTACATGCAAAACATCCACTATCAACATAAAAAAATTGTCTTTTAATTAATAACTCGGCGAATTTAGGCCGTACAGAAACGAATAAAAAACCAAATTGTTCGTAATTAGATTCTCTACAACTTTTATTTAAAAGGTTTTTTGATTCGAGTGTTCATTTTGGAGGTATTAGTGAAAAATGCGTGACATGCATATGCGTTTTCGTTGCGCCGCAAAACTATCGATGTTTAAAAAAATTATATCTCTGCTCCATTTGCTCGTACAGACTTGAATAAAAAATGAAACTGTGCGGAATATTGTAAGCTACAATTTTTAAATTAACATAAATTTTTGCAAAGTTTATATTTTCTGAGTTGTTTGTGAAAAACTGATTTTTTGGACCCTCTCCTGCCCGCAATGTTGTGTCTAGACATAGGGACTTTTAATATGTGTAATAGTACCCTAAAACAAGCCTGCTTACAAAGTTTCAGCCCAGTTAGTACTATTTCCTCAAAATTTTGTCATTTTATTGGGCTATATAGTCTCATCATTAGATTGACGATCCTCAGGATTGTTTGGTTATGATTAAGAGGTCTGTTTAATCAATGTTTAATTGCCAATTAGGCTCAATCGATATAGTGGACTGTAATAATTAATCACCGTACTTAATCACGTTTATTAAACAAAAGATTACACTGAATGCAAAGCAGATAATACAAAATATTGTAAAATATTAATCAAGCAAAGTAACTCGTGTTGATACAAAACGACGTGTTTTCACGTTAAACGCTATTACCTGACTCCCTGGTTGAGGGGTGGATATATGCGCATGAACAATACCCTTGAGGTTCTTTGAAGTGATCATGCTGCTATATCGTAATGTACGTGTTTGCCAGTTGACAAACTAAATTCAATTCAAAGGCACTATATTATAACGTAATTTATCAATAATGTCCATACTCCCCACCTTGAACGAATGCTCGAACGCGTTCAATGTAATTACAATAAACAAAAATTAATACAATTAAAGTATATATACTTATACCAAATTCAACTAACTCATAGTAAACAAGTACGTGTAAACAAGTACTCATCACACAATAATAGCTAATGGGCACACTTGAAATATCACGTTTTAACAATCCACTGACTGTTTTAATCGTAACCACACACACAACATTATCGTTTCCAGGATGAGTTTCTGTAATTCTTCCCAGCAACCATTTGCAGAGAGGTAAATTTTCATTTTTTACTAATACAAGTACATCTGGTTGCAATTCACAAACCACACGTTTCTATTTACGACGTAAATCGCTCAAATAAAATTTTGACCATAATTTCCAAAAGTTTTGATGTAACTGTTGAATAGTTGATATCTTGATAATGAATAAAGTTTCACTTCTTCGGAAAACAACGGATCTGGCACAGTATTAATGACTTTACCGATCAAAAAGTGAGGTGTCAGGGATGCATAATCATTAGGATAGGATGACATTGCGTAAAGTGGCCTGGAATTCAAGGTTGCCTCAATCTGTACGAGTAATGTATAAAACTTCGTGTTCACGCCTAAGCGGAACGGCTGGTTCACAATAACAAAAAATGCGTAATAAAATGTGTAATAAAATGTGTAATAAATGTGGTTGCATAAAAAAACTTACCCCGTGGTCAATTATCACTTTACACTCACCACTAAATACATAATTGGTTAAGTAGGAGAGGGTTGGTGAAGGAAAGGAAATAGCGGTACCCACGTTGTTATTTAATTAATTAACTAATGCCGACAAACCGACGCGAATGTGATATTTAATAATGGACTGTGTTCTAAGAGAGAGCTGTGTCGACTTTCTTATCTCATTGTTGTAACCAGCGCTCACCTTGGCGATGCGCGAATAACAAATCGTAATCGAGAGATAAGAGGAGCATGCTTTTAATATATATTAGGCAAGGCCTGAACATAACCGCCCATCTAAAACTGAATAAGTTTTATACCAAAACAAAATAAATCATTAAAAATACACCCTAGAAATGTTAAGGTTGCTAGGCAAATTAAAACAAAACTTTAATACAACCTTAAAATTTTCAAAATTAAACGGAACATAAATAAGAGACAAAATAACCAAAATAAAATTTATTCATTCAAAGGGAGGATAATAAGCTTACTTATTGGACGTGTAAATAAATCTGCAGCGGTTTTTACAGATGCTACTCGTGGTATACCGTCACGACCAAAAAATAACTTCAATATGGCCAAGAGGCCAATACAAGGGGGCAGTATTTAAATTTTTAATTATGACCACATCATTTACCTTGGGCAATATGGTGGGGCAATGCCATTTGTTACGTTGGGTGAGTTGGTGGAGATACTCGTTCGACCACCGACGCCAAATGGATTGAGTAACCTGACACAATCGCTGCCAACGGGAACGCAAAGTTATTTCCTCCTGAATAGTAATTTCAGGTAGAGATAAAAGGGGACCGAGGTACACCGCTCTGGTGCACATACAAATAAATATTCATAAATAAGTTTTAGACACCGGGGCATTACGACGATTAGAAGACTTGATCAAAATGGGCCGGCGAAATCTACTCCCACATGAGTAAATGTTCTGGACAGTTGAACACGGAAAGGGGGTAAATCGGCCATGAACGGTTGAGCAGTTGTCGCACGGAAGCGCGAACAAACAACGCATTTGTGGATCCTCTGACGAACTAAGGGACGTATTCCAATAATCCAGAATTTTCGCTGAATAAGTGATTGCGTCATGAATGCACCTGAATGCATAGATAAAAGGTGATAATTATCACACAATAATCGCGATAAAGTGGCTTGTTTCGGTAATAGAAAGGGATGTCTGTTATCATAAGACAACAGGGAGTGACGCAAACGTCCGCCCACCCTAACAAGACCTAGCGAATCAATAAAGGGGAACAATTTTTGGAGTTGTTTAGAACAACCCTTGTTTAAATTTAGTTGATTTATTTCTTCGGCGTAGAACTGCTGTTGCGTAACTCTTATGATAGTTATCAATGAGATATGTAATTCATCATAAGAAAGAGAGCCTGATAATTTTTTATCAGAGTTCTTGCAATTGTAAATAAAACGGTTTACTTATGCAACAGTACGCTGAAGCAAGGTGAGAGAAGAAAATTTATCCAAAAATTGAGTGCAATTTTTTTGTGTAGAAGTAACTAATATATTAGGGGGAGATTTTATTTCTGGAAGAATTTCTAGAGAAGGGGGAGATTCCAAATTCCTGGAAGCCGTAATTAGATCGCTGCAGTTAGATGGGCCATGCCACCAGATATCGTTGTCAATCAACTGGTGCGCAATAAGACCACGAGAAGCCATATCGGCGGGGTTGTTTTCACCAGAAATATGGTACCACTGTTTATTTATTTTATTTATTTATTGTTTTATTGCCCAACAGTAATAACCATTTACAGGACAAAAATATAGAACTAACAAATTATATACACATGTGACCTACAGACTAAAGTTTAAATATACAAACGTACATCAACATTATCTTTATATATAACAGAATCCAAAGCAGTGTTATTTATATCTATTTGAGGACTTAATCTGTTAAAATTTTTACACATTACATTTATGGGTGCTTTTTTGCCTATATTAGTTCTACTAGTAGCAATCTTAAATGTTTCTATATATCTTGCTTCTAGCCTAGGTACGTTAAATGGTATTTATGATAACAAAACTGCACAATCTATTTGATTGTGTAACAATTTATATAAAAACACAGACCAGAATTTATTCTTCTTGTTTCTAATGACAGCAATTTAAAATTGTCAAGTAATTCATTTTGACTACAACCTCTTATAGGATAAACACCAGTTTGTTTAAAGCTTAAGTATTTTAAAAATTTTCTTTGTACTGCTTCTAACATATTCTTATACAATAAGTATATAGGTGACCAGATTAAAGAGCAATATTCCAGTTTGGTACGTACAAGGGAGTAAAATAGCAACTGTAAGCTAAATAAATCATTGAAATCTTTTGTGTTTCTAATCACAAATCCCAAGGAGGCACTCGCTGCATTACATAGTTCTTCTATATGTGGAGAAAATGACAGGGTTGGATCATATACTATCCCAAGATCCTTAATTCTATCATATCTATTAATAGGTGTATTATCAACTTGATATTCAAATAGTAAGGGATTCATTTTTGTTGTAAATATCATGCATTTACATTTTGCAGTATTTAGGTGTAACCTATTGTTTCTACACCAATTAACAATAAAGTTAATTTGTTGTTGTAAGTACTCACAATCAGATGTTGAATGTTGAATGGCAGTGTATTCTAAAATAATTTCCACGCGGTTGGCAACAAATGTTTTTAATAAATAAGGAGTGTTAATCCACGCTAGTACCACTTGAGAATCGGTGAATAATTTTATTTCCTTTAAGGGATAAGGAAATTTATTAGAGATTATAGAATATACTAGACGAGATAACAAAACAGCACCTAATAATTCCATACGGGGCATTGAAAGAAATTTTAAGGGTGAAATTTTACTTTTAGCTTGTAGGAGATGGCAATTCGTGTTATCTGAAGTCGTGCCATGTAGAAAAACACATGCAGCATAACCCTTCTCACTGGCATCGCAAAACCCTAACAGACGGTACTGTCCCGAGTCTAAAAACAAACAGCGAGGAATTTTCAAATTTGATAATTCAGTAAGGCGGAACAAATTTTCTCCCACTTCAAACACCAGTCGGTGTCCGGCGTGTCGTCCCAGCCTAAACGTTGTACCCATAATTGCTGTAAAAAATGTTTTATCAAAAACACCACCGGAGTCAACCAGCCGAGGGGGTCGAAAATTTTAGCCATATATGAAAGAACGGAACGTTTTGAAATATTCCCTTCGAAAGGAACAACATAGTAGGTGAAATTATCAGAATTCGGGTTCCAAACTAGTCCCAATATTTTGATACCAGAGATTTCATCAGAAAATGCTGCGGATGGTTCTAATTCAGATTCCTGGAATTGATTTAAAAGGGAGTTGTCATTGCTGGACCACTTTCTTAACTGAAATTGGCCAAGAGACAGCAATTTTATTAATTCAGATTGCAGCTGGTGAGCTGCCGCAACGGACTTGGCTCCTGAAATCACATCGTCCATATACGTGTGATTCAGCAAGGCCACAGATGCTAGAGGAAATTGTTGTCCTTCGTCGATCACCAAATGTTTTAACACGTGTTGCGCAATAAAAGAGGATGGTGTAAGACCATAAGTAAGCGTGTTCAATTCGTACTCTTGAACTCCGCTGTCGAGGGAGGGTTCCCGGGTTCAAATCCCGACACGGTCCGCTTGAAAAATGTTAGGCGAGCATTTTTCGCAAAAATACACCCTCGTTCGGATGAGAGGTAAAATGGAGGTCCCGTGTGTGAGTGTTGTCACGCACGTTAAAGATCCCTACCTTGCTTGGAACAGCAAGGATTCGGCAAAATTCAAAATTTTTCAGGTAAAAAAAACTCGCTTCCTGGCCAATGTAGTACCTTCGGGTGGAGCATTGGAAAATCACATGTAATGTCGAGGGAGGGTCGCCAGAACATATGTTGGTATATTCTATCTTGCGCACGTACTAAAATTTGGCGGTACATCATTCGTATGTCAGCACAAAGCGCTATTTTGTGGGAACGAAATAAAAATATTATTTCGGGCAAACCTGATTGAAGTTTCGGACCAGCGTAAAGACGTTGATTGAGGGACTTAGCGGTCGAATCATTAGCAGATCCGTTAAACACCACTCGTAGTTTGGTAGTACTGCTTGTGGTTTTATGAATGCCGTGGTGTGGTAAAATATAATCGGAGGGTTGCAGAGCAACATTCATGTGAGTTAGAGATAGATATTCCTTGAGAAATGAATTATAAACCTTTTGATTTTCGGTTGAATTCCGAAGTCGCCGTTCTAAATTTAGATAACTGTTATAAGCGATTTCACGATTGCGCCCTAGAGGTTCGGCATTATCCTTGAAGGGTAGGGCTACAATGTAACGACCAGTTTCATCGCGAGAGTGGGTACTAACAAAATGTGCTTCACAATAATTGTCGTCAATATTCACAGAAGGAGGATGCGAGACTTCTTCGGCGCCAAAATTTTTACTTGCTTTCAAGAGGTTGCGACATTATACAAAGCGAAGTAGCGTTTGACGGTCCTTGCGGAGAAGGCACCTGTCCCATTAACACGTATCCAAAAATAGTGTCAATCGCTAGAGGTTTACCAAGACGGTTATTTGCGTTATCCGAAAATAATATTCTACAACATATGTCCGCTCCTAATAATATTTCTACCGGAGCGGATACATGGAAATTAGGGTCATTACATGTAATTTTCCAATGCTCCACCTGAAGGTACTACATTGGCCAGGAGGCGAGTTTTTGTTACCTGGAAAATTTGGAATTTTGCCAAACCCTTGCTGTTCCAAGCAAGGTAGGGATCTTTAACGTGCGTGACAACACTCACACACGGGACCTCCATTTTACCTCTCATCCGAACGAGGGGAAATTAGGGTCAGCCAAGGGTAAATGTTTAAATCGTTCATAAATTCCACGTGGTAAAGAACAACCAGGAATATTACCTGTAAGTTTTGGAAGAATAGAGGCACAAAAATTTATTCGTTGATCTGCATAATTGGAAAGTAGAAAACAATCGACTAGCCCTTTAGAATTAACAGCGGTATTGGCTAGTCCACACACTTTACTGTGATTGCGAACATATTTAAGACCCAAACGTTGCACGCAAGCAGAAGTGATCGCATTGATCTGAGACCCTGAATCAAGCACGCACCTTACAGGTTGAAAATCGCCATTGATGTCCCGAATCTTAGCTTGAATCGTTCCTAAAAGCACTGTATAATTTTTAGGATTATTAGACACATTGCATGTAGAAACTGTTTCTTTCTTATCGGATGTGGAAGGGGTCACAGGGGTTATCGGTCCCGAAGTCGAGACAGGTGATGCATTATGCAAAAAGGTGTGATGATATCTGGAGCTACATAACCCGCATCTTCCTTTAGTGTTGCAGCCCTTCATATGAATGCCTAAACATTTGAAACAACGCAACATTCTTTTTAACGCGGTGTATCTATCGGAAACATTTAATTTTTGAAAGGTTTTGCACGCGTAAATTGTATGCCCTTCATTACAATAGGGACACGAATTACGATCGCATTTTACTTGCGCATCGTTAGTGGATTCTTTTACAAAAAAAGACTTATTTAGATTATATTTGGAGCGCGGTGGCATATTTACGTTGATGGGTTTTAAAGCTTGAACATCTTCGTGCATTTCTGAGGTTTTATTCTGCGCGGTTAAAAATTCGAACAACTTAGCACAAGTCGGCACATTAGAATCCGCGCGTGCATCAAATGCATGTTGTAATTTAGGATCCAAATTACGATAACATAGAGAAAATAGAATAAAGTCCGATAAATCTTCAACGTCGTGGGCAGATTTCAAAGTGCTTACTGCGTTGAAATGTGTATTTATTAAATTTGATAAGGAACCTGTAGATTTAAATTGAAGAATTTTATTCAAATAAAAATTAACAATTCTGCGGGGAGAGTCGTAGCGATCTACCAGTTTTTTAAATGCTTGCTCATACAAATTGGGATCTAACGCTAGATCAGAGACGACACTTAATGCTTCCTTATCGAGATACGATCTAAAATATAAATATTTTAATGAGACTGGAATAGATTTGTTTTCGTGTACAACACTGCGATAAGTAGTAATGAAATTATTCCACTTATCAATGGAACCATCAAAAACAGGAATTTCTAGGGGTTTTAAACATTCAACGGATGGGCCCTTAAATGCCAGATCATCCGCAGAAACCGATTTTGTAGAATTTTCTTTCAATTCTAAATATTTTGCACGAACTGCGTCGAATAAGTTGTCGAAAGATGCTAGATTTAATTTTACATGTAGTTTCGGGTCGGTTTTAGTAGCGTTAAATTCTATTATTGCTACCTGTAGTTTTTCGAGAGCATTTTCAATAATCGGAAGCCTTTGTATTTTTGCTTCTAATAAGTTTAATTTACTTACATTTGCGGAAACAGCATAATCCCATATGCCTTGCAAGCGACCAAATAAGGCTTCTTGCTGAGCTTGCAAAGAAATGCTGTCGAAAGACATTTTCAGAATAGCCTAAACTACACGCAAATATGTAATTGAATTAAAGTGTATTTTATAATTAAAATTGAATGCAAATATAAACAAACACACCTGTGCTGATAACCGTTTATCAACATGCAGGTCAAACTCAATTACGAGATTAACATTACAATTCGATAAGAGTGAATTTATTTCAAATACTTTTAGGAGCAACTTTGTAATAATTTAACCTAAAGCAAGCTCCTCTACAACCACGACGACAATTCTATCACGCATACTGGCTGAAGAGACTAAAAAGATAAGGTATGTTCACGCCTAAGCGGAACGGCTGGTTCACAATAACAAAAAATGCGTAATAAAATGTGTAATAAATGTGGTTGCATAAAAAAACTTACCCCGTGGTCAATTATCACTTTATACTCACCACTAAATACATAATTGGTTAAGTAGGAGAGGGTTGGTGAAGGAAGGGAAATAGCGGTACCCACGTTGTTATTTAATTAATTAACTAATGCCGACAAACCGACGCGAATGTGATATTTAATAATGGACTGTGTTCTAAGAGAGAGCTGTGTCGACTTTCTTATCTCATTGTTGTAACCAGCGCTCACCTTGGCGATGCGCGAATAACAAATCGTAGTCGAGAGATAAGAGGAGCATGCTTTTAATATATATTAGGCAAGGCCTGAACACTTCATATGTTACGAATGTCTCCCCAATCACATGGTATAAATATGCCTTTACACCCTTGACATTGCTTTCCCATAACCCACCGAAATTTGGTGTACTCGGAGGTATGAAATGCCATGTGATTCCTTCTTGTGTGCAGGAACTAGCTACGATATCTTGATCATTTTTTATAAAATCAAACAAAAATTTCAGTTCTTTATATGCACCGACAAAATTTGATGCATTGTGCAAATATATGTAAGTTGGCTTTACCCGACAGAATGCAAATCGTCTTAACGCTGCTATTAAAGCTTCAGTCATTAAGCTGGTAACTAATTCTAAATGAACGGCTTTGGTAGTAAAGCATATAAACAAGCATATATAACATTTGTATTGCTTTGAACCGCGACCTTTTCGGTCTTTCAAGATAATTGGACCAGTATAATCTAGACCTGTAATTATAAAGGAGCTTGAAACATTACACGAGTTTCTGGTAAATCGGCCATAATTGCATCTACTTGAGTTGGTTTATATCGAAAGCACTTTGTACAATTTTTTACAACAGTCTTTTAAATATACATGCCAAATATAGGCCAATAATTTTGGCGAACAATATATAAAAGAAGTTGCGGACCCGCTTGCTGCGATTTTGCATGTTCTTGCAAAAAAACTAACCGAGTAAATTTATGTTTGTTGCCTAGCAGAAGTGGATGTTTTTCATTACAACTGACAATAGTTTTTAATTGTCCACACACACGCAACAACCCATGTGAATCGATAAACGGTGCTAACGAAGACAATCGATTTTAACCCTAACACCTTTCTGAGAAAGAATCATTTTGATTTCTTGTGCAAAAGTCTCGCCTTGGGTTAATTTCACTATCTTAATTGTACTCTCATTTAACTCCAAAACACTTAAAGAACCAGTTTCCTTGTTTGGACATCTAAGATTATGAATAAATCGACAACAATATGCCATTATCCGAAATAATTTTGAATAACTAGAAAATCCTGAAAATAGATCAAAAGGCTCATTAATAGTTGTGGTGTTTTTTGTTTTGACCTTACATCAGGAAGATCATATCAATCACTGAATTTAAATGGATCTGGATGATAATCGTGGAGTTGGAGAAAGGAGGGTCCCTTCCACAATAAGATGCAATGCGCAAGCTCACCAGGTTGTAATCCTCATGTAGCTACATCTGCAGGATTTTGGTTCGTACTTACATAATTCCATCTATTAATATCAGTCAAGTGTCTAATCTCAGACACTCGATGACCGACGAATACTTGAAGTTTACTTGGGCAAGTATGTATACAATGTAAAACAATTTGTAATCAATATTGTTAGTCAAAGAATCTTGGACAGAATGCATCAACTGAGCTAGTAAAAGAGCGTCACATAGTTCATAAAGGAGCAATCTTTGTTTTAGCACATAATAGTTTTACATATATTTCATTTTTTGAATCAATAGTTTGTATGTCAATTACTGCACTATATGCGTCTTTGGACGAATCGCTGAATCCATGAAGTTATTTTACTATGGCATCTTTGCACATTACGAATCTTGGAATGTGTAGTTCATTGAACTTATTTAAATTTGACTGAAATTTGTACCATTGTATCGATAAATCTTGAGGCACGTCTGTGTCCCAAGCAATTTTTATTGATCAAAGCCTTTGCATCATTAATTTTGCTATAATAGTACAAGGACTGACTAAACCAAACGGATCTTATATCTTTACAATAACTGCTAAAATTGATTGTTTTGTAATTGCAGAATCTGGTTTTCCAATATAGACGGCATTATCCCCTAAATTAAAGACTGATCATGAATCAGAATTGTCATGAAATGTTTTTAAAATAATTGGACTATTCGAAGCCCATTTTCGTAATTGAAATGTAGCTGTTTTGAGTATATCGCTAATTTCTTTGTAAATTGTAATGGCCTGAATTTCATTGGAAAATCCTGTAATTAAATCATCGAATTAAATTAATTAAATCACTGAATCTCGGTGAAATAAGGCATAAAATTAGAAAACAATAAAAGGGAAACAATTTCAGAGAACTATGTAGGCTAGCTCAGAATATACATAAGTGCAGGTACGTGTCCAACCAGTTTTGAGATGAAGACCTAATGATGATGATGATGATGAAGCATATTAACAACTCCTGTAAAACAGCATTGGTATCTGACAAGTGTAAACCCACCATAGGGTCGCCTCAGATCCATATACAACCTTCATAGAACAACATTGGTATCTAACAAGTGTAAACCCGCCATAAGGTCGCTTCAGAACCATGTTAAAATCTACCAAAGGGTTAGCCTAAATCATAATGATTTTCCCCTTCAAAATAAATATAAAAAAACGACTGCTTAAGCCTTTCAATAATGCAATCGCACACTTCTTTAATAACCATCCTCTCAACCGTATAAATAGAAACATGTTAAAAAATGTTTTCCAATCCTCAAATTATTGAATTTATTTGAAATTACTAATAAAAATTAATCAGCTGATTTCACGTTAAGCGTATTGGCTACCTAAAAAAAAGTCGGTCCCAGGTCATAACACAAATTGAAGGCAATCATTCTTTTAAACTTTAAAAATTTTTGCTTAGTGTACTCAAACCAAATATTTTGAACATCAATAAATCAAAATCATCTTTAATTTATGTCATAAATGTCAAACTTGAAGTTTTTATTATTTTGACAACGATCCTAGGTCATGGATCGAAACGTAAATAAAGATGATTATAAAAACTATGAGTGGTTTAATTCCCAAAGAAGATTAAGAAGAATGCTCAACAAACCACACCAAACATATAGGGAGTATTTAAATCATCGACATAAAAATCCCTATCAATAATTTTTGAGGCTTTTTTGTAAAATTACTCGCAATCTTTTTCATTTTTTGAGAAATACACCTTATGCTTGGGTTCTTCAATGATCTGGAACTTGTGCAAATCATTTTCAATGAATTGTGTCACAAAACAGTACTGAATACTACATAACCTAGAACTCTATTTTGAAGAATCGGTAGATTTTTTCTTAACGAAATCTTGCCAGCACTGAGCAGTATCCAGAACAAATTTGCACCAATCAACAAATCAATGGGTTTACTTACATGAAAATTAGGATTTGCTAATTGAATGTTTGGAGGAATCTTCAAATTCAAAACATTAAAATTATAAGCTGGGAGTTTTCCAGTAATTTGTGGAACAACGAAACAAGAAACCGTAGATTTAAATCTATTATACAATGAATGAATCACAATCTCGCATTTTTTGCTTAAATTGGAAGCAATATTATTAATCCCAGTTACACAAATGTTTGTGTCTTGTTCTAAATCTAGTTGTTTGCACAACTTGGCAGTCACAAAACACGATTGACTTCCAGAATCCAAAACAGCTAAGGTTGTATGTGCCTTCCCATTTTTGTCATACACCAAAATTTCTGCCGTTGATAACAGAACATATTCAAGATGGCTGACAGTGATCAGCATGCATTTAACAGTTCTAACAATAGTTGTAATTATTGTGGTAAAAAAGTAGTAAACAAATATTATAGTTGTGTTACTTGTGATGTTAAAGTTCATCCTTCATGTAGTGACCGAAAAGGATCAGTTATTTTAAATAAAGATGGTAACAAATTATATTATTGTGCTGAGTGCTCTGATAATGGTAATGACAGTGTTGATAATATTGTTAGCAACAATAATTTGGATACTGGTATTACTGGTCAGGATAGTGTAAATTATCTACCACAAAATAATAGCCAGGATATTATTACTTTTCTCAAAAGTGAAGTATTTAACAAACTTATTAGAAGTATGGTTCTAACTTCAACTGTGCATCTACATGATGAGATTAAAGAACTAAGAGAGGCAGTCTTCAAATTGAGAAGCAGTAATGTTGATCTGATAAAGCTACTAACAAATGGTCAACAAATTACTAATTTAGCTAAGGGTAAAGTTACTACCAATCCAGAAGTTAACACCTTGAGTGATAATCAACTATTGCAACAGGTGGAATACAAACAAGGTCATAACATAAAGGATAGCATTAAAACAAGTACAAAATCAGGTGTTCACATGGTCCCTGATAAAATTTCATCTATATCAAAACCAATTATAAATTCTACTGATAATAAGAATAACAAAAACAATAACAATAACAACAATAAAAGCACTATCTCAAACATTCGAACAACCAAAAAAGAATTAATAATTGGTACTGCCACAGTTTGTGCCTCTACATCTAACGGTGAGTCCACTGATGATTTCATGGCTGTTACTCGCAGGTTTAGAACTTCCAAATTACATTTGACTAGAGTGAATCCATCTGTTAATGAACAAAAGATAATGGACTACATAACAAATAAGTTGCACGATCATTTAAACGTTGATACACCACCAAATATTAAACTTGAAAAATTGAATTCAAAATTCCCAAATAGCTATAGTTCTTTCAAAGTCTCGGTCAATTCAACTTATATGTTTACTTTAATGAATTCAGCCTTTTGGCCTAACGGTGTTGCTGTTAGAAAATACATGGACAATAATAAAACCAGGCAACCAAAATTTTCAAGTGTCACAGACTACGATACCTACAACTTAAGTCCAGCTCGTATTAAAGACCAACCACAGCAATTTGCCCATGGAAACGCTCTTGGTTCAAAGCAATGCTTTAGACAAACTTTATTTCTGTATTATCAGAATGTTCGTGGAGTCAGAACTAAAACTGTCGAAATGTATAAATCTACTTTAAATTGCAATTTTGAGATTTTGATCTTGTCCGAGACGTGGCTTTCTGCAGATTTTAATAGCAATGAACTTATACATAAAAATTATGAAGTCTACCGCAATGACAGAAAATACAACTTAGTTACCTGTAAGCGTGGTGGTGGAGTACTTATTGCAGTATTAACATCCATACAGTCTACTCTACTCTCGTGCAGTAACAGTTTACTATTTGAAGATCTTTGGATTATGTTAACCTTAGAAAGGGAAGTATTAATTATTTGTGGAGTTTATATTCCACCTAGTGCTGAGATACAGGTGTACCAAGCTTTTATAAATACAGCCGAAACCATCCGCGTACAATATCCACACGCTAAACGGCTTATTATTGGTGATTTCAACCTATCCGGAATCACCTGGGTTCAAGATGATGACTTCTTAGCCCCTAGTGGTCACCTCACTAGTAAAGAAGAGCATTTCACAGATAATATGTATTACCTGGAGCTTCTTCAACGGAACCACATAATTAACTTTCAGAATAACCTTCTGGACTTACTTTTTAGTGATGATTCCTTGAATGTTAAATTACGTGCTACCTCCACTCCCCTAAGTAAAGTTGATATTTACCATCCGCCACTGGAAGCGTTGGTTGATATAATTTCCATTCCATTTTTACAAAATAATAACAAGAGGTTTGAATTTAATTTCGACTTCAAGAGGGCTGATTTTGAAAGGTTGAATAATTTCTATAACGCTCACGATTGGTCATTTATTGATCGATGTAAGAACATTGACACTGCTATTGAAACCTTTTATTCTGTTATTTATGACGGTTTGCATAAATACACTCCTAGGAAAGTTAACGCTACTTCTAAATACCCAAAGTGGTACAGCAGAGAACTGAAACGACAAATTAACAAGAAAAATAAACTTTATCAAAAATTTAAACACACAAGATCCATAAATGACTATAATGCTTATTCAGATTTACGAAGAGAAACTAAAGTCCTTATTAATCGTTGTTACAAAAAATTCTTGTCTGATACTGAACTTTTAATACCTACAAATATTAAATACTTCTGGTCATTTATTAATTCTTTAAAGAACACCAATGGTATTCCTCGGCAGATGATCTACAAAGAACGTGCACTAAATGATGTTCAACTTATAGCTGATGCATTTGCTGAACATTTTGAAAGTTCTTATACAGTGCATACCATCATTCCGGTGTTTAACTTTGATACTCATAACACTGTTTGCAACTGCCTATACCACCATACATTTACCACCGATGAGGTGCAAGAAAAAATATCTGCTCTGAATTGTAATAAGAGCTGTGGGCCAGATGGTATACCTCCGGTACTGTTGAAAAACTGCAGCGCATCCTTGGTTAAACCTATTACTTTATTATTTCAGCGTAGCTTTGACACTGGTACTTTTCCCAAGTCTTGGAAAATCTCAACACTATTTCCCATTTTCAAATCTGGAAATAGGTTGGATGTTGCTAACTATAGAGGCATATCACTGCTCTCTATACTATCTAAAATTATGGAATCGATAATCACAGATGAACTTTTCAGAAATTTTAAACATACCATAGCAATGCAGCAACATGGGTTCTTTAAAGGCCGTTCTACTGCAACTAATCTTGCTGTATTTCACGAATATTTAACTAAGAATATAGAACGTGGATATCAGATCGATGTCATTTATACCGATTTGAGTAAGGCATTCGATAGTATTTGCCATCAGCTGCTTGTGTTGAAACTAGAAGCGTTAGGTATACACGGTTTATATCTATCTTGGATTCAATCCTATTTGCAAAGCAGAACTCAATGTGTGAAAATTGGAAATATTTCATCTAGAGAGATAACAGTATATTCAGGGGTTCCAAGGGTCACACCTGGGTCCGATTTTATTCTTGCTCTTCATCAATGATGTTGTGTCCATGTTCAAGAGTTCACAGGTGTTACTTTATGCCGATGACTTGAAATTCTTCAGGGTGATACATTCAAAATCTGATTGCTTCAAAATGCAACAGGATTTAGATAATTTTGTGACCTACTGAGATGGAAACTTCTTAAAGTTGAACATTTCTAAATGTAAAATTATGCGCTTTTACAGATGCACAATTCCTATGTACTACAATTATAGTATTAATAGTCATTCTATAAATTCAGTCTCGCGTATCACTGACTTAGGAATTAACTTTGATGTTAAAATAACCTTTAGAGACCACATCAACGCTATAGTATCCAAATCCCTCAGAGCTTTGGGTTTTATCAAAAGAAACTGTAAAACCATTCGCAACATGAAAGCCTTAAAAGCACTTTACTCAGGTTTGGTTAGAAGTCTGCTTGAGTATAACTCTGTAATTTGGTCACCATCTTACTCATGTCACATTGATCGCATTGAAGGGGTGCAGTCTAAGTTCGCTAAATTTGCTTTGTACCAAATACACTTTACAAGTGAACATATTACTCCGAGAGCAAGGTTGCAATTACTGGGTCTCCAATCGCTACAAACAAGAAGGAAACAAGGGATGTTTATATTTGTGTTTAAAATGGTTAACAACTTGATTGATTGCATGCCCTGCTGCAAAATTGAATTTCCATGTAAAACATCAGATTACTCGCTCTGATAATTTATTTTTATTAAATTTTCATAGGACAAACTACGGGCAGCAGGCCGTTATAGACCGCATAATGATGACAGCTAATACAGACTATATGCATATAGACATTTTTCATATAACTTTATCGAGTCTGAAAAGGCTACTTAATAGCAATTTGTAAATTTTTTTATAACCTTTGTTATATGTTTGAATTTGTTAAGTGCCAATTGGATTTTTTTATAAATCTGTAATGTACTGAAATATATAAATAAATAAATAAATAAATAAATAATCCAAATCTGAATTTGTAACAAAGGAAGCAACTCCAACACCAAAATTGTGATTTTCATTGAACTTTGAAACTGAATTTGTCAACACTGTTGAAACTGAAGTGGCGAGGCTGGGTACAGTTGCAGCAGCGTTCGTAATTGGGTTAGTGGAATTCACAGGATTTGCAGCCTGTCCGTGCAATAAACTACTGTGCCGTTTATGGCAAATTTTACAACCTCTGTTTACACTGCCTTGTAAAATGCCCAGTACATAAACAATTACAACATAACTTTAAGGATTTAATCTTATTCCATCTTTCGGGAATGGAAAGCTTTAATAATTTTTACTATCGTAAATTACATGTGATTCCTTGCACAAGTTACATGATCTTTGTGGAGTGTTATTAACTACCAATGAAAATTTCTTAGACCGTTTTTTATATTCAGTGAGCCCCTTGGCTTCGCTACTATTTAATTCTAATGTTTCCAAGAAATTGGCCCGATTTTGCAAGAAGTCAAAAAATTTCGATAATTTTGGCAATTGGTCGTCCTTTTTAAAATGCTCCCATTCTCTAGAAGTAACTTTGTTTAATTTTAGAGTAACCATGTAAATCATGATTACATCCCATTCCTCAGTTAGGAACATCTAACATTTTCAAAGATCTCAAATGCTTACTTACATTATCTACTAAATTTCGTAATCCATTAACCTATTCTTTGTTTAACGTTTCCATATTAAATAATCCCTTAAGATGATTATTCACGAGCATTCTCGAATTATCAAAGCGATTACACAAGGTCATCTAAGCTTGAATATAGTTACTTGAGCTAAATTCTAATTTTTTTTAACTAATCTAAGTTTTCTGAATCCAAACTGGCATGCAAATAGTGATATTTTTGGATGTCCGATAAAGAATCATTTTGGTGAATTAAAGCCTCGAACGTATTTTTAAATTCAATCCACAATAGATAATCAGAATTAAATATCGGCAAGGTAATCGCAGGCAACTTTACCTGGTAAAAATTACTCTCTACCATTCGTTTCGAAGCTTTGCCATTTTTTTGGAGCTAGTATCACTTGTACACGAATTGTTGTCCCTCGAAATTTCAGGTTTGGATAATGATTTAAGCAGCCCCCTTTGAAATTGCTAAATACTTTGAAAATCTATCATCAAGCTCTGTACGCTTTTCATATTCGGTTTCTATATCTATTTTTGCACACAATACTTCAATCTCTAATTGAACTTCTTCAAATTCCTGAAACAACAGTAGGAATTTGTCTCTTTAATTGTAATTCATCAATTGCTACATTATCAATCAGCTCCGACTGATCAAAAGAATTTTTTATTCAGTTTAGATATTTTACAAAACTGTTAACCCATTGTTCAATCGAATCGCGTCTACGAATTAATTGTTTTAAATCGCTATGACTACTAGCCATTTTCAATCCTTCTATCAACAAGACGTACAAGAGTTTATGCGGTACTTGCTAGATAGTATTCATGAAGACGTTAATCAGGTTACCTCCAATCAAATTCCTATATTGTCAGAATTAAATGAACTATTAAGTGACTCTGACAAAGGTAATGAATCCTGGCAGCAATATTTAAGAAGTAACAATTCCAAAATTGTTGATATTTTCGCTGGACAGTTAAAATCAACAGTACGTTGCACACACTGTAATCATTCTTCTGTAACTTTCGAAGTCTTTTGGGATCTATCACTAGCTATACCTAAGCAGTGCAAAGAAAGGAGAAAATGCATCAAATCACTGTCCATACAGAGGTTTCCTAAAATATTGGTGATACACTTAAAACGGTTTTCACCTACAGGTACATATCAAAGAAAGCTAACTACGCCTATAGATTTTCCATTAGAAGGTCTAGATATGCGACACTACGCTGCAGAAACAAATCTTGGAAATTGTCATTATAACCTGTATGCAGTATTGAAACACAGTGGGACTACTTTGAAAGGCCATTACATCGCATACTGTCGACACCCGTACTCATTTGTATGGCATGAATATAACGATTCCAAGGTGTGCAATATATCCTCTAAAACACTTGTAAAAGCGAAAGCATATGTTCTATTCTACGAAATGCATTCTGAAGAAATGAAACGAAGTACCTTAGTTTTGAAAGTTGTTAGAGATACAATGCATGCAAGAAACCTGTATCGGCCTAATTCTGAACTACATTGCGATTATCTGACAAAACATAATAAACCTGCCAATAGACGAACAACCGATCCAATTGTTATACTATCTAGTATTCTTGAAGAAATCTTAAATGAACTTCATGATATGCCAGATGTACAACCATTCTTATTTCCTGTTAATGCGAATTTAGTCGAACACTATCAAAATATTATCCAACGACCCATGGATTTACAGTCAATTCGAGATAACTTGCACAAAAAAAATACCATACTCGTGAAGAATTTTTGGTTGATATAGATCAAATTTTTAAAAATTCTGCTTGCTATGGCGATGCACCATGGTGTGGACCTTGTAAAGCCCTTGCACCAGGATATTCCAAAGTTACAGAAGAATTAGCAGACAAAGAGTCAAAGATAAAGCTTGATTAAATTGATGCTACCGAAGAGGAAGATCTTGCTAAGGAATATGATGTCAAAGGTTATCCTACCCTTAAATTCTTTAGAAATGGACAGCCTATTGATTATTCAGGAGGACGTGATGCTGCCCAAATAGTAGCTTGGCTTGAAAAGAAAACTGGTCCTGCAGCTAAAGAGCTTAAGACAGTCGAGGAAGCTAAACAATTTATTGAAGAAAATAAAGTTGCAGTTGTTGATTTCTTCTCAGATCAAACTTCAGATAAAGCTAAAGCTTATTTATCTGTTGCTAATGCTGTCGATGATTATGAGTTCGGAATCACTTCTGACGAAGCAATTTACAAGGAATATGAAGCTACATGTGGTTCTATTGTCTTATTTAAACAGTTCGACTAAGGAAAATCCATTTTTGAAGGTGAACATACTGAACAGAACATCAAAAGTTTTGTTACATCAGAGTCGCTACCAAACCTCGTAGAATTCAATCATGAAACGGCACCTAAGATCTTTGGAGGTGAAATTAAGAACCATTTACTCATCTTTCTATCTAAAAGTGATGACAAAACCAGTGCTATTGTATCTGCTGCTCGTTCTGTCGCCAAACCTTACAAATCTAAAATTTTGTTTGTTACAATCGATGTAGAGGAGGAAGACCACCAGCGAATTTTAGAATTCTTTGGAATTAAAAAAGAAGAGGTTCTCACAGCACGTATTATTAAACTTGAGGAAGAAATGTCAAAATTCAAACCTGAATCGTCCGAACTTGATGCTGAAAGAATAACTACATTTGTAGATAAGTTCTTAAAAGGTGAGCTTAAACAACATTTATTAAGTCAAGAACTTCCTGTAGATTGGAATAAACAACCCGTGCGTGTTCTTGTTGCAAGCAATTTCGATGAAGTTGTATTAGATAAATCCAAGGACGTCCTTGTAGAATTTTATGCTCCATGGTGTGGTCATTGTAAACAGTTGGTCCCTATTTATGAAAAAGTTGCAGAGCATTTTGAAAGTAATGTTGATGTTGTTATTGCTAAAATTGATTCCACAGCAAATGAACTCGAACATACTCGTATTACAAGCTTCCCTACAATTAATCTATACAAGAAAGAAGACAACAAAGTTATTGATTACAATGGTCCTAGGACTTTTGAAGGGTTATCTAAGTTTGTAGAGTCAGGTGGTGTTGAGGATGGTGCAGCAGAAGAGCCAGTTGAAGAAGAGACTGAAGATGATGATACTGCACGGCGAGATGAATTGTAATTGTAGTACTGACATATTTTTGTTCGTTTTCTTTTCAGATTAATTGTTTTCACATTTCTGTATACTAAATCAAATAAACCTTAATTGTTTTCACTATTAAAAAAAAAAAATTTATATTAATCAAGACAAATTCAGTTTTACAAGAATGCAATGAAATAACTAAATATATTAATGTACTACCCTTAATAAACTTATATCAACGTTTTAGTTTTAGCGTTAAATAAATCACATGACATTAATAA
Organism: Platerodrilus igneus; assembly: GCA_036346225.1. Lineage (NCBI taxonomy): Eukaryota > Metazoa > Arthropoda > Insecta > Coleoptera > Lycidae > Platerodrilus > Platerodrilus igneus. The sequence continues at coordinate 292,624 of JARFIW010001360.1, forward strand.
ATTACCATGTCGTTAAGATAATCATCGATAATTAGACCCTGAAAGATATGCGCTTAAAGTGCGTTTAAAAGGGATACAATCGTGTGTTTATACATACATTTATACACACATTAAACAAGATGGCTGACAGTGGAGGTTGTTGTGATGTTGGCTCTTTCATTTTCAAGTGTTGTAAGAAGAAATTAAATAATTACATATGTATCAAGTGCAATGAAAGTTTCCATGTAAGTTGCCTTATGAGAAAAAGTAAAGATTTTAAGTTTTTAAATGATAACAAGGTTATTTGCAAAGAATGCACTACAGAAACTTACAAAAATGAGGTTTCAAAAGCTGATAAGGACAAAGAAACTATTGTTTATCAAGAAAACCAGATTAAAGATCTACTAAATGACAACAAACTTAAGGACATACACATTGCAAAATTAAAAAATGAATGTTGCACCCTCTTAAATGAAGCTGCAGCTAATGAAGATGCTCTTTACAAACTGATCTCAGAAGCGAACAAAAAATTAAATCTTTTGAGGAAATTATTAGTAAACACCAATTTAAAGACAAACCTAGCAAATCCACTCAAACTGGTTACCTGGAGAACAACATGGACTCCACTAGAATACTTGAGGAGACTTTCTCAGATCAGTGGTTTGAGATAATCTTTGGTCATCCACCACTAATTAAAAATGAGGCCTCACTGAAAGATGTCAATACCAAAGCTACTTGTTGCAATATAACAATTTCCAACTCTAACAAAAGCTCTCAAACCTCTCCAGTTGCAATCAATACTATATTTAAATACAATGCATTAGTCAAAACAACAGGTATTGGAACTGATACCTGCTTATCTAGTCATTACAATTTAATAACATGCCAGACTAGCCAGTCCAGTGATAGTTTAACTAATCTACAATGTGCTGGGAATGCAAATATGTTGAAAGATTTGAAAAAACACCACACTAACTCTAAAGTTTTAATAATTGGAGATCATCACTGCAGGAATATTGCCAAGCTTTTATCCTATCAACCTAACTTTTATGATCAAATTAAAGTCCAATGTATGTTTAAACCAAATGCTTTGTTTTGAAGCAATTGTCAGTGATTTTAGAAATCTAACTAAAGATTACACAAAAGATGACTTTGTGCTTATACTTGGAGAAGGTAAAAATGCTACTCTTAGAAAATCTCTTCCACCTTCTATTTTAAGAGATTCCTTAAGTAAACTCAAACACACGAACAGTATTTTCATGACAATACCTTATCAGCTGAACAACAACTGTCTCAATCAAGCTATTTACAATATGAACCAGAAGATCTATAATTTGGTCTTGAATAAAACTGGGTACATAGACACTAATGCTTTTCTAACAGACAAATGCTGTACTCGATCTGGATTACAACTTAATGCAATGGGCAAACGAAAAATATGTGAAATCATAGCTAAAAAAATTATGGCTCAACTTCAATGGCAAATGGAAAATTCATCCACCATCCCTACCTACAATACTACCACTAATCCTGTTATGAATGTCAAACACTTGTCACCATGCTATATCAAAGACAATTTGGCAAGAGGTAAAAATTTTCAAACACGAACCTACCACAAGTCCATACGCTAATATCTAATTTAAATGATACCGCTTGTGAAATTATTCCTGATAATCCAATTAACCATCTTAATAAATGCAGAATTTTACACATTAAGATCCAAAGCTTAAGTAAGAAAATTAATTTAGTTGAATTACTAGTATGCAAAAATACTCCATCTTTTCTCTGTCTTACCGAACATTGGTTTGTAGAAACAAACATTAGTACTTTATATATATATATATCAGGTTATCAAGTTATCAGCACTTTTAGTTGTAGGTATACCACACGCGGAGGTTCTATAATACTAGCTAAAAACTGCATTGCTAACTTATGTAAACCTCATTCAGCAGTGTGCAGTCTATCCGTTGAACTTCATATCGAAATATCCTCAATTATCTTTAATAAATCAGTTTGTCTTATCTGTATATATTGTCCCAGCAATTGTAACTTTAAGTTCATACTACCTTAATCTTGATCCTAATACATTATCACTGAAATGTAAAACCTTACTAGATCTATTCAACGCTATCCAAATGCTTTCTCTCATTACTGAACCCATAAGAATTTTCTCGACATGCCGATACATCAGCATCTCGACTTTAGATTATATTGTTTCGAATACTCCAGATATTATATCAGTTTCAAACTATGATCCCGGTCTCTCAGATCATTACTTACAAATTGCGGACTGTGCATTTAATTTGAACTCTCAGAACAACAACTCTGTAGAAAATACTCGAAATGATGTAATGATTCGAAAAGAATTTCTACTACCTCTATTAATGAATTTACATTTTTCTTTAGTAAATATAGTTTTAGACTAGATCCTAAGATAGATACCGACAAAAATTTTAATAATTTTTTTGAACATTTTTTATATTGCTTTGAAACTGTCTTCCACAAATGCAAATTGAAGCGGAAATCAGTAGTCAATCCTATCAAGGTTCGCTTTCCAAACTCACTGATTAATAAGCTGCAGAATTTAAAGGATCTTAATTCAATTAAAAATTTCTCCAATAACCCGTTCATTACCCAACATTATTATTCTCTTAAAAAGAAAATCGCTACTGAAGTGCATAATGAAAAAGTTAAGTATTACACCAAACTCATCAACACCTCTAATAATAAGGCTAAAACATTGTGGAGCATAGTAAATAATATGTCAGAGAAAAAACCTAAAGCCACCAACTATCAGATTCAGAATGATGGAACATTTACTACCTGCTTAAAAGAGATTTCAAATATCTTTGGACAGTATTTATCAACAATAATTGAAAACAAACTCGATGCGCATTTTGGAAAAAATTCTGTCACCCTTGGCACAACAGGAACCACTATGAGGAACTGGATGTTCTTCGAACCGATCTCTGAAAATGAAGTCTTTTGCACTATTCAGTCTTTTCATAATAAAAACTCTACTGGCATTGATGATATCCCAATATCACTAATCAAAGCATGTGCAAATGATTTATCCTTGATACTTTCAGATCTTATAAACTTTTCTGTTTCAAGGGGAGAATTTCCTCAACAATTAAAAACTGCCAGCGTCTTTCCAATATTTAAAAAGGGGGATGCTTTAAACATCAAAAATTACCGTCCCATCTCTCTTATAAGTGTATTTTCTAAAATCTTTGAAAAAGTGTTCTACAATAGACTCATTACCTTCTTTGATAAGTATAATATCTTATGCACCCAACAATATGTGTTGGAGTTTCCTAAATTATTTCGTATTCGTAAAATCTTCTTTATTTTCAATAAGATTAATTACGTTCAAAAATGCTCTATTATTTCATTAGAGTATATCAATATTCAGTTACATTAAATAGCCTGTCCTACAGGCAGGAAGATAACCTTGAGCATGTGCAGCGCTCACCTGCCTTCGTTCTGATAAGCAAAACACGGAGTTTGTTACTAGCCTTCCCAAGTTATAGACGTATTCGCGCGGGCTGTAATTATCTTTATGCTAAACCGCTGTTCTATAAATTATTTCTAGTGTGCAAAATTGTAATGAATTCGTTCCTATCGTAATAGTTATTGATTAACTTAAATACGAGGCGATCATTATTCCTAGTAATTTGTATTCTCTCAACACAGGTGCGTGTTTTTTCCGGATATATGTAAATTTCTTACAATCGTCCAAACGTTATTGATTTTTCCGGTTATAATCGTAATTAATAACAATTTTCTTAATCTAGTATCACAACAAGTTATCTCGTGCTTGTGTGGTATTGATGAAATGACCCTTTCCATTGACGTATCATACAAAATACGTTAGTGAACTTGATGCAATGGCATATGTACTTAAAGTCATAATACTGTGATAAAAGTAGTACGTTTATACAAGTCCGAATAATTCAGAAATTTAATATACTGTAAATTGTGCTTTTCGCTGTATTTCTAATTCTTATTGACGTTATAATATATGATCTTCTTACTACACGGTGTACGATTAATTAATTAATTTACTAACTCAATAAAGTTCACCATATTGTCGTTGTGAGTTGTTATATTGTCAATAGTGTTCATATCCTACTATTCGGTCCTTCGTATCTTCGCATTTCTTCCACTAGTGTCTACCCCTCTACGATTACAGTTCACTGCTCCGGGAGGTGGAACTTCAGGGGTGCCTACTTCGCTCCACCTTCCCTGAGTTACCCGATCAATATGGTTTTCGCCCGAATCGCTCGACTGAAATGGCTTTGATTGATCTAACCCAACTGATATTGGAAAAACTGGATCTTGGTGATTATGTAGTAGTGGTCTCTTTCGATATGACAAGAGCCTTTGATACTTTAAATCCTAAAATTATCTCATCTAAACTAGATAACATGGGGGTTCAAAACATTTTAAATGCCTGGCTTATATCCTTCTTAACAGCAAGAAAATTTTTAGTTAAAATTAAAGATGCCACGTCAACTACATTTGAACTAAATTATGGAACTCCTCAAGGTAATATTCTCGGCTCTTTATTATTCTTAGTGTATATCAACGATCTTTACCTACATATCTCCTGCGGGAATCTATTCCTTTATGCAGATAACGCCTGTATTGTCATTTCTGATAATAGTATCAATAAATTGCGGATGAAAGTCTCTACAATCATAAACGAATTTGACTCGTGGACACGGAAGAACAACTTAATTATTAATCACATTAAAACTCATTTAACTTACTTCGTCAATAAGGGGAAATATGTCCATCATAGTGATTTGCACTGCCATGACACTCGTAATAAAAGGAAATTTGTCATAGTCAAGCACCAACATTCATTTTATAAAAAGTCTCCTGTTCATGCTGGGTGTTATTTTTATAACTTGCTTCCCGACCAAATTAAAAAAGTTGCTACCAAACCAATCTTTCAAAGACACCTACATAAACTGCTTGCAGACAACTCTTTTTATTTTATTTCAGAATTCATAAACTACTGCAGGAATAAATCTTCAACCTAATTATATTATTAGATATTTAAGTTAAATTTGGTCTATTATTATTATGTTTTTATTGTATTCCATTAGCAACTTTAATTTGATTACAGTATATACCTGTTATATTTTATTCATGTATTTAAACATTTATATTGTATTTGACATGTCCTATCTATTGTACTCAATAGCCATTGGATTAAAGATTATCTTATCTTATCTTACACAAATTGTAAAGAAGCTACAACCTAAATAATTCAATGGATACCAAGGTTAGGTACTAATCAATAATCTTACAAAAAATTGGAAAGGACTCACTTTAATTCTGTTGGCACTGTTAAATTGCAGGCAGTCGCCACAAACCATAAGAAGTCAAAACTGCTTTCCACTTCTAATCTGTTTGCATTCTACACATTTCAACTTATCACGGCTCAATGGATCAATATTTAATCAACGTTTAATTGCCAATTAGGGTTAATCGATATAGTGGATTGTAATAATTAATTGCTGTACTTAATCACGTTTATTAAACAAAAGATCACATTGAAATGCGAAGCAGATAATACAAAATAATAATCAAGCAAGATAATTTGTGTTGAGACAAAACAACGTGTTTTCACGTTAAACGCTGTTAACCGACTCCCTGGTTGAGAGGTGGTTATTTGTGCATGAACAATACCCTTGAGCTTCTTTGTAGGGATCATGCTGCTATATCGTGATGTACATGTATTTGCTAGGTGACAAAACTAAATCCAATTCAAGGGCACTGTATTTTCACGTCATTTATCAATAATTGTCCAGGGTCCTTGTTTCTATAGTAAAGATGATACACAGGTGGAATATATGGTAAGAGGTCTATCATATTCTTTTTCTTTGCTGCTGTGAGGTTTCCTTGATGGATACAAAAAATCCTGGTACATGTTGCATAAGGTATTTCTTTTTTGAAATGTTAACTTTGTAAAATTCAGTATCAGGGTTTAGGCTTTCTTTGAATTGAAATTGGAGAAACTGATCACCTTTGGAGCCATCTTATTTTTAGCCAATTGAATTATAGCCACACGTTTTCTTTCTGTTGGTAATAACATTTTCTAGGTTTGCTGTGTTCAAAAATTCCTCAGGATACATTTTACTACATCAAAATGTTTTTTGCCATTAGCAGTCTTAGCAAGTTCAATCCATTACTGTGGGTTATAAATTGGGCCATGCTTTCAGTTGGCATTCTCTATTACACCAAATTTGCCATCATTTGGAAGTAATAACTTTAGGCTAAAAATTTAAGATCTATTGTATTTGTTCTCATGTTTAGATTTTGCACAAGTTTTAATAAGAAAGACGTTTTAATATTTTTCTGTCCTGTACAAGAATCAGAATACGCAATGATATGTTCATAAGTTGTTGTCTTCAGTTTTAAATGTTTAATCAAACATGTTGGAATGTCGTGAGATTCACGATTGCTTTCAGTTTCATCCCATACATACTTGTATCCTGTTTGATTATTCGCACTGTGTATACCTAGATTATATAGATATAAATTTCTTATATAATAGACAACAGAAACTTTAAGCTTTGGATATGAAAGAGCTTTTGGTAAATCGAAAGCCATAATGTAGGCATCATTCACTTTTTTGAATCCTTTCTCAAACTTTCTCGCCTCTTCTGCTTCTCACAAGTGTAACTCTTTCTGCGAACCTAATTCTTTTTCAGTTTGTTATTATCTGTAGTTTTTAGCTTAAGTTCAAACTCATGACACAGCTTGCAAGTATCTTAATGTGGAGGCTCACTATGCAAATTAAATTTTGTATTGAATACTTGTTTCTTTGGTTCAATGTTTTCTGTGGTACAATTTTCTTTGTATGGGTCGTACATCTTTTTAACACAATTGGACAGCGTGCACGATTAACGGTTTTCTATAATTTACAATTCCATCACCAAAACGCATTTTGTGGATTCCAGGCGAAATAACTTATTAAACTGTAGATTGGTTATACTGACAATTGCAAACAATACTCGTCAGAAATGATGGTTGCATTGCAGAGTGCGTTCAGAGTGGCAACGAATGATGTTTGAGATGTTCCAAACTCAGTGGTTAGAATTCACCATGTGCGAATTTATTAAAATAATACGTATTTTGTATACCATAGTAAATACGCCAGGATAGAAATTATTTCCATGTGCTCCCGGGAATAATTTAGTATTGCGTGCTTCTAGCAATAATTTAGTTTCACATGAATCCGTAATTAAATGCTCTAGGGAAAAATCCTCATTAGATTTAGCAATTTCAAATTAATATAAACGAAGTAAACTTACCCACTTTCGGCTTTGCACATTAAAGCAAAGTGAACAAACTAACTTTTGAACACCTAAGTACCAGATGCTTTTCAGGCCAAGCTCAAATTCACAATTAGGAAGACCCATTTTCGTGCAGTGCTTAAATCAAAAAGGAAGACAAAATTCGTGTATCTAACAAAGTAGATAGTGTTCCTCCTAAGCAGATAAGGTTACCAAAATTAACAAACAGAATGTTGTTTTCAACCAAACACTTTCCCACAAGGTCTGTATGTATGGTTGTCTATCTATCAGAATAAGTAGAATACATTGCCTAACCAACAAAATTGGTAACAGAAAAATTTAAACTGTTATAAGATGATAGATACAACAGGAGACAAAGGAAACAAATGTGTATATCATGAGCTTGTTTGTAAAACTTCCATCAAACACGAAATACTTGGATGGCAAGTATTTAACTATGTACCTAAACGGCTGTTCAACCTCAGCATCTTTATTATTGTGAAAGTGTCCAAGACAGGTGTCTTTGTGGATATAAACATTACGTTAAAGTTGGCCACTGTCAAGAGCGATATCGCAATTAATTGCATAAAATAGATAGAGCTCAGAAATACCATTATAGGGATTTAGAAAGTTTGACAAGTATTATACAAGAAGATATATTGGTGAATCAGTTGTGTGCAATGGAATGTTTGATTTATGGAGTATTATGCACATTGTTGGACATATTAGACGATTTAATGAGGTTCGAAATTTTGTTTTCAAGTTTGATGGTTAGGTTTTTGACTATTGGAGTAGTAAATTAGTCATTTTCATTTTCTGTAAGACCACGAATCATGGTGGAATTAACAAAAATAAGAGTTGCTAACTTTCCTCTATATGAACAGTGGGATAGAATGCATCACTGTTTACCAAAATATACCATACAATCATTCTTCTATATTATTCACCTATGGTGCAAGTGATATGACTTATATGCAGTATAATTTTCCCATTGTTTGTTAGTTACTTTGTTAAAAGATATTGACGGAGTTACTGATCCTGCCGATACTTGTATTCACTAATTTTTTGCAAGACACCATTCAGCGTAATTGGGCATACGAGTTTGTATATTCAGATGTAGTGTTGTACGTCTTTATCCTTATGATATTTATTATAACAGAAGGCAAAACATCAACTTTATTAGTTTCTAATATGACATAGTTCAAACTCTGAAGAAGTACTATTAATCCTTGTTACGTGTTATGTGAATTGATCCATAACATGTCTTTTGTATATTAAATAACCAGTTTCCATTCGCTTATATTTAATAAATCTATTTCTTTTTGTATTAAAAGTAAAAGTAATTCTCCTTGTTTCTTAGAACTGGCTTTGAGTGGGTTATAAAATATTAGCTACATTGTTGGTTTAGAATGCTAAACATATCTTGGGGATATTTTTATCGCATTTGGGAAAATGATATGGAACTGTATTGTACTTCGAACTATTACTGCTAGTGTGAAAATCTATTGAGCTCTTCTGTAACAACTTACATCAGCCAGTGCAATGAAGTGAATAATTGGGTTTTCTAAGGGGAACCTATACGTTGAAGTATCATAACTCAAACAGTTTATTCAAATTCCTACAAGGTATATAGGTTTATAAATATATTCAAGAACATCTATTCTACTTACAATTTGTCCTAGCCTTTTAGTAATAAGTTATTTAAATGTTATTTTTAAGAAAAGTCAAATTGAAAGATATATAACAAAAAGTGCATCCTACTAGATCGATCACGATTCGTTCTATCAACTTTTAAAATGCTGAGAGCGCACACTAGAAAACATAAATTAATATTTAACAACCTTTATTAACAGCTAGGAATTACAGACTTCAGATTAGTACCTCGACTCTGACTAGTATAGTTGTGCTTTTGGCCGGAGTGCCGTTTAGTGTGTGTTTTTTTAAATTTAGAGACCTAGTTATCGTCCCCACCTATTTTTACACTATTCTTTTAGACCACTACTAGAATCGGAAGATTTATATAACGAAAACTCAGACCATGACTCCTTGAAAATTCGCCTCCATCACCAAAGAACGAAAGTGTAAGACAAAAGTTAGCCAAGAGCGAGTCGAGCTCGCACTATTAGGATTCCGTATTAATACTACAGTGAGTAATCAATAAACCAAATTAAGCTGTTTTTATTTTTTATGTATATTTAAATCTTATCCAAATTTGATTGTGATAACTGAAAAATGAATATATGGTTGCATATTGTACTGGTACATTAGTAAATACGTTGTCTATTACTGTGTTTAAAAAATTTTTCCCCCACAACTATTACACTCAAAAAAACCCTGCAGTTTTTCGATAATCTATGACTCAATAGCTACTATCTCTATTAAAATCAAAATTTTAGCTTTAGAAATGTAGGAGAACGCAGGGGGGGCTGTCATTTTTGGCACATTTTGAACTATATCATGAAGACTACTGGATCGAAAATTATAAAAAAATAATTTTTAGAATCCTCTTTCAAATGATACCTCACACGATATATTTATTAAAACTTTTTTTTTGCCTGAATTAACTTCGCCATTTTAATCTAAAAATATTTTTTTCTATTTTCTGACTGTCGATATATGTGCGCACCATAAAAACCTAGCATTGTGCCCAATTTCAAATTCCTACGTTACATAGTTTACGAGAAAAATCTCTGTGATAGACGGACTGACGGACACGAGAGTGCTCTTATAAAGGTTCTGCTATACCTTATAAGGTACGGAACCCTAAAAACCTGTTATATCCTTAGAAATGTGCATGCCTTTATGTAAGGTTTAAGGAGTTATTTAACATGTGGCAATTAACGCCTTAATTAATGGGCAGGTTTTCTATGATATATATTATTTATTTTAGTAAATGTTAAAAATTGGTTTCTTTCCTTTTTTGTATTAATTAAAAAAAACAATTCTTACTAAGTGCCTGTAACTTTATCCTTTGTATTAATTTTTGCTTTGCTTGGTCTTTGAAATATTAGCTAACCTGAAAACATTAACTTTACTACAAGACTTGCAAAATATCCCTCTATTTCATAAAATTCCATTTCCTGATTTAGCATGTGCTCTTTCAAGAAAAGCAAATGGCCCTAAAAACTTTATTTAGTTATTAATGACTTTAGGTTACAAGTAGTTGTCCTTACTTAGAGCTTAGGGGAACACGAAGACTTTTTTCTGTAGTTTTGCCACGACTTACATATTAAGTGAATTAACCCGTAACATGCTTTTATTTATTGGATAACCCGTTTCCATTTTCTTACATTTAATAAAGCTATTATTTTTTGTATTGAAAGTAAAAGTAATTTCTCTTTCTTCTTAATCTTCTTTGGGAATTAAATCACTCATAGTTTTTAAAATCATCTTTATTTATGTTTCGATCCATGACCCCTAGGATCATTGTCAAAATAATAAACACTTCAAGTTTGACATTTATGACATAAATTGAAGGTGACTTTGATTTATTGATGTTCGAAATATTTGGTTTGAGTACACTAAGCAAAAATTTTTAAAGTTTAAAAGAATGATTGTCTTCAATTTGTTTTGCGGCTTGAGACCGACTTTTTTTAAGTAGCCAATACGCTTACCGGGAAATCAGCTGATTAATTTTTATTGGTGAATTTTATATAAATTCAATAACTTGGGGATTGGAAAACATTTTTTAACATGTTTCTATTTATACAATTGAGAGGATGGTTATTAAAGAGGTGTGCGATTGCGTTACCATAAGACTTAAGTAGTCGTTTCTTTATATTTATTTTGAGGAGGAAAATCATTATGATTTAGGCTACCTCTTTGGTAGATTTTAACATGGTTCTGAGGGGACCCTATGGCGGGTTTACCCTTGTCAGATACCAATACTGTTCAACGGAGATTGTATTTGGTTTTGAGATAACCTTATTGCGGGTTTACACTTGTCAGATACCAATGCTGGTTTACAGCGGTTGTTAATATGCTTATTGTTATGTAATTACTTATTGTATGTATAAACAGAAATCATGTATGTAGGCTGTATTTCATGTTAATATCGCAAGGAAAACCCAGGAAAAACTTGCAATGCTACCTAGATATTGTGGGAATATGATTTTCATTTGTTATTTTTTTTAGTAATAGAATCCATTGTTTACTGAAAGTCACGGATTCGCTTGCAACGCAGTTATTTTTATGTAGGGTTATATAAGCAGCTTCTTTGATTTTGCGTTTTTGGTGGTTTTCTTCTTTGTCAATAATTTTTGCGTCCTCCCATTTTATTTTATGACTGGAGTCCCATGCATGTTGGCATATCATGGATTTTTCAAATTTTCTATTTTTTATGTATGCTTTATGTTCTTTTAATCTAACTTCAAATGGTCTGGAAATTTCCTCTATATAAAACTTGTTACATTCGCACGGTATTTTGTAGATGCAATTTTTTGAAATTTGTATTGCGTTTTTGGGTTTTGTTTTTGTTAATTGTGCTCTTAGTGTATTGTTGGTTCTAAATACTGTTTTAATTCTAAATTTGTTTCCTATTCTTTGGATTTTTTCGGAGAATCCTTTTATGTATGGTATTGAGAGCATTTTTTTTTGTTGTGTATCGTTGTTTTTGTTTTCTTTTTCTTTATTTTTAGGGTTTTTATTCATTTCTTTCTCTATTATTTTTTTAGGATATTTGTTTTCTATTAGTGTACATCTGATTAGGTCTTTCTCTTTCTTTAAAATTTCTTCGTTTGATGATATTAATTTTGCTCTATCATACATGGTTTTGATAATTCCTCGTTTGACACAGTGTGGGAGGTTTGAATCGAAGTTTAAGTATCTGTTTGTGGTTGGTTTTCTGTATACCGATGTATTAATTGTTGTATCGTTTTTGCTAACTAGAATATCTAAAAACGGAAGTTTTCCATGTTGTACTAATTCATTCATTCAATTAATAGTTGGTTCTATTTCGTTAATTGACTGTACAAAGTTTTTAGTTAGTTCTGTATTATGAGGCCAAATAGCATAGACATCATCTACGTATCTCCACCAGATTAGCGGTTTCAATTCTTGTGTGAATATTACATCTTTTTCGAATTTCTCCATGAATATATTACTAAAAATTGGCGATAGTGGACTTCCCATTGCCATTCCGAAGCTTTGTTTGTAGAATTGATTACTTATTTGAAAATATGTGGTATTGACGCATAAACCAAGGAATTCCATAATCGATGATATACTTAATTTTGTTCTTTTTTTTAAGGTTGCCATCTTTTTCTAGTTTGTTTTTTATAATATTAAGCGTTTTGTTTATAGGGACATTTGTGACGAGATTTACTACATCAAAACTTACCATTGTGTGTGTATTTTCAATTTTTATGTTTGATAATTTTTCTAAAAAGTGTAGGTTGTTTTTTTATGAAAGAATCTGTTTTGCCTGCTAATGGATTTATAATTTTTAGGAGAAATTTTGTTAAATTATGGCTTGGTGAATCTATGGAGCTTACGATAGGTCTTAAAGGAATGTCTTTTTTATGAATTTTTGGTAGACCGTAAAAGTGGGGTGGTTTACTGTAATGTGGGACCAGTTTGCTTTTTTCTTTGTCTTCGAATTCATTTTTAAATTTAAATAGAGTTTTGTATATTTTATTTTCAATTGATTTTGTTGGGTCCGTTTCTAAACTAGTGTAATTCTGTGTTTAACAGTTCGTTGACTTTTGTGTTGCAATCGTTTTTATTCATTATTACTGTTGCATTGCCTTTGTCAGCAGGTACAATTATAATTGAGTTATCGTTTTTTAGATTGCAATTTGCTTTTATTTCGTTATTACTTACATTTGGCTTTATTTTGTGATTCTTTTTTATTTCGATTTTGCATCGTACTCTAAATTCGTTTGCTTGATCCTCTTCGAGTTGGTTTGCTGTTTTCTCAATACAGCTAATTATTTCAAAGGTTGGTATTGATTTTGGTGTTACTGCAAAGTTAATGCCTTTTGATAGAATTGATTTTTCTGTGTTGTTAATAGTTCTACTTGATAAATTTATCACGGTGTTTAGCATGGTGTTGCTGTTTTCTAACATTTTATTTTGCGTGTTATTTTCTTTATAAATAGATTATTAAATTTCTTTATGTGAATTTCTTTTTGTTTGGAAAATACTGATTCGTGGTAGGTTTTTGCACTAACGAGAATTTTATCAAAATCATATTTTGTTACTTTTATTCGTATGAAATTTATAATGCCCTCAATATCTTGTCTTAACTTATAAATAATGTCTGTGGTTTTGTACTCTTTCCCTCATCATACTGTAAGTTGCTCTTTCGAGAATCCTTGATAGTTTATTGCTTGTCTTTCCAAATTTGATTCTAAATCCTTTTGGTATTATTTCGTTGTTTCTGCATTTAATTAGGAACGCGAGTGAATTTTTGGAATGTGATAGCTTTAGGTTTAGATTGTCCAACTGTCTAAAACAAATACAAATTTCAGACCCATACCTGACTTATAAATACTCCCTGTATGTTTGTTGTGGTTTGTTTAGCATTCTTCTTAATCTTCTTTGGGAATTAAACCACTCATAGTTTTTAAAATCATCTTCATTTACGTTTCGATCCATGACCTAGGATCGTTGTCAAAATAATAAAAACTTCAAGTTTGACATTTATGACATAAATCGAAGGTGACTTTGATTTATTGATGTTTGAAATATTTGGTTTGAGTACACTAAGCAAAAATTTTTAAAGTTTAAAAGAATGCCTTCAATTTGTATTGCGGCCTGGGACCGACTTCTTTTAGGTAGCTAATATGCTTAACGTGAAATCAGCCAATTAATTTTATTGGTGAATTTTATATAAATTCAATAACTTGAGGATTGGAAAACATTTTTTAACATGTTTCTATTTATACAACTGAGAGGATGGTTATTAAAGAAGTGTGCGATTGCGTTACCGTAAGGCTTAAGCAGTCGTTTCTTTATATTTATTTTAAGGGGGAAAATCGTTATGATTCAGGCTACCTCTTTGGTAGATTTTAACATGGTTCTGAGGCGACCCTATGACGGGTTTACACTTGTCAGATTCCAATGTTGTTCTATGAAAATTGTATATGGATCTGAGGCGACCCTAGGTCATGGACCGAAACATAAATAAAGATGATTTTCAAAACTATAAGTGGTTTAATTTCCAAAGAAGATTAAGAAGAATGCTAAACAAACCACAACAAACATACAGGGAGTAATTTCTCTTGTTTCTTGGAACTATCCTTGAGTAGGTTATAAATTATTAGTTATATTGTTGGTTTAGAATGATCTAATAACTGTAAATATACTAGGCACATCTCAGGAATTTTTTATTGCATTAAGGAAAATATGTGGATCTTTATTGTACCTCGAACTATTTCTGCTGGTAATTACAAACTTCACTTTACTAACACGACTGAACTAGAACGGTTGCGTTTTGACTGGAGTGCTGTTTAGTTTGTGTTTTTTCATATAGTTACCTCGTTATCGCCCTCAGCTTTCTTTACCCTATGCTTTTAGGGTACTACTAGAATGGGAAGATTCATGTGACTAAAATTTAATGAGAACCCAGACCATAACTCCTTGAAAATTTGACTCCGTTGTCGAAGTACGAAAGTGTAAGTAAAAACCTATTTTAACTTTGGCATAGAAATTTGCATGCCCAAATCATATAATTTATTATGTAAAGGTTTTTAGAGGTATTTGACATGTAGCATCATTTGTATATTGTGTTACGGGTATATGACAATACTTACCTATGTATTTTTGTATGACGTATCGTCTATTCGAATTTGATCTTATAATTTTTAAGATATACTGCAACGTTCTACACAAATAAATTCCTTCGCCTCTACTTCCATTCGTAGGTTTTAGAATCCAAATGTTCATACATCCATCCATTTTTAAGTGTGGCCAAAACTTTTCAATCTCTTTTAGTGTACTTTTTGCACCTCGCACCACATTTTGAATAATCGTTTTGTGATCACTTTTAAAATGATGGTTCAAATGTACAATTTTGTAGTAAGACTCTAAGAATTCATTCCATTCGCACTCCAACGACTCTTGTATCTCGAAATCGATATCTTTGTGATTACATTTTTGTACGATTTTTCCCAATTCACTGTATGCAAAATCATACATACTAAGTGGTACCTTACCACTATCAGAAACTACAATACCACTCTGGCGTGACGATATTTTGACAATCCATTTTAGTAAGGAAAGTGCAGCTGTTAGTTTGAAATCGTTGACAAAATCCCTTGGATCATTAGTGTTGGATAGGTTGTATGTTCGTGGGTGTCGTACACTCGAAACACCTGGGTTTTGGAACCAATGAGCCTCTTTTTTCATTGAGTCACTTAAACCTTGTTTAGATGTATAACTAAAAATACCTCGCCGGAAACGATTTATTAGTGTAACTTTCAAATTGTCACGGTTTACTTTAAAACAGTCTAAGGTTTGATCCCAATAGAAGTCAACTTGGTGAGATCCCATAAGTTTGGAGAGCAGTACCCGTTTGGCAGTCACCGCATAGTGTGCATCAGTAGTTTTGTTTAGCAACTCGTGGACATCTAATGCCATAAATTTTTTCAAGGTATCACGTTCGTAGGTATTGTAGGTTATGCGAATTTTTTCAACCCAACCGCGTGAAAGCAATGCTTTACGTATGGTAAAATAGTTTCCGCAAACTGTGAAAGTTTTGCGGTCGCGTATTGCGCACTCTACTACATCTTTGTAAGGTTTTAATGGGTCTGATACGTAGCAGTGGTGAGATGCTGGGTTTCTTGAAAATGAAAATTTTTTTGGAACAGTATTTGCAGGATGTTTGATGTGATTTGAGACATTTGGCGAAATGTTTTTTTGAGGGCACACTATTGGAGAATGTAAATGTGAAGTAGACCTAAAATGATCTAAATATAGTTGTTAAAGAGTTGATATAAGTTTTTTACCTCAATTCGTTTGACAGGAAGCTAAAATTCTGTAAAAACCTTCCTGGAGATGTGTCGACAGTGTTATTATTGTTGTTTCCAAGAATCGGTTTCTTAATCGTTTCCAGCTTTTTTGAAGGCTTTTGTAATTTTTGTGTGTGCCTGACATTTATTGTATTTGGTCTGCTATTAGATTTTTCATTTTTTTTTATTTTACTTGTTTCGTTTACAATTTTATTTTTGTTAGCGATTTTTAGAGATGGTTGGGTTTTAAATTTGTTAGGCGTGCTTGATTTGGACACATTCTGCCATGGAATATAATTAATCTTTGTTGCAGGTGATGCAGTCCAAGGTAACCCCTGTAAATTTTCTTTTAGTTCTTCAAGGATGTGTCCCATTTCAAGAGCTGATTAATATTTAATTAATAAAAAGGATTTTTATTAGTCATATATAATTACCAACTATTTCTAATCCCACTTCAATATCACTTTTTGGTTTTTCAAGGACTTTGTCATTATTTTTTAATGCAAATTCTGTGATATCTGCTATTATTGGCATAATTATTACAAAAAATTTTGAAAGTTTGATGAAAATTATGACATTCAGAACCAAAAATTTGACCTGAAGTGTCATAATTTACCAGCAATCCTGATTAAGAGAAAGTATTAAGTTCGTATAAAGCAACATCTTACTACACAGAAATTTACTTTATTATGTTTTAGTAATGTGAATTATGAGTTGTTAAAAATGGTAAATCATGCCCCCTGGTTGTAAAATCTGTTCTTGATTATTACAAAAATTGTTCTTTGGTAAATATTAAGTATTGGGGTGAAGCCTCAATAGTTTTAGAGAAATTCTAGGTTAGGAAACACAAATCTTAAACTCTCAACAATGATCAGTGAAAAGTGCAATAGTTGATCCTGATGTAGTGTACAATTTGCATGTGGATATCGACCCTAAGTGGCTGCGAGTGCAACTTGGGAGTGGAATGATTTCTGAGGGTAAAGCTGATCCTGCAATTCTAGTTTGATGCCCGATTCTCTGTAAAAGATGATGAAATCCCTTGTGCGAATAATAATAATAATCATGCTTCATCTTGTTTATAGACTGAGTGCTTGGTTCCATAATTATAACTGCAAGCTGTCCTCCAATGGGTAGCATTTGTTACCCTCAACTAATTTGTAGGTAAATGGTTTCACGCATGTAAAAATTGTATCAATCCACTTTGATGTAATGCCTCTTAGTACCGACTGAATTTAATAATGCAAGCATGCTATAAATTATATTAGATACAATATTAAAACACATAATTGAGTGTGACTCTTAAGATACAATATCTGTAGTCACCAGGTCAAATCCTTACATTGACCTCATCTTTTAACCACTGTATACCTGCAAATCTTCAGAAGGTATCTAACTAGAACATATCGTGATAAATAAATTTGAAACAAAATTTATTTAGGTAATTATTGTTGAGGTTTTACAAGGTCTTGGGCAGTGGTAAATTCACAACAATATGTTCGATTATACAGATAAGATGCAGAGCATATTTATGGCGACCCGAACGTGAGGGGCTCGAATTCCAGATAAAATACAATTTTATTTCAGAAAACTCGCAATCTGAGAGTAAAAAGTTGAGTGTATTATAGATCTTGTAAATATTTTGGAAGTGTGTGATTGAAATGCATGCAGAGGAAAGAGTGGTTAAGGAGCCAAGGTGTTGAAATAGGAAGTATTGACAGTGCCCTATTTGAGAAATCAGGACAAGAAATGAAGGAAGCAGGAGGTAGTAGGAATCAATCGAAGACATAATCAGAGGAACAAGGAAATGAATTAATTTTGAGGATGCTAGAGAGGATGAGTGAAGAATCCAACAAGAAATTTGAACAACTGAGCCAAAACTCGAATCAAAAATTTGAACTACTGAGCCAAGACTCAAAACGAAATTTAGAAATGACAGAAACTTTAACTAAAAAATAGACAAACCTACCCAAGAATTTGAGTTTAAGAACAGTTTGACGGTAAAAATGAGGGAGGTTGAAACCAGGGTAGAACTAAATGAGGAAAAGATAATAGGTTTGAGGTATGAAATGGGACAATTGAAGGCTGAAGTCAGAATTTTTTGTGAAGAAGAACTAAATGTTAAAATGAATGAAGTAAGGGATTCGTGTAGAGATCAACTAGGAAGGGTTGAAAGAGAGGTAAGCGGCATTAAACAAAATGTGTCGGCTTTGATGGGGAATGGTCTCAGATTTTATACAGGAAACATATCATTAGACCAGCAGATGCAATTTTACGGGGATAATAGAGTGAACCTCCAAATTTTTACAAATAACGTTAGAAATTTAATTAGTAATTTATATGATGAACAGGCGAAATTGAACATGGTAAAGGCTTTGTTAAAAGATCATACTGAGGCCTGATATAATTTAATAGGTCAAGAAATACGGTCATATAGTGAATTTGAGAAAAAATTCTTAAAACACTACTGGAGCGACCATAAGTAAGACCAGGTACGAGATGATTTAATTACAGGAAAATATAAGGGGGAATATGCTGGATCAAAGGAACAATATGCGATTCGCAATTACAGCATAGCGAAACAGTTGAGTTCACCTTTGACGGACCGACAAATTATTAAATATCTTTCATGACATTTTGAAATTGAGGTTATGCAACATGTGGCATTGCAAAATATCGTCGAGAGGGAGACATTCTTAGAAGACCTGCAGTGCTATGACGATGTTAGCACAGGACGACCGAAAGAGAGTAGGGAAAAAAACGTTAATTTGGTAAGATTTGAAAACAGGGGGGAGACTTTTGTGACAAAGGACAAATGTCAACCGAAATTCTGGACATAACTGGAAACCTAGGAGAACTTTTTACAGAAGTAACAGTGCAACCAGAGGACCAACGCCTAGACCAAGGGTACAGAGACCGAATAGCTCACCAGATATGGACAGGATCCAAACGACGACAGGTGAATAGGACTGTGAAAGGAGTGTTAGACCAGAAACGACACAAAGGACATATGCTGAGGTAGTTGGGGACAACAAGGGCCCGGCGGAGAAAATCAAAATAAACAGGATTTTTAGACAGAGACAAACCACTAGATTTACATGTGTATAAATACGAACAAATCGATGAAGAGGTTGAACCAGAAATAAAGGAAAATTTTTGATTGCCAATAACAGATATACAATTTTTTGATCATAATATAGGATCGTTGCTCGATTCCAGAGCAGAGGCGAGTTTGATATCGGAGGAATTCGTCAGTGAAATTAAGAAGAAGGTGTGCGATAGGATTATACCAATCAAAAAGAGTCATTTGGTAGCTCCAAATAAAAAGAGATTTGCTGTGGTGAATAGCGTTGTGGTGGTGAGAGTAGAGATAGGTTCAGTAAGCTGTGAGCAGGAGTTTGTTATTGTGTTATTGTGCCTGAACTGAAGTTTCATGGTATTTTAGGTGTCGATTGTATGATGAAGTTGGGGTTAATAATAGATATGGATAGGAGGATAGTTAGAATTATGGACAACATATTGCCCTGGAAAGCAAGTTATGAGGTCACAGAGGATGACACGGGTTTGAGTATTAATGTTATGAGATTAAATGAAGGAGAGGTTAAAGAGATCTACACAATTAAATGTCCAGAGGAAAGGTTGGAAGAGGTAAAAGCTGTGTTGAATAAACATTCTGAATTAGTAGGTGTAGAGGCGAGCACAGCGTTAAGTTACGAGCATGTTTTGGATGTAGATAATTCTGAACCGTTTAATGCAAAAATTTATCCAATACCTGCAGCATATAGAGAACAAGTGAATCAAGAGCTAACCAAGATGTTGAAAGATAACATAATTGAGTTTTCAAACACGCATTTTCTAAATCCGTTGGTTGTAGTGAAGAAAAAAGATAAAAGTATTTGTTTATGCTTGGATGCACGGAAGATTAATTAGTGGACGAGAGTACAATTTCATTGTCCACCTTCCATGGACATACTTTTAACGAAATTAAGTGGCAAATTTATTTTTAGTAAATTAGACTTAAGGAATTCTTTCTGGTTAATTCCATTACACAAAAATTCTAAAAGGTATACAGTGTTTTCCGTCGAGGGAAAAGTTTATAATTTCAAGGTAGTACCGTATGGTTTGTCTACGTCAAGTGCACAATTAATTAAGGCCAAGCTGCCAAGTGTAGGGGCAGATGAACAATTAGAGAGTCAGTACATTAATGATAGTTTAATTTTCCGTGAGGTAGTTATGAAGATAGTAGTAGGAATAGAAGAGAATACAAGGGGCCCATTTTATTAAATATGTAAGGAGGATGGCTCTGAGGATTAAGAAAAGAGTCAGATTCAAATAGAGATAGGTTAAATAGATAGTTATAGGTAAATAGATAGTTGAATCTAAATATCAGGTATGGGATAATTTATAGGTATTAAATAGGGATAGGTAGTAGGAAAATACATAGAAATACTTCATATTTGAATGAAAATAAAACAAAGGTATTAGTTATTCTTCGCATTGGAATAGGGGGTTTGTACTGTGGATTTCTAGGCTTAAATCGATGTATATAAGGCAAATAATTATTTATTTGTAGGTACCCTGTATATAAAAATCAATTTCGAATTTATAACGTTTCAGTATAATTAAATAAGTATAGGACAATGTAAAATAATGTAAGTTTAATTTTGTGGTTCAATTTAGAACTAGATTAATAATTACTAATCGGATCGATGGCAAGGTTATAAATAGGTGTATACATGTGTTATTATAAAAGCTCTTCATGTACAACGTAAGGTAAAAATCGATAATTTACGCGAGGAAGGTGAATTTCTTAAGGGCAATGTAAAGCTTAAACATTTATGTAAGTTGTCAAGGTTTAATAATCGAAAACAAGCTACAACGGTTATAAATTTTAAAGAAGGGACGGACAAACAAATAAAACAATTCCAGTAAAGCTTTTAATCGTTGAGAATATATTTCTACCTAAAAATCGTTAACTGAAAAACCCAGGTCTATAAGAGGGAACGGAAGGTTACATGTATAAACAGATCGATAAAATCAAGCGAGAGACGATATTTGACATGTGTTAGAAACAGAGGGAATATATCATATGGTCAGTTATAGTGACTTACAAACGTCTGTAATACGAGGATATTTTTAAAGGCAATAAGTGGGATAAGGATACTGCGTGTTTGCAGAAGATATTGATTTTCAAGGTGCACTGTAAAGTATGGAGAACAACTATGAACAAGGTGGTTATAGAGGGAAAAGGTAAAAGAGATAGAAAATGTGGTGTAGATAAAGATATCAGAAAAGTAGAAATGACAGGAAAGTTAGGTCACGTATGAAGTGAAGGCTGGAAGATGTGATGATTCGAGTAGAAGTGAGATAATAGTATGTACGCACAGATGAGAGACGTGTTTTGAGTTGTTTGAAGGTGATAACAGAAGTAATGATTTCAGAGTAAACCAGGACGGTTGAAAATTTTAACGATTTTTTCGGAGTAAAACACTTGTTTGTGCTACAAAATTCTAAGTTTTAGAAGACGGTTCGAAAATGGGCGGTCAAAATTTGCAGAAAAGAACGACGGTTGTGTTATTGTGCACGGTAATTTTAAGAAAAGTGTCAGCTGGTGGAGAAATTTTACGGGGAAAAATGTATCGGTTAGAATTGGGGGTGAGATTTTCGTAGAATATTTGTGAGGGATACGTGCAACTTGGAAGGGAGTTTTGGGTTATATAA
This sequence comes from Platerodrilus igneus, assembly GCA_036346225.1. Classification (NCBI taxonomy): domain Eukaryota; kingdom Metazoa; phylum Arthropoda; class Insecta; order Coleoptera; family Lycidae; genus Platerodrilus; species Platerodrilus igneus. The sequence continues at coordinate 314,585 of JARFIW010001360.1, forward strand.
ACGTGCTGGAGGCGGCATTCTCTCTCTTAGTTTTGAATTTGCTGAACATCTTCATCTTGGCAGTTCCTAGAACCAAGCAAGAAAAACACAGGTCAGAGATTTTATTCATTATTAGTATAAGACTGTTTTTCAAAATTTTAACATTTAATATTTGCTATATCAAATATCTGCGAGGGTCATCAAAAATCATTTGAGAATTTGAAAAAATAGAGAAGGGATCGTTTTGAACGTTCAAAAGGTACTTAAAAGTAATTACAGTGGTATTTTTTTTGCTGGCTTTCAGGGAACATAAAATTTGTTGGAATCAGATAAATACCAATGTTTTATTCAGGGGCTAATTTTTAAATATTAAACAAATTAATAAGTTATTGACATAAAAGTGAACAAATTATCGATAATTATATTGTATATTTTTGGATTGCTTCATTTTCATTTTGTAAAATTTTGCGATAATTTCGAATAGCTCTGTGGTAAAGAAAAGCAGACAAGTATACGACAGAAAAGTGATAATTAACAGACAACATATAATTAATGATTTTAACAGACCAAACAATTACTTTATACATTTACCCGTTGTTTACGAGCATAGCGATGCACATTTGTTTATGCAGCCGTGCCAACAGAAAAACGATGTAAGCAAAACTGTAGAATCTGTCCGTCTTTTACGGGAAACAAGAAAATCTACTTTTCTTTTGGCGAGTGTAGCGAAGCACATTTATTTCGATAGCGGTTCTTCTAATTAATGGTTCTACGTAGAACATGTAAGCAGTGATGCGGCCTTCAAGAACCACAAATCGCTACAGACTTGCTTCGTGTGTTTTCCAAATTAATACTATATTCTTGCACATGCGGATAGCAAAGTTTATCACTCGCGGCACTTGTAGGCACGTGCTTGAAGAACATGGAATTTTACACTAAAAAATTTAAATATACCGAAGCGGACGTAAATAATCAACAAACTTAACGAAAAATAAATTTAGCTGTAAATTATTTACAATATAAACGGAACACATTTTCATTACACTATTTTAACAGATAAGTAATAGAAAGAAAAGTGGTAAAACAAGCTTTGTTGTCGTGATGCAGGGCACTCTGTGTTTAATAGATTGAGCTAGCCGAGACATATAAATTCAAAGAATTTTATGATTTAGAGACGCAGAGGAAAGAGGCCGAGTACGAACACAACAGTAAAGTTTTAAAAGGCGACGGCAACGTTAGGGGTTGTGACATAGCAAGGTTGTATAACGAAATAATCGTGGGCAGCGATTACAGCAAAATTAATACGACTTCCAATCGTAGGGACAATTTCATAGCAATTTATAGAACACCCAACGTAGGGGCTATTTCACAGCAATTTATATAATGCTTAATCGTGGGCTATTTTACAGCAATATATATATATATATATATATATATATATATATATATATATATATAAAGTTATGTTTTTTCTTGACCTTGAATTATAGATATCTTTGTTTTTTTCTTGGATGTTGGTCACTTTAAATGAATCCAATTGACTAGGTTTTTAAATTCCAATTTTTATTATATAAATTGCTATGACATGTTTCGGTCTTGTGGACCGTTTTCTAATAGCTATAACATTACTACAATAATAAATGACATTTAACTTACCATTAGTTCTATATAATAAATTAGAATTTCATGTTATTTTAATTTTCAATGCTTCAAAACCAGAGTATAAATTCAAATGTCGGTTAGATAGTTGTGTTTAAACACCCGCCATACCGATGCTTTACATTTAATATAGAATTTTGAAGCATTGCAATTAAAAATTATCTAGTAAAGGAGGAATAACAATGTTTTTATTAATATGCTAAGAAACTTTTATACTCTTTTAATTATTTAATTAGATTTCGGTAAATGTTTGCAAAATTTTCTTGATCTGATTTAGAGTTTATGCAGTTAAAATTTCGTTGAATTTCAATGGTTTCAAGTATATTTCTTTTATTATCATTAGTTTCAGTATTTAATTATTATTAATTATTTTCATAAGAGTTTGTTTACAGATACATCTTACTATATATATACATATTGCTGTGATATACTCCTGTGAATGCGGGAACTGGGTCCTTTCAACAAAAAAAATTCTAGTCCCACCGATTGGGCGTCATAAACTGCTGTGATCCTGTTTTCGCCTCGGCTGCTAACCTAATTTTATAAACCTCCTCATTCATAAAATTAAACAACACATTCCTACCACAAACATCAACGTTAACTCTATTTACATCAATATTCAGAATACATTAAATTTTCAAATTAAATTTCAGCATAAAATTCAGTTTTTAAAAAGAATTTCAAGATTAATTTTATTATCATTTTAATGTGCATCCAGAATTAAAGTCCTTGTTGGATGCCTACTAATTAATATAACAATATAAGCAGACCGGAGTCTGAGTATAAAGGGAGCATCTACCACCCCTTTACGTTAATTAACCAGGTTCGTCTAATTGAGCTCAAAGACATACCCAAAGTTTCATCATAATTCAGAACATCAATACTAAATACCCCTTTCTACTTAAACAAGCAAATTTCATCTTAAAATTAAAATTTTATGGTTAGTACAATTTCACTAATGTCCATTTAAAGTAAATCAATTATAAAGTTATTCAACACACACAAAAATGTCAAACAAAATAGTATAATTTACCTGAAGGTTACTGTCCTCGTAGCTTCAATGTACATCGTCCCTTTAGTTAATCACACCATTCCAACAGGATTATATTTACGGCTTCTAATTCTCAACGCTTTTAAAATTTTCTCCATCACCATTTATTTAAAGTTGTTTCTGGGCTTTTCCGGAACTCATCTGTGTATATCTGACCCTTGTTTCGTGGATCCAGACACGTATTTGAACCATTTAATTATTAACACCCCCGAAAAATAGCAAAGAAATTCATTAAATTATTTTATCAAACTAAAATGCACTGTTTAACATCTTGAATCAAGTCGCGGATGTAAGAGCTTTTAACGCATCGAATAGTCAAAAGTCTAAGAGGCCAAAATTCATATTACCACCGGTATATATAGCGAATAGCCGGCACGTCGCTTTTGTCCTCAAAACAGACAATTCTTAAGATTTTCTCATTCTATGTTCCCAGTCCGTCGCTTGCGCATCGGTTTTTACGAATTTTTCACTCGCCCCATTTAAATCTCAGAAATTCTCACACGGCACGCAAACATGTCCGAGAAAAACTAATTAATGTTGTACAGAAATTGTTGTTTCTACCTCTGATATTTGCATTCTATTTTCAACCAATTGTGACCCTCGTGACGTTGCTTAAATCACGCCTTTTACTATATGTGTCTTTGCTTGACGCATTTTCTCTTTCCTTTTCTAACCTGTTCGTATTGGTGCAAATTGATATTCTTTATTATCGATTATATTTTAGTCCATGTGGACTATCTGGGTTAAATAACCCCGTATCGCACCTTCTCGTGAATATTAAGCCCCGGTTTCTCCAAGATTCTTTGTAAACATTAATTATCTGCAAAATTTTCGCCGAATGAGCTTTTTAAATAAACCCTGTTTTGTATTTCGTGCTAAAGCATCTGACCGTTTCCAATATCCTTAGAATCGACATGTTTATCTAAACAAATTAAACTGAAATTGCCTTTTAAAATACGCAGGTGTGTTCAAACATCCTACTTCTAACTAACACTTCTAGGATTTGCATTTTATTGGGTTTTTACAAGTTTCTATAAATATTATCTGTACGTTTTGTTCAATACCGGTTACTTGAAATAGAGTTAATTAAGATAAATTTTGCACGTAATTTCCATTTGTTTAGGAATAATTACATTACACGCAGAGCTTTTTAATACTGCTTCTTTTGATATAAAGCGTCTTTTACATGGTTTAAATCTCTTATTTTTACTGAAACTAATAAATTTTTATGCTTCACGGTTTTAATAACGCGTATTATCTAATAATATTCATTATACACGGTGATTAAAATTATTTGATGTGATTATTTAATTTTCTACCCTGGTCTAAATATGAGTATTTTCCCCCTATTTGAATACAAATAATCCAACTTATTTGAATGCAAATATAAAGCATTTAGACAAAAAAATTACAAAAAAAATTGCCTATCTCTCTCTACCCTTATCTATCTAACTTACCTACCTTACCCAATCAAAAAATATTTACACCTATCCTATATCCCTATCCTATTCTTAACTCTCACCTAATTCTATAAACTGAAATTATCCCTAACTTCATCCTACTTATCCATCTAATCCTATATACATCCTATATACCTATCCTATTCCTAACTTTTAACTAATCTTCACTATACTTCACTTCCCCCTACCTAATCCTATATGCCTATCCTACTCTTACTCTATTCCTAACTCTCCATTAATCTTATAAGAAATATCTACACTTAACCTATCTTATTTTCTTCCTACATTTACTCTTTATTCTCATCCTAAACCTATTCCTAATTATCTCCCATATTTATCCTATACCTAGCTTTATTTTCTATAAACACTTACTTCTACTTTTCTATATACACCTATCTTTATTCTTATCCTATTTAAATTTTACTCTATTATACACCTATTTCTCCTGTGGTGCTGGTTCTCCGGTATAAGGAATAGTAGGTTGACGTGAAACCGTCCCTCTCATTTCCCGTACCTACTTCCCTTAATAAATATGTGCACTCCCTACTACTTCACCTATCTCAAAAGGTCCCTCATATGGCAAGTGTAGTTTAGCACATGTCATCCTATCTCTCTTCCCTACTCTCAAGCTTTTACTACTACCTGGTCTCCCACTTTAAATTTTACCCTCTTTCTAATTCTTGCGTTCATCTTCCTTGTATATTTTTCAGCTCTCTTCCTTAACCTCTCCTCACATCTACCAAAAGTTGTTGGAATTCATCGTCCCTAGGCACAATTTGCCATGGTCTTTCGGGATACTGTTGCTTGATCAGCATGATGGGACTGGTTTCTGTCACGGTACTAGGGTTTCATTGATAAAAGATTCAACCTTAGACAAATTGTCCTCCCATAAACGATGATTCCTATGTGAAGCTAAACGCAAAACTTAACTGTCTCTTGAATATATCGCTCAGCTGGATTCGCTTGAGGATGCCTTATGCTACAAAACACCACTTTAATGTTTTGCCTCTCCCAATAATCTCTAAATCTTTGATTATTAAAATAAGTAGCATTGTCTGCTAATACCCGTTTAAAAGTTCCTACTTCCTACAAAATTGTTCCAATTTCTTGTTTGTTCCGACTGTGTTACAATCCCGAGTGGGATATAATTTGGTAAATTTCGAAAACACATCAGTCACAATCAGCACATGTTTGTGTCCTTTGTACTTCTGACTAGATTACTCAAATAGTCAATAGCAACTAAGTCCAGGGATTTTGTACGTGTATACTTTGTACCACATCTTGACTCGTACTATTTTTGTACTTTCCTAAAGTACATAAGTGACAAGTGTTGATGACTGACTTTACTAACCCTAAGTCTTTAGTTGAAAAAACGTTTCCCTAAAATTAACCATGTCTTTCGGATCCCTATGTGACCATATCTTAAGTGCAGATCTTTGATAATTAATTTTGCTTGTACCCTATCCACTACATACACTTCCAATTCTTGAATTTTTACACAAAAGCCGTTTATCATATGGAAGTTTTAAATCCCGGTTCATTTTCTAACTTCGTTCTAACAATCTGTAGCTCCTCACTCTGCCTCTGGTTCCTCAAGATCTCCTCTTCTCCATATACTGAATCATTTTGTAGTAGACTGTTCATGGCAATCATGATGTCACACGGTCTTTTGTTATCCATGTCCCTGTTTCTACTAAACGCGTCTGCTATAAAGTTATTTTCTCCCTTAATATATTTAATCTCAAAGTCAAACTCCTGTAGTAACAACCCCATCGATATACTCGATTGTTAGAAAATCTCGTATTCATCAACGCACACAACGCCGAATGATCCGTTTCGATTACAAAATGTCTTCCTATCAAAAAATTTTAACTTCGTAACACCAAACACCACTGCAGCCATTTCCTTTTCACTAATCGTGTAATTTACTTCATGCGGCTTCAGTGTGCGTGAAACAAAAGATATGGGCACCTCTTCCCTTCTTGTACTTGGTACAACTCTGCTGCTAATGCACTATCCGATGCATCCGTCCTCAGTACGAAACCAACATCAAATCTGGGATGCCTCAAAATTAGTTGGTCGTGAAATTGTTCCAACAGTGTTAGATATGCTGCCTCTTGACTTTCCGCCCAACTCCATCTTACTCCCTTCTTCAGAAGTTTAAACAATGGACCCGCTTTTCAGCAAATCCCGGTACAAACTTTTATAAAAGTTAAGGACCCCAAAAAGCTCTTAATTTCCTAATGTTATTAGGTCTCGGATATGTCAAAAGTTCGGACAATCTTTCTTTATCGATACACATACCTTGAGTGTTCACCACATACCCCAGAAATTTAACGGTTTTTGAAAAAATTCACATTTTCTATATTCAGCCTCAATCCTGCTAACTTAAGCTCTAATAATATCCGTTCTAAATGAGAGTAATGTTGTTCCTCAGTTTCACTAAAATTAAAATATCATCCACATAGTGTATGCAGAATTGCTCATATGCTCCTAAAATTGCTTGCATTGCCTTAATTAATGCTGCACTTGACGTTGACAAACCATACGGTACTACCTTAAAATTATAGATTTTTCCTCTACGGAAAATCCTGTGTACCTTCTAGAATCTTTGTGTAATGGAATCAGCCAGAATGAATTCCTTAAATATAAATTTACTAAAATAAACTTGCCACTTAATCTCGTCAAAAGCGTGTCCATGGATGGTGGACAATGGAATTGCGGTTTGGTCCGTTGATTAATTTTTCGTGCATCTAAACATAAACGAATGCTATCATCCTTTTTCTTAACTACCACCAACGGATTTATGAAATGAGTGTTTGATACCTCTATTATGCCATCTTCCAACATTTTATTTAATTCTGCCTTCACCTGCTCCCGATATGCTGCTGGAATTGGATAAACCTTTGCGTTGAACGGTTCTGAATTATCCACTTCCAATCTGTGCTCATAGCCTAACGCTGTGCTTGCTTCTACCACCACTAATTCTGCATGTTTTTGTAATAAAGCTTGAACCTCTACTCTCCTATCCTCTGGACATCTTGTTGTGTTGATCTGTTTTACTTCATCATCCTCTACCTCTACTACATTAATATTCAACCCCGTGTCATCCTCTGTGACTTCATAACTGCCCTTCCATGGCACTACCCTATCCTTAATCCTTATTACCTTCCGTTCCATATCTATCAACACCCCTAACTTCATCATACAGTCAACACCTAAAATGCTTTGAAACTTCAGTCCAGGCACAATTACAAACTCCTGTTCACAGCTTAAACCTCCTATATCTATCCTAAGCACCACAACACTATTTACTACAGCAAACTTCTTTTTATTTGGAGCTACTAAATGGCTACGCTTTATAGGCATAATTCTATCCCAAACCTTATCCCTAATTTTGCTGACGAATTCCTCCGATATTAAACTCGCCTCTGCCCCTGTATCAAGTAATACTTCTACATTATTCTCAAAAATTTCTAAATTAATAATTGGCAAACATAATTTTTCCTCAGTTTCTGGCTCTACTTCCTCCTCAATTTTGAAAAATTCACGTGGATGTTCATATACATTTACACTGAAATCTAGTGGTCTGTCGCGTTCTAAAAATCCTGTCCAGGTCTGTTTTCCCTACTCGGTCCTGGTCTAGCCGTCACCTCAGCGTATGTCCTAGGCGTTTCCACTCGTTCCATGTCTGTATTAGCAGTCCCGCTCATGTCTGGTGAACTATTCATTCTGGTAGGTCCCGGTCTCGGTGCAGGTCCCCTTCCTAAACTATTACTCCTAACGTATGGTCGTCTCTGTTCCCAATTCTGTCGCTGGTATCCGTAATTATTCCCCCTTCTAGCATAGTTGTCCCGTCTATTGTCAAACCTAATTGTGTTGATCTGTCTTTCCCTGTTTTCCCGAGGTCGTCCACCACTTACGTCGTCGTACCTCTGCAGGTATTCCAAAAACATTTCTCTGTCCACTATGTTCTGTAGTGCTACGTGCTGTCTTATGTCTACCTCGAAGTGTCGTGATAAATACTTAATAATTTGTCGGTCCGTCAGTGGTGGGTTCAGTTGCTTTGCTATGCTATACTTGCGTATAGCATATTGCTCCCTACTTCCTGAAAATTCTCCTTAAATTTCCTGTGATTAAGTCGTCTCGTACCTGATCTTGTCTGTGGTCACTCCAGTAGTGCTTTAGAAATTTGTTTTCAAAGTCCTGATACGTGTCTATGTCCTGTCCTACTAAATTGTACCACGCTTCCGCATTGTCTTTTAATAAAGCCTTTATCGTATTTAGTTTAGTCTGTTCGTCAAATAAATTTCCCACTAGATTTCTTACACTATTAATAAAAATTTGTGGATTTACCCTGTTATCGCCATAAAATTTCATGTGTTGGTCCAATGATACTCCACCTGTAGAAAATCTGGGACCATCCCCCGTTAAATTTGACATGTTGTATTTAATACTACTAACTTCGCGTTCTACCCTGCCTAACTGATCCCTACATGAGTCCGTCACTTCAGTCATTTTTACATTAATCTCTTCTTCACAGAACATGCGTACTTCGGACTTTAAATGTCCCATTTCCTGTCGAAGACCTGTAATATCACGCTCATTTTTTCAACCCTATTTTCAACTTCCCCATCTTTACGGTAAGACTATTTTAAATTCTGAAACTTCTTTATTCGTCTTATCTATTTTCTCACTTAGGGTTTCCCTAACTCCTGTTAATGTCTCATTCATTCGGTCAAATTTTCGATTTGAGTCCTCTCTCGCTCTATTCGATTCATCGCTTAGCAGTTCTAATTTTCTGTTAGACTCCTCCATCGCTCTGTTCGATTCTTCCCTCATCCTCTCTAACATTCTCAATATCATCTCGTTTCCTTGATCCCCTGATTCCGTCCTCGACTGATCTCTACTGCCTCCAGCTTCTTCCATTTTAGAATTTTTTTCGCACAATGCACTATCGTCACTTCCAATTTCCACTCCTTGACTCCTTAACCACTCTTTTCTCTGCATACGTTCTACTCACTCACACACACTCAAAATACTCTTAAATTTATACACACACAGAAACTCTCTCTCTCAGATCGCCAGTTTCCTGGAATAGTTAAACACTATCTGGAATTCGAGCCCTCACGTTGTGGTCGCCATAAACTGCTGTGATATTTCCTTTGAATGCGGGAACTGGGTCCTTTCAACAAAAAAAATTCTAGTCCCACCGATTGGGCGTCATAAACTGCTGTGATCCTGTTTTCGCCTCGGCTGCACACCTAATTTTATAAACCTCCTCATTCATAAAATTAAACAACACATTCCTACCACAAACATCAACGTTAACTCTATTTACATCAATATTCAGAATACATTAAATTTTCAAATTAAATTTCAGCATAAAATTCAGTTTTTAAAAAGAATTTCAAGATTAATTTTATTATCATTTTAATGTGCATCCAGAATTAAAGTCCTTGTTGGATGCCTACTAATTAATATAACAATATAAGCAGACCGGAGTCTGAGTATAAAGGGAGCATCTACCACCCCTTTACGTTAATTAACCAGGTTCGTCTAATTGAGCTCAAAGACATACCCAAAGTTTCATCATAATTCAGAACATCAATACTAAATACCCTTTCTACTTAAACAAGCAAATTTCATCTTAAAATTAAAATTTTATGGTTAGTACAATTTCACTAATGTCCATTTAAAGTAAATCAATTATAAAGTTATTCAACACACACAAAAATGTCAAACAAAATAGTATAATTTACCTGAAGGTTACTGTCCTCGTAGCTTCAATGTACATCGTCCCTTTAGTTAATCACACCATTCCAACAGGATTATATTTACGGCTTCTAATTCTCAACGCTTTTAAAATTTTCTCCATCACCATTTATTTAAAGTTGTTTCTGGGCTTTTCCGGAACTCATCTGTGTATATCTGACCCTTGTTTCGTGGATCCAGACACGTATTTGAACCATTTAATTATTAACACCCCGAAAAATAGCAAAGAAATTCATGCGTCTTTCACCAATATACGCCAAAACTGCCTACTTTTGTGTATACATTTGTCGTTGTAAATTTTGCTAATTGGTACAGTGATACTAAATTTTATTACCTTGTATCTAAGTGCACTGAAGTACCTTCATGTTAGCACGTAAATAACAAACTATTTTGAATCACTAAAATATACGAGCAAAATTTTAAATTATTTTATCAAACTAAAATGCACTGTTTAACATCTTGAATCAAGTCGCGGATGTAAGAGCTTTTAACGCATCGAATAGTCAAAAGTCTAAGAGGCCGAAATTCATATTACCACCGGTATATATAGCGAATAGCCGGCACGTCGCTTTTGTCCTCAAAACAGACAATTCTTAAGAATTTCTCATTCTATGTTCACAGTCCGTCGCTCGCGCATCGGTTTTTACGAATTTTTCACTCGCCCCATTTAAATCTCAGAAATTCTCACACGGCACGCAAACATGTCCGAGAAAAACTAATTAATGTTGTACAGAAATTGTTGTTTCTACCTCTGATATTTGCATTCTATTTTCAACCAATTGTGACCCTCGTGACGTTGCTTAAATCACGCCTTTTACTATATGTGTCTTTGCTTGACGCATTTTCTCTTTCCTTTTCTAACCTGTTCGTATTGGTGCAAATTGATATTCTTTATTATCGATTATATTTTAGTCCATGTGGACTATCTGGGTTTAATAACCCCGTATCGCACCTTCTCGTGAATATTAAGCCCCGGTTTCTCCAAGATTCTTTGTAAACATTAATTATCTGCAAAATTTTCGCCGAATGAGCTTTTTAAATAAACCCTGTTTTGTATTTCGTGCTAAAGCATCTGACCGTTTCCAATATCCTTAGAATCGACATGTTTATCTAAACAAATTAAACTGAAATTGCCTTTTAAAATACGCAGGTGTGTTCAAACATCCTACTTCTAACTAACACTTCTAGGATTTGCATTTTATTGGGTTTTACAAGTTTCTATAAATATTATCTGTACGTTTTGTTCAATACCGGTTACTTGAAATAGAGTTAATTAAGATAAATTTTGCACGTAATTTCCATTTGTTTAGGAATAATTACATTACACGCAGAGCTTTTAATACTGCTTCTTTTGATATAAAGCGTCTTTTACATGGTTTAAATCTCTTATTTTTACTGAAACTAATAAATTTTTATGCTTCACGGTTTTAATAACGCGTATTATCTAATAATATTCATTATACACGGTGATTAAAATTATTTGATGTGATTATTTAATTTTCTACCCTGGTCTAAATATGAGTAATATATATATATATATATATATATATATATATATATATATTGCCGTGTTTCTCGGGTGTTCTTGGATTAAGAATCGAACCCCTCTAATTATCAATTTTATAACCAATCGAAAATTTGCAGACAATAGAAAATTTTCAAAAAAACATTAATTTCTTACCCAGATTCCAGTCTCCTCGGTTGAATTGCTTCTTTCAACTGCTTCAGGCTAGCTCAGTTAGGCCTCCTCTTGGATACCTAGATTCACTCCCACACACTCTCATACTTTCTATCGTTCACGCACCCTCTCAATAAAACCACAAAATAATACAACAAACATACAATATCTATTTTCCACTATTTATAAATAAAACTTCAAAATTATATACATCTCAGTGGTTAAGTTGCACCTCAATAAATTCTATTTAGTAAAGTTTAGAATTTTTAACTAGCAATATCGAACACATTGAATGCAACCTGAGTAAATGGGCCCTAAATAATTCCTTATCTTTCTTTCTGTATTTATAATTGATTTCAATTAGGAAACTCTGGAGTATGGTGAGCTCATGATAACCCAGTTATTTATGATTAATGTATGATCTTTACTTGGCATATTCTTATTACAAACACAACAAAACCCATGTACTCATAACAAAAAAATATTTAAATTCCTGAGGAATGTTAATCAGCTTTATATACACCTTTATATTTCGATTTAAATACCACAATAAAAGTTAGTTCTACGTATTACTTTCAATACGCCAAATAATGTAAAATACCATCATAGTTCACTCTCACACGTCACACAATTTTCATAGTTTCATAGTTTATAACAACAACAATTTTTAAAGCGTTACCTGGAATTTCTTGAAGATCCCTGCTCCGTTGATGATGCCATTAAGTTGTTTCGTGGTACTGCTTTGCTCCCGCCTCCAGATATTAGTAGTTGAACATCCTCCAAGCTGTTGCAATGTTTTTTAGATTTTTGAATGACGGTTAGTAGATGTGAATAAATGTTGTTGAGATTTTGTGTATCAGTTTTTTGAAACTGGTCACAAAATCAATTATAATGACACTAAAATAATCTTCAATAAAAATAATTATAAAAAAAGAATATTCTTAGAAATGATTGCCATTTCCTTAACAAACACAGCTTTAAACAAAAAAACTGATACACAAAATCTCAACAACATTTATTCACATCTACTAACCGTCATTCAAAAATCTAAAAAACATAAAAATCGATTTAACACTTAACATCAACTTAACATAATTTATAAAATCTTTTGATACTTGTACTCAGATACCTAATTTGAACTGTACACAATTAATTTTAGTATAATCTAGGATACACTTACACAAATATGTTATATTTCAAAATCCTGTCACATTAATTTTTAATCTAATAATTGTCACCTAGTTTATTTTATACATAATCTCACATAAAACTTTTAGATGCTACAACCTATTCTAAATTGTTAAAGCTTCATTATTCGTAAGTAATCTTAATATTAATTGTTAACATTCATATAATGTACCTTTAGTTTTCCTGACGAAGAAAATAATAAATTTTCGAAAGCTCGAATAGAAAAAAAGAAGTTATAATTTCTAATAAATATAGACTGAATCCCCAATAACAACATATTCCAAAGTTATATATATATATATATATATATATATATATATATATATTGTTGTGTTATCCTCTATATTAGGCCGCACGGTTGGGTGTAGTATAAAATGCTGTGATACTTCACCAACCCCTACGATGGTTTTATTTATTTTTAGCCCCACAGTTGGGCATGTCATAAAATGCTGTGATATTTTATTATATTTAGCCCCACGACTTGGGCGTACATAAAATGTTGTGTTACTTTACTTCCCACGATTCCTTAATGTAACATAATGCTACCTTTATATTAATCAAGCACCTATGATGTGAAATGTTAAGTTATGGATTTTCACTGCTTCAACTAGCTGATTCAATTAAATAAAGCAATTCAAAATACACAATATAATGATTAAGTATTTACAACCTTTTTAAAATCTTCCCCTTTTTCAGAATAACTACATATACCAGATTTAAGAAATTGAAGCCAGCAAAACGAGTCTTTTGTTTATATTTAGAGACCTTTTGAAACGTTTCAAGATGCCTATTACCTTTCATAAATTGATCAATGAAACTAATGTTTTGTTGACTCTTACATGTACCAAAAATTATTGAATTAAAACAGTTATCAGTAATAAATTATATCAATATGGCTCACCTGGAATGGTCCTATAGTTCCTCTGCATCTCCCAAGAGTTTCGTGCACAGTCTGAATATTTAGAGTCGAATTTGAAAGTCGACATCAAACCAAAATACTATTCAAATTGTTATTCAAAATGCCATAAGTTAGTCCAATTTAAGATTCAATTTGTATATCAGTAAATAAAAGGTTTTTCATCTCCGTAATTAACAAGACAGTAATAGAACGTTTACCATGTAAATAATTACTAAAGTAATTTAACAGGAGGTGATTAACCAGAGAATTAACCAGAGAATTCACCAGAGTAATAACCAGAGTCCTGTTTTATTTATGTTAGAAATTATATTTTTACTAAGTTGTTTCTACTTACGTCTATAATAGATCGGCTTACACCTGCACCATTTTTACACTTTTCAAAATGATTTGTATTTACTTTCGTATGACTGGTTACGTGAATAATTTAGCACTTCTTAGTATCGTCGTAGCCCAGTTTAAAATGTATACTAACCCGTCGCTCAATTTTTATCGTATTTATAAGCCGTGCCTTTTGTTTTCTATTCGTTTATTCACGTGTTGGGGCGATACCTTTTGCGTTTATCTTTTGTGTACTCTGGAAAATTTTACCAATTGTATAGTTCAAATACTTGGATGAACGCTTAAATTGTCACGTATTGATTTACATACCATGATGTTTAATTGAGAAATTCCACGAATTTTCGTTTATTTATTGACGTATTTATTGTTGATTGCTTATTCTAATCTAAACCGAAATAAATTTGGTGTTTGTTTATTTCCTAGTTAAATTGGATTTTTGAACAAATGTAATACTTTGTCACGTACGATTTATTTAAATAATCCATAATTTTAGCCTGCGTGAACGATGATATATTTAACGCACTTGTTAAATATTTATCAAGCCAATTCATATAGGTTTTCCGTTGATTTAATTTTGATGCATTTTGTTACGTTTTTAAATCTTATCTTAACTTTAACTACTCTTGGATATTTCTATTTCTTATGCGTTTAATCTCTTGTACTTTTATATACAGTGTGCTCTCAACTAACAATATTTATAGTGACCTATTTACTTTTATCATATCTGTAATTATATGCTTTTGTTAACTGGAAGTTTCTTTTATTTATTCTACGACCCCTGTGACTTAACCTACCCCTAAACTACCCTATAATTATAGCAATATATATATATATATATATATATTGCCATCGAATTTAGCTTTTAAAACATTTTCAAAATTATAAAATTTCACAAAATTTTCTTACCCGGATTTTGCTTCATCAAATTAGTTTCTTCAGTAGCTTCCCTGGCTAGCTCAGCTGTGCCTTTTCTCGGATACCTAAATTTTCTATCATTCTCTTAACCATTCACACACCATTCAATAAAATCACAAAATAATACAACAATCATACAATATTTATTTACCGCTATTTACCAACAATAATTCATAGTTATATACAGTTCGGTGCTCTAGTTACACTTCAATAAATACTATCTTTGTAAAGTCCTTCTTTTTAAAATTGTAAATTCAAACACAATTAATGCAACGGGAGTAAATGGGCCCCAAATAATACCTTTTCTTTTTTTGTTTTTATTACTACACACTGGAGTATGGTGAGCTCATAATAACCCAGTTTATTCATGTATGCTTTCCACTTTGCATACTATTACTACAAACTTAATAAACCCATGTACTCTTAACAATTAAATTTAAATTCATCAAGAAATTTAGTAAGCTTTACGTACACCTTTTGTGTTATATTCAAAATACCATAATAATAGTCAGTTATACGTATCTCTTTCAATACGTTAAATTACCAAAAATAAGCATCAAAGTTCACTCACACATCACAAATAATTTCAACAGTTTATCAAGAAAAGCAGCTAATTCAAATGAGTTACCTGGAAAATGCGTCACGAGTCCATCTCCATTGGTGATGCTTTATATTCCTGAACCCTCGGCTTGGTGATTATGCGCGCTGCTCCACCAGCTATTTATAGATGAAAACACAATCTAAGCTGAGCTTCGTGCTACCCATTCACTATCAATTCCAACATCCAAATCCATTTATATTACACTTGTTTACTACTGTATTATTAATTTACGAGCTTGTTAAAGTATTCGTGGACCTCAGTTAAATTTAAATTACTCGCCACTACTCGCGTTACTAACTTTGAAGGCCACAAAAAATCTGGTACTATTTTACTGAATTTTACAAATTTTTAATACTCACAAGCCTCGTCAGTTGATTATTATACGTCGTTAAGCGATGCGAAATTAAAGAAAGCTTTATTAATTTTCTTCCCGTATTTATACAATAAAACCAGGCCCCCTTGGCCACACTTTACTTGAAATACTTAATCGAAAATATTTCCGCAAATTTTGTATCACCGTCTTAAAACTTCCAGAAATATTCCCTCGTCAACACGTTGTATCATACAAACTATCACATCACCTGTCGCGTGTTCGTCTGTTCTAAAACTATTTATTTCGACCAATAATACAGTTCAGTGACGTCACAAAACTCCGCCTGTAATATCTTTATTCCTCTCTTATGCATATTTGATGTCGCATTCTAACCTTACTTGAGTTGTAAAAAATCGATATTGCTGCCCGCGTCTTATGGACTCCACGTGGATCGAATACGTGCGTACTCAATCGAATGCTTTTATACCCTTCTCATACTGTAGCATATTATTGATTGTGCATCTCTTCTGCTCTTTCAGAAACTCTTGTTAGCGTTTATGCGAAACCACCGACGGTTGAACCATATTTCCTTGAAGCTCGCCTTATTATGCTCACAAATAAGCAGAAGATGACCTTTCCAACATGCAGGTGTGATTAATTATTGATCGTTTACAATAACAATTCTCGGAGCTTCTTTTCACGGTATTCTATACAACGGACATATGTTTGTTTGTTAAGAAAGCTTTTGCCTTGGAATTATTGATTTTACATGCTTTGATGCGTTTTCTGACTTTGCTACCCGTTGAATTAAACTAAATTAAATTAATTATGCGTTCTATTGGCTTATAAAACTGATTTTCTTTATGAACTTATTACTTTGTAATCCCTAATTATAAAATTATGTAACTACTTGTTAATTTAAATTAAATAGATGAAATAAATTTTGCACGTAAATATTATGTTTTTCTCTCTACACAGGGTGGTTGAAATTGCATTGCTTATGCCCTAATTTAACCCTTTAAATCCACTACAATATATATTGCCGTGCAAGTCAGGAACACTCGTATTTTCCTAAAAACCAATCAAGCCCCACGAATTGGGCGTCATAAAAGTTCCGCGGATCGGGGATTAAGCTCTTAAAATTCTCGCCCCACGAATTGGCCAACAAAATTTTCTGAAAAAAAAAATAAAACAAAAAAAATTTTCGTACACTACCTTTTGGGAACGCTTCCTTATTTCTCTGCACCCTGGCTAGCTCAGCAATCGGCGTCTTCTTGAATACGTACCACCCTAAGTACATTTCTTTCACACAAACACAGTCAAATAAAATTACCACTCAAATAATGCAGCAGAACATACAACCTTTTATTTACACATATTAATAAGTTTCCGTTATTAATAAAATATTTACACCTTGGTAAAGACAGTTTGCTAAAACTGTTACCACCTCAATCCTTAAATACTTTAATGTCCTTGATTTTAATATATTTCAACAAATTCTATTTAGTACAAGTAGATGGGCCCCTCATGTAATCTTAAATTGGTTTTATTCTGGTCTATTTTGAGCTCAGTATAACCCAGTTCCTCTAAATGCTTTTAAATTTCGCATTTTTATTAAAAACAAATTTAAAGACCCGTTTACTCTTTACAACAACATTTTATATCATCAATAAACCCTTTTAAATCATCAATATTAATTGTCTTGTACATATACCCCTTTAAACGAGTTTTTATGGTAATAAATACACCCCCAATATGTCAAAACACTCAAACACAAAAATATCAACACAAATGCTGCAACGTCGTTTTCTTTGGTTGCAAATTATTTCTATTAAACAAGTAGTTCTAATCATCCTGCAATTTTAATAATGTTAGAACCGAACAAATTAATTATTTAATCAAACACATTTTAGCTAATAATAAAGTAGCAGTATAATTTAGATAATAAATAATAATAGGAATCTCTTGTTATGTATGGTCGTCATAGTTAAAGTTCATTGATAAGCGTTAACATTGAACTGGAGAACACGTTTGGTATTCTTGATAAATCTTAACAGTTAATTTCATATATATAATTTCCTTTCTTTTCGGTATCAACTACTGGCAAGGTAAAGTCGTTGCTGCTTTTGTTACGCGTTTGCGGATTTAGCACGTCGATTATTATCTTAAATTACTATTGGGGCAGTGTGGTATGTTTGTGAGATTTGTTGATTCCCATTAGTAAAGATTTCGTGCTGTGCGGATTTATAACCTTGCCAATACTACAGGTAAGTCATTTTTTTGTTCGCACTTTGCCCGTCCATAATTTCTTTATTATTTTAGTGCTCAATTTTGATTGTCTACTTGTTGCGATTAGTAGATCAATTTCTTTGTATATCAACCCGTAGGAATCGTGTTTCGCTACCTGCGGTACGTTTTATGGTCTAGTTTTTCCACTCAATTAATATGTAATTTATTACAGGGTTTTTGTTTTCTTGTCTTCTTGTTTATGTTTACGATTGGCAATGTTGTTACTGGTGTGCTAAGCTGAATCCCGTTTTACTCTACCATTTCAAAAACGTTTTCTAAGTTTATCTAGTCTGGAATCCGATTCAAAATATATGTGAATATTAAGAGTTTTATCTATGTATTTTTGTTTGGGTTTATAAATAATTGTAATTAATTAAGTGGTCATGGGTAATATTTTAGAGTACATCAATACTGCTTAAAATTGTTATCGCCGTTTTTAACTTAAATAATATTAATAGTATTATTAACCCCCCCATTTATAACAGGTTTGTTAACGTCCGCCGATCGCGTCATTGAGTTTCGATTTATTATAACTCGATAAAAATTGCTTACGCGCCGAGGTGGATCCACGTCGCGTGCTAGGTACCAAATTATTCCTTTCATCGAATTGTTTTGCGTATCTCGCCTTGGTGAGTTTTAAAATTAATTATTTGACGCCTTCGCGCGTGCGTATCCTTATTAAATTTTAATCCATAATTATTTGTACGAGGTCTTGGTGTGTTTGTCTTTAATCTTGGTTTTTTTGTGTTATTTATTGTGTGGTTTCACACCAAGCTCTCGCTACAAACAAAAACGTTTATATTCATTCTTATTGTATTGCTCGTTTTTTTTTGTTCAGGTTAATCTACAATAAATACCATATTATAATTCTTGTTCTATTAGAAGTGACAACTCTTGCATTTTGCGCTGGGAAAACTATAGGAGTCCGTTAGGTCCCCGGACTTATCGTGTCTTTATTTTATTGTTCTCCTGGACCTTGGCGCCCTTCTTGTGCTCTGGGTTTTCTTTCTCCTTTGCAGAGCCTTTGTTCTTCCCAACGTTGTACGAATCCCGACACTATATTATCCAAACCGTGGCTTATTTATTTGCCATCAGTTTTCCCCAAAGGCGACTATTAGTTTGGTTTCGATTAGATTTCTAGTTTAAACTGTGACAATGTTTATACAAAAAGCAGGAAATTAATTTTCTTTACTTGGAGTAGCCTTTGTCTCTCGTCATCTCTGAAGATGGGTACCAGAAACCCTCGTCGTTGTGTCCATATACTTTGATTATGCCTGGATGCAACTGATCCCCACTATCCAAATCTCTGCCACTACCTTTAATCTTCTACCCAGATATTTGTTTTGTCCAAACTTAACATTCCATACCAAGTACACCTTATGCATACTAGTTAAGCTTTAAGATTCGCTTACTCAAGTACCATCCCATCTGTCAATTGAGTCGTGTAGTAACGGCACCTTTTGTCTAGACCTTAGCACCCACTCGTGCAATATCACTTTTACTACTTTTGCGGTACGTTACTATAGCTTTATATATTTTCAAACAGGATGTTGTATGCTACTTTACCAAATACACAATAATTAATACACGTAAGAGCATATACTATTAATTATGTTGAAGATCTAAGCGCGATTTCAGATCTAAAGGAAAGAGAGCTTTAATATCTTTGTCAGAGTATTTATACGCTTTTCGCACTCCTCTCTTCATTGAAAAGCTTATTTTTAAAAGCACTTCTACAAATTTTGAACGTAACATCTGAAAAATTCCGAGATCATTATCATGTTACACTGAAATTTGCTTAATACCTCAACGGACGCGCGCTTCTCACAACTGCTTCGCCTTGAACCAATAATATACCTTTGCCTCGTCATAACGCTTCACCTGTCAGCTATCTTTCTTTGTTCTACCCATATTTATTATCTCTTTTAGAAACCCCTGTCAAGCTACAGAAAATCGATATTGTTGTTGGCCTTCACATTTTCCCTTGTATTCTAGACGTGACTTGTAACCAACGCTTTCTTATACGTTTCTCTGTCTGTTTTACATTATAGATCTTTCATTTCACTTAGTCTTCAAGGCACTTGTTATTGTTAGCAGTTTGTCAAATTGACCGTTGCAAATAATTTCATAGAAATTCTGTCTCAACGTATAATCCAGCTCTATGAACCTGACATTTAATAACAGGTGTTTCTTCAAAGCCACTTGTTATTTAAAATAACAATTCCGAGTTTCTCCCCTTCTTAGGATTTGTAAACGAACGCTTTTGTTTGTGTAAATATGCATTTAAATTATTGATTTTCTATACTTGAAAGCTCCGTTTCTGCTTTCATGCGCTTGATTTAAAATTATTATAATTTAATTATGCGTATCCTGGAGTTTTTATGTACTTTAAAGCTTTTTTTCTTTGTGCAATTTTAACATTCTAATTTAGAATTACAAAATCTGTTAATAACCGTCCCTCTTCACTATCTAAACTGATTAATTTGGCGCGTAAATAAATTGTTCCTATTTTCTATATACACAGCTGATAAAATTTTATAGTCTACACCTATAATTTCACGACAATATATAGGTATATATATATATATATATATATATATATATATATATATATTGCTATGCTCCCTAAATTATTCGCGCCCCATCATTTGGGCGACCATCTTAATATTGCTATGTATAAACAAGAATTGTAGTTATCTCCTCTGACGTCGGTCTGTCTTATTAATATTGCTATAAATTCCCTCCAGAAACTTAACTGGATTTTATCTTAAACCAACCTTGTCTACCAATAACAAAATTTGATACGTTACCGCCTAACTCGTTATCAATTTCGTATTCAACTTATAGCTCCTCCTTGATCGTTTAAATTATCAAATCACTCCTATTAACTTTATCTTATGGCCTCGACTAGCATTTATTTGAAATTATAAATTCAGTTAATTTGATTCTATATAATGAAACAAATATTATGTACAGTTTTTGTAAATTATTTAAAATACACTTTTCAATTAATTAATGTTGTAAATCTCATTTATCAAAATCATATACCTTTTTAATCAAACCCCAAAGTCATCAAAAAACCTATTATCTTTATAAAAAAAGAAGTGTGGAACGTTCTAAACCTCTTATCGTATCACGCACTTTATACGTATTCAAATCCTTTGTTTTGGTGAACTTCGTCACCTTAATTTATATTAAGCAAATTCAATATTCAAATAAAAAATATAGAAAAATAATGTCTTACAACTAAAAATCTAACCTGGTCTATTTTCTTCGCATTGACGCATCAGCTAATATTTCCCATGCATTAAGCCATCTATTTGAATAAAAATTATTTTCCCCCAATTCAGGATTATTACATGCCCATTCGAAATATTGTTTATCCACACGCTTGAACCATTGCATTTAAATTGTTGCCATTACCCTCTGGACTACCATTATTAACTTATACTTATGCACCCCAATTTATTGTCATCTCATTCAGACTTATTACTTCTTATCAATTTCCCCAACCTTAGAATACCATCTATTCTCAGAATATCGTATTATTATCCTCCACGGACTCAGAGCCGTTTAATCGACTATCGTAATTTTCATCTTCGCATTTATACAATTTTTCATTTTGAATTATTATTACGTATCACTTTATTTCATAGTGGCGCACCTCGGCCTTTGTCGAGTTCAAAACTCGCTTCGTTATCACTGTACCTGCTAATATATTATTGCTCTCCTACTCCGTCAGTGGGTATGGTCTACAAACTTGTCGCTCATTTTAACCAATCAAATAATTACATTTAAAGTAGTTTCTGATGTAATTTTCTATGCTTTCAAATAATTGTAGCCTGCTCGCAGCTGTCTTCGTTATCAAACATGCGGTGTTTTGACGAATCTAATCGCTTTTCCATAAACAACTGATGCAATTCGACTTTTAATTTTCATATATGCATGTTATTTACGCAATTTTTAATCACCTCTCTTTATCAAAGTTCTTAACTACTTGCACGCATTTACATTATGCTTCCTGATGCTCTATTTCTTATCTCTGTATTAACCTAATTGTTTGAAACTCTTTTGAATGCGTGTCTAATTACACTTTATTATGTTTACTTATAAATACGCGTGCTACCACTAAAAAATATCATTATTTGTATTGCCTAAATTAACTAAAACTCTATCTACAGGGTATTAAATATTTACTATTTACCTAATGCATGTGTTCCTGGTTTCTACGCTAACTATGCGTCTTCCTATGTTTATTTGCGTCACTTAAAACTACTTATACTTTATATACAGGGTGTTGACTGCTTACTATTTACAAACTATGTCAATTTCTCAATTCTTTACTAAATAAATGCAGGTTTCTGCTGCCTATGGTAATTTCTCATTTCTAAACGACCTTTACTATAAAGTACACCCTTAAACAACCCCTTATCACAGCATAATATATATATATATATATATATATATATATATATATTATAAGTAGTTTTTTACACAAGGTAAGTTGATAAATACTAACGTATTGCAATTAATAAGATGAAATAATAACTTAAAACTTTTTAAGCAAAGCCCAAATGATCATTTCAAACGCACAGTTCCGGCAAAACTGAGATGCAGGTTCAAATCCTGTCCAAGACCTTATATTTTCCTTCTTTCAATTACTAGCTCGATTTGAAATGATCATCTGGGCTTTGCTTAAAAAGTCTTAAGTTATTATTTCATCTTATTAATTATATATATTGCCGTGGAACTCGGGTAAAATTTTCACCAACAAAAATATTTTCGAAAATTTTATTAAATTTTCAAAACTCGAAAATTCAAAATTTAAATAATACACAAAAAAAATTTTCTTACCCTTTTCCTCTCTTCCTCGGTTGAATGGCCTTCTTCAACTGCTTCCGGCTAGCTCATTTGGATCTCCTTTTGGATATCCATATTCACTCTCATATTCTATCATTCACGCACACTCCCAATAAAACCACAAAATACAACAAACATACAATCTTTTATTTATTACTATTTACAAAAGAAATTCAATATTGTCCATATTTCATTGTTCACGTTACACTTCAGTAAATTTTATTTTGTATTGTTCTGTATTTTATTTTATAATCATCAAACACATAAAATGTACCTGGAGTAAATGGGCCTTGAATAATACCTTCTCTAAAATTCCTTCTTTATAATTTATTTATTTATTTTTTTAATCTAAGTAAACTCTGGGGTAGGGTGAGCTCATGATAACCCAGCTAATTATGCATAATGTATGCCCTTCTACTTTGCACTAAAAAACAAAGCCATGTACTCTTCACAAAAATTTCACGTTCTGATGGAACATTTAAAAACTTTATAGACACCTTCAAATTTCTAGTTGAATTTCATAATAAAGTTATTTACACGTATTATGTTCAATATGTAAATAATCCACACTACCTTGAAAAACACTCTCATACGTCACCCAATATTTACAGTTTATAGGAATCACAATTTCAAAACGTTACCTGGAAATTTCTAGAAGATCTCCGCTCTGTAGACGATGCCATGTATTTCTTCTATCTGGTCTACAGGCCGTTTCTCTCTGTTACTAGACGAACTCCATCTAAGTTGAACTGCTAACGCTGCCTTCACGGTGTAACCAAATTCCAAATTCTATTTCAATTATACGTCTTTTACAAATATTTACTGTAATCTATGTTGCTTAAAGTCGCTACACGAGTTGGTTAAAATTTATAGGTGATACCTCAATTAAAAAATGTAATCTCGGCACACTAACCGTGTACTAATTAAGAGGCTACCACCATGCAATTCAATTTAAATGATTTTATAATACTTACAACTCGTGTTAACTTTCATACGTCGTTTGAGACGATCGAAATAATAAGGGCTTTAATAATGTTCTCGTAAACTATTTATATCATTAGACTGCCACCTCTTGGCCACGTTTATTCGAAATCTCCTGCTCACAACAACACATTCCCACAATTTTGCACTCAACCCAATTTTCAAATCCCCGAATTTCAGTACGTCGTTACAATATTTTCAGAAAATTACGCTGCACTATCCTCGTGTTTATATCAAGTCAAACTAAACATATCGACCAATCGTAGACCCACTGACGTTTCTCAAATCCCTCCTATACTACCGTTGTCTCATGCTTATACGTTTTCTACGTCTCCTACTAACCTTGCTTGAGTGGTAGAAAATCGATATTCTTGTTTGTGCGCTGTCTACCACACGTGGACTTACTACGTGATCTAACTAACCGCTCATTAGCATTTCCAGAGAATATAAGCGACGGTTTACCCGATATTTTCTGTAACCGTTTGCTATCTACAAAAATAATTGGAAGCTTGACATTTCCAAACTACGCAGGTGTTCAATCGTAACGAACGTTTTAAATACATTTCTTGGAGTTGTCTTTCAGCGTATTTTAATCCCACCGATATATGTGTCTGTTAGCAACGCTTTTATGCATATTATACATTAATAATTGTTCAATTAAATTCAATTTAATTAATAAATTAATGGCATTGGCTTCTACCATTTAATTTCTTTGCAACCTACTAAATATTTATCATTATTTGTAAAATTTCGTTAATACCTGATACTTAAAAATGAACTAACTAATATAACTTTCGCACGTAAATTCTGGTTGTTCCTTTATACAGGGTGTTTTGAAATTGCTTCGTTTATATTTATTTTTTATCTTTTAAAACCACTATAATATATATATATATATATATATATATATATATTAATGTGTTTGAATAATGACCTTGCAATAAGTATAATCAATATTCTTCAAAGATGGGTTTAAGGTCAGCTGGTAGGATTTAAAAGTAAACTTTTTTAAATGCCTAAATTTTCGGATCTATATTTTATCCTTGATCACAGGCTTTTCTAAAATAATGTTAACTAGGCTAAAGTTTACATAAAATAAATATAACTTACAAATTGAGAAAATAAAATTGACATCTAAATGAATGGATTTTCTATATAAAAGTTTTAGATTTTAATGCTTTTTGAAGTTGTAAAATTGTATAATTTGTAAAGGTATAAAAATGTCAAAAAAATTTTTGTTTCTAAATTGATGGATTGTATGATTTTGTATGTGTGCCTGCGAATTTCTGTTTGTAGGAGTGTTTGTGCGCATGTTTGCTTGTGTTGTGTGTATGCATGTGTGTGAGTGCATGTGTATGCGTTCGTGTGTGTGTGTTTGTGCGTGCATGTGTGAGTGCGTGAGTGAGTGTGTGTATGTGTGTGTGTGTGTGTGTTAGAGAGAGAGAATGAGTGAATATATACATGTTAGTGTTACTTGAGTTATGTGTTTATGTACTAACAATTCTTGCATTAACTATTTATCAACTATTGCTCTAAAATTAAGTAGATAGGTATAAATCGAACTTAAGCCATTAATATCAGTTCTTTTATTTATTGCATTTTGATTTCGAAAGATATGACACATTTCCAAGAACAATCTTTTCTGTTTATCTTTTTCAAATTCTAAAATTTGAGGATTTTCAAAATCCATTTTGTGATTAGAAGTAATTAAATGTGGCAATAAAGCACAGGAATTTGGTTTGACTTTAATGTCACTTTTGTGTTGTGTTATACGTTGACTTAGGCATTGTGAGGTTTGGCCAATGTATAAATTATCGCAATCTAAACAGTTAATTTGATATACAATGTTTCTTTGTTGGAGTTTTGGAGTTTTATCTTTTAATTTTGAGAAAAGAGTATTTATTGTTAATATATTTTTTAGCAAATTAAAATTATTATTTTAAAGACTTGAATTAATTTTGAGTTAGGTGTTCGATGTGTGGTAGTGTTTTGTGTATATGGTTACTTTCGGGATTAATATTGTTATTATTATTAGTGTTATGGTTTGTATTTATATTTATTTGGGGATTATATAATAATTTCGTTATTAATGAAGGTGGATAATTGTTAGTTATTAAAATATGTTTTAGCTTTTGGATATTTTATTATAAAAATTAGGATGTGATATCTTTTAATTCTATTCTTCAATGCAAGAATAAAATTTATTTTTGTTTTGAAAGGATGGTAGGAAAAATAATTTAAATACCTATTTGAGAGTGTAGGTTTCTGGTACCAATCTAAAATAATTTTATTTTGGGCGTTTCTAATTAATAATGTATCTAAAATGGTATCGATCTATTAGATTCAGTTTCTATTGTAAATTTAATATGGCTGTTATAACTATTGAAAATTTCTAAAGTTTCATTGATTTTGTTATTTGGAATAGCTGTCACTAAATCGTCTACAAATTTTTTTATAAAAGGTGGGTCAAATGGTAGTTGTAGAATAACTATGTCTAATAATTCGTCCATTACTATCTGTGCTAAGATGGGACTTAGATTCGATCCCATAGGGCATCCAAAATCTGTGTGTAAAATTTATTATTAAAAGAAAATAACAATTATCAAATAAAATTCAATTATTTCTAAAATATTATCTTAGAAAATTTACAATTTGGTTCAATTTTGTTCCATATTTTACTAATGTTGCTTATAACTAGTTCTTTAGATATATTTGTATATAGGGATTGAACGTCTAAACTTATAAGTATGTAGTCATTTGGTAATTGAAAATTATTAATTTGTTCAGCAAATTCAAAAGTCTTTTACATTATAATTTTTAGTAGAAACGGATTTTGCTAAAATTTCAGAAATGAATTTTGATAGTTGTTCCGTGGCAGAATTATTTGTAGCAACAATAGGACGGTATGGATTATTAATTAATTAAATAAATATAAATACAAACCATAACACTAATAATAATAACAATATTAATCCCGAAAGTAACCATATACACAAAACACTACCACACATCGAACACCTAACTCAAAAATTAATTCAAGTCTTTAAAATAATAATTTTAATTTGCTAAAAAATATATTAACAATAAATACTCTTTTCTCAAAATTAAAAGATAAAACTCCAAAACTCCAACAAAGAAACATTGTATATCAAATTAACTGTTTAGATTGCGATAATTTATACATTGGCCAAACCTCACAATGCCTAAGTCAACGTATAACACAACATAAAAGTGACATTAAAGTCAAACCAAATTCCTGTGCTTTATTGCCACATTTAATTACTTCTAATCACAAATGGATTTTGAAAATCCTCAAATTTTAGAATTTGAAAAGATAAACAGAAAAGATTGTTCTTGGAAATGTGTCATATCTTTCGAAATCAAAATGCAATAAATAAAAGAACTGATATTAATGGCTTAAGTTCGATTTATACCTATCTACTTAATTTTAGAGCAATAGTTGATGAATAGTTAATGCAAGAATTGTTAGTACATAAACACATAACTCAAGTAACACTAACATGTATATATTCACTCATTCTCTCTCTCTAACACACACACACACACACACATACACACACTCACTCACGCACTCACACATGCACGCACAAACACACACACACGAACGCATACACATGCACTCACACACATGCATACACACAACACAAGCAAACATGCACAAACACTCCTACAAACAGAAATTGCAGGCACACATACAAAATCATACAATCCATCAATTTAGAAACAAAAATTTTTTTGACATTTTTATACCTTTACAAATTATACAATTTTACAACTTCAAAAAGCATTAAAATCTAAAACTTTTATATAGAAAATCCATTCAGTTAGATGTTAATTTTATTTTCTCAATTTGTAAGTTATATTTATTTTATGTAAACTTTAGCCTAGTTAACATTATTTTAGAAAAGCCTGTGATCAAGGATAAAATATAGATCCGAAAATTTAGGCATTTAAAAAGAGTTTACTTTTAAATCCTACCAGCTGATCTTAAACCCATCTTTGAAGAATATTGATTATATATATATATATATATATATATATATATATATATATATATATATATATATATATATTGTTCAACACAGCAGAGCACACGCTTTTCGTATGCAACAGATGAAAGGAAGCTAGAAAGGAAACAGGGGATGTGACGGGTAAAATAACCCCATAAGTGTAACAAAAAATGTTCGAAACAGAAGAGAATGGGAACGCTGAAGCAAACTCTTAAAAATTATTATACAGAGTAAAAGAATGGATATAATTCAGTAATGAAAAATCTTCCGAGTAACAACTAATTAAAATAGAGAAACTATACATAGCCTAGGTAACCCGAAGAAATGCCAAGAGGTGGTTCCGGGATATCTATAACGCAAATTGATATGGAGTGAAGAGTTTTAGTTGGTATGCTTGCATTCCAGGGTAAAGAGCCCACAGCCAAATTGCCATGGTTTACTCTCCCTAGGAGTGCAAGCGAGCCCAACACTATCCCAATACTGACAAGTAGTTGGGGGCGTCTTCTCATTACAAGTGCTTACCTTCAGGTCATCATTTGTAGTGGGGTAAAGGAAGATTCCTCACACCTCGGAAAAAAACGATAGCTATTGTTAGATATCGAATAAAAACCAACTTTAAAGTAAATAGGTATTTATTTTTTCTTACACTTACATACTATATATGAAAAATACATTTTTGTTACGGATGACTGGACCTAAAAAATGTAATACAATTATGATATAAGGTAATATTATGTAAAAAAAATTGTATCTGCTAATGAAATCTGCCACGAAAGGTTAATGAAAGTTAATTGAATTAAATAATGTGGTTGTATCTCTACTCCACTTGCTTTAAATATTATGCACTGAATAAAAGAAAAATTTAAATTAACTTTTAATTAAAAAATACTTTAACAATTTCAGTATATAAAAATGAAACTAGAGGCTGCTATAAATCCCATCAGAAGTAGCTCTTTGTAAAGCAGAACACTTTCGTGACTGGTCTGTTGCAATGTCGAGTTATGTAAAGCGTTTTATAGCGGGCATACAGTCTGATATATATAGGAGATATAATACCCACTCTAAATTTCTATCTTTCGACCCTAAAGCTGTGACGGCAATGGTGTAGAATCTTGTAGTTTATAGTAAATGGTCCGTTTGTTACAGATACACACCACAATTGATCGGACGAACAGAAAGTAGTATAGTTCATACAAATTTAAATGCAATTTTTTTTCTATTTGTGTCCATTTAAGATACTGTGATTATTTGCAATATTTGCCAAAGTAATAATAAGTTCGTAAAGGTTAGTCTAAATGTAGTTTTGCCTGTCATTTATGTATAACAATTCAAGGAATTAATTTGGAATTTGAGCCAACCAATTTAAATTTTCCAAATGTTGTTCACACAGATTAAAATGAAATCTTTTACTAATGCTATCTCTATCGGGTAAAAAAGCCAATAGTTATTTGGAATAACTATACAAGTTTACGCTAATCCCTGTTTCTAGTGTTTTACACTATTAAACTATAGTCCTCATGCATTAGTCATTTTAGTATTCAGATCCTGGATGAAAATTCTAACATAGTTGTTAATCATATTTTGCAGATACATTACAAACTATATCTGTTTATTGAAGTATACACTGTTCTGGTTTATAGCAACATTTGTCTAACTAAACTGTTAATTTTAACGATTGTATAAAAGTATGTATAATATGTTTTAACGTAAAGCTTTGTTCATACATTATCATTTAAATAAATAAACAAACGAATGATAAAAAAACTTACTCAGTAATCATACGCTTGGGCAGCCCATATTTATGCTGTGTTTTATTCTTTTATTACCCAAGCACTTGTAAAAATGTTAATTTATAAATTTCTTTGCCTCGACTAGCTGATTCAATTAAATAAAGCAATTCTACAATACACAATATAATGATTAAATATTTACAACCTTTTTAAATATCTTCTCCCTTTTTAAATTATTTACATCTGTCAGATTTTTAGAAAATGAAGCCAGCAAAACGAGCTTTTTTATTACATTTAGAGACCTTTTGAAACGTTTCAAGATGTTTATTGCATTTCATAAATTTATTCAAGAAACCCCAGTTTGTCGGCTCTTACATTTCTAAATTATTATTGAGATAAAAACAGTTTATAAAAATAAATCATATCAAAATATTTTTATTTTATTTTATTTTTATTTTTATTTTTTATTTATTAAGTAGTAATTGTAACCACCTCTTACAACAACTACTTAAATGGGAACATGTCAGCATAGCTGTTGTTCGCATATCCCATTTGCATTACATTACTTTCCATTACATTACATTACATTCACATCACACTACAATTGTTTTTGAAAATTCATAAGTTTTTTAAATAAAAGTTTTTTAAATACAGGACAAGAATCCACTAATAGAAAGAGATGTTCATATTTGTTAAATATGTAGGCACTGTTGAATTCAAATGAGCACTTAAATTTGGATGTCTTATGGTACGGTATAGTTAATTGATTATTGTTGCGCAGGTTACAAGTGTGTGCAGAAGTTCTTACATTTAGCAGACTATATAGGTAAGCTGGTTGACCTGATTTGTATATATTAAATAACATAGTTGCAAACAAAAGCTCGCAGTGTGGTTTTAATTTTAGGATTTCCAGTCTATTATAAATTGGAGTCACATGCTCCCTATAGGGAACATTATAAGCAAATCTCAGACAGCAATTCTGGATGATTTGAAGCTTGTTCCTCGTTTTTCAGAGAGGTAACTAAAATAGACAGTGCTACAATAATTAATATGGCTTATTACAAGCGCTTGACACAATTTCCACTTTATCTCCGAAGGAAGCATCATCTTGAATTTATAAATGGATTTCAGTTTAAAGTATGTAATACTGCGAACCTTATTTACGTGACTCTCGAAATTTAAACTACCATCACAGATTACGCCTAGGTTTTTCGCTTTGTAGCTGAATGCTATAACGCATTTGTTTAATACTATTTCCGAGTTTAAGTTGTTTTTGAACACTGAACAGAAATACGGAGATCCTATACACTGACATATTGTTTTTTTAGGGTTCAAAGTTAGACCATTATTTGATGTCCAGGTGAGTACTGCCTCTAAGTTATTGTTCATCTCTAAAATAATCTGGTTTGCATTATACGGGTCTCCAGGTATATATAGTTGGGTGTCGTCGGCATACATATGGATTTTACAGTTGCCAGTTATCACAGTAGGTAGATCTGCTGTGAAAATAGTAAACAACAGTGGACCAAGGATACTCCCCTGCGGAACTCCTTGTCTTACATGTAACTCACTTGAGACCACTCGGTTTAGTTTTACTTGTTGAGTTCTTCCAGATAAATAGCTAGTCATAAGTTGCAGTGCAGATGAGCTCCAACCATAGTAGGATAGCTTTGCAATTAAGAGTCGATGATTTATTACATCAAAGGCCTTGCTATAATCAAGGTATAATACCATTAACGTGGTTTGTGAGTTTTCCATATTCTGAACCAGGTCATTCATAATTTTGCATAAGACTGTTGCAGTACTGTGCTTAGCACGAAAACCCGACTGGATTTGTGGCAGTATTTCATTATTATCAATGAAGTTGGTAATTTGTATGTATATTATGTATTCAACCACTTTAGAGATGGTTGCTAAAATGTTTATCGGCCGAAGTTCCTCATAAGATGTCGCAACACTGACCTTAGGTATAGGTGTGATTAAAGATTTTTTCCATAGATCCGGCATCGTTGAACTAATTAGGATGGAATTAATGATGTGTGTAAAAACATTAATGCAGAACGGCAAAATCAATTTTAGCATTTTTAGTGAGATCCCACCCAAGCCTGTAGCATTCGATGACTGTTTATTAACTGCTTTAATCACATCATCCGAGGATACCGTGTGAAATATTAGTTCCTCTGTTCTTAATGGAAATTTCTGCAATGAAAAGTATCTAATTGTATTTTCTGCAACTTGAGTAAGTGGAATATCATTTATAAAATGTTGATTGAGACAATCTGGATCTACATTGTTTAAATTAATTGTATTTTTAGGTTTTCGATGTATGTTGGCTTTTTCAAAGAACTTCCATAGCTGTTTAGAGTTATTTTTATACAGTGAAATCATGTAAATACAGAAAACCTTCTTTTCATTCCTAACTGCTTGTGTGACATAGTTTCTCAGCTCTTTGAAATAAGTACGGTCCGAAACTCTCCTAGTTCTGTTATATTTACTAAGAGCTGCATCTTTTATCTTGATCATTTGTTTTAATGTATGTGTTAACCATCCCAGCTTTGGTCGAAAATTTTTCGCTGTACAGATGGGTGCGTGTATATCGAAAAGCGCAGTAATCACTTGATTAAAGTATGATAATTTTAGATCAACTGGATCTTGATTATAGCAGTATGACCAGTCGATAGAAGTAGCATTTTCAGAAAAATTTTTATGGTCGAAATACTTATAAGTACGAAATGCGTGTGAGCTAGGAATAGGTTGTTTATGTGGAATATATAGGTTGCAATATACTAAAAGATGATCAGAGGTAAGACAGGCATCTTGAGTGCCAGATCCAGTGTATTGTAGGTTTTCACTCACACAAATCAGATCGAGGAGAGTAGCAGTTGATGATGTTATTCTAGTGGGCTGATTGATAACTTGAGTCAAATTAAATGATCTAAAGATAGACTTAAGGTAATTGGAGTTATTGTTCTCTTTGAAAAGATCTATATTCATGTCACCCATTAAAATGATGTGTTCAACTTCAGGATAAAGTATTGCCAAAATATGCTCTAATTCCTGAAGGCACGATATTGAACTAGTTGGAGGTTTGTAAATTGTTCCTACTGCGTAAGTTATTTTTTTTATTGTTAATTTTAGCCATAATTGTTCCAATGTGCCAGTGTGGAGATTTTCGAGGTCCATTACTTTACACTTGATTGTATTTTTAACAAAGCAGCAAATACCACCCCTCTAAGTGGTCTGTCTTTCCTAAATAACGAGTATCCTGGTATCACTATTGAAGTTGAAGGATAATCCAACAGTAGCCATGTTTCAGAGATAGAGATAATGGTGAAATTAGTGCCTAAAACAAACTCACAGAATTCATCAAATTTTGGAATGAGCGATCGAATATTGATGTGGTAAATTTGTAGGTGAGTGAAAGGTTGTCGTGATTTCTGTAATTGCTGTGTTGACTGTAGTTGCTATGTGTTTGCATGTGTATATATACCAAATAAATCAGCTTTAAGTTTAGCCACTGATTCTTTGTAGACCGAACAAGAATCGTGATCCCAAACAGCATGACAAATATTGGTGTCTTTACCAGATTTCACATTAACTAATTTACAGTTAATACAGCGGAACTCGGATTTGTCTGCCTTGCAATTTTTGAGCTCGTGTCCTAACGCACACCTAGGACAGTAAAGCTCACGTTTACACAATTGAGCGGTATGATTATATCCATTGCATTTGAAGCATCTAGTAATTTCGACTGCATCGAAAACTCTGCAGACATCTAGGCCAATGATAATGTGCCCAGCCTCCAATATTTTGCTGTAGGTAACATTATCTAATTGTAGTAATGCTTGATACTTATGTTCTTTGTTTTTTATAGGATCTACTTTTAATATAGTTATATTTAATGAATCGGAGAAGATGTCAGTGTTTTGTTTTACTATATAATCTGCGAGAATGTTAGTTGTAAATTTCTGGGACAAGCCTGAAATTCTAACTCTAGGAAGAGCCTTCCTTAGCAGTTGAACCTTATAGTTTGAAGAAAGTTTCTCACCGGCAATTTTTAGTAGTTTATCAGCATTTTCAGCATCGTTACATCTAACAATCAGGCCCCCATTTTGAATTTGCTTGACGGTATTGATTTTGATGTTAGCTGTAACAGGATTAACGTTATTGACAACATCCAATTTAGTAGTAGTATTTTTCTGATTGTTATCTTTAGGTTTAATTATATCAGATTGCTATAGTGACTTAGACACAACACTAGCAAAGGTAGTACTTATTGGTGCTTCTGCTTTAACTGAAACACTAGAAAGCTTGTCAGTGGCAATCTGCATAAATTCAGACTTGAAGTTATCAAAACGCATCTTCAAATCATTCATGACCTCCTCAAATTTAGACTCCAAGATTCCCTTTAATGAGTCAGAGGAACCATCATCACTCTTAGCCAAGCAATTTTTGCAATGGAACTGAAGAGATCTCTTTTTTAACTCCATACACCTGAGTTCGGACGAGGTAAGGTCACTGCAATCATAGCATATCTGGAGTCCACATTTATCACAGCTGATGTTTTTGTTATCACTGTTGCAAGAAATACAGGATGACATTTTAGTCACCCAGTGCATATATTTAATTTAGAGAACTTTAGAATATTAATAGTGTTATTTATTTATCATAACAACAATCTAACCTGAAGTCGTTTAGTAGGTGCTCTACATCCCCAAGAATTTTTGTATCTAGTCTGAATGTTCTGAGTCTAATTTGAAGTCGACATCCAACCAAATTAGTATCCAAATCGTCATTGGTGAGTTTATTCTAATGAAAGGTTTTTCATTTTCGTAATAGAATATTTACCAATTTCAGATATTATCAAATTGCTTTAACAGGCAGCATTCTCCAGAGTTTCGTATCCAAAATTGTATTTAAGATCGTAATTGATCGTTATTAAAAGTTTTAACAGGAGTCTTAACAAGATCTTTATTAGGATCGTTATTTAGATTGTAATTAAGAGCAGTCTTTAGAAGTACGGCTCGCTTGCACAATTATACACTCTTTTAAAATAGTTTTCCCACTTTAATTTATTTAACTGTTCACGTAAATATGTAGCACTTTCAAGTATAGTGACTGTCCAGTTTCAAAATATACTAACTCGTCGTTCAATTGTCATCATATTTATATAGGACCGGCTCCTTTTGTTTGTGATTCGTTGACTCCACGTGCTGGGCAACACCAAGTGTCTTATCTCTTGTTATTTTGGTTAACTTTACCAATTGTGTAGTCCAATTGCATGAAGAGATGCTCAATTGTCACGTAATTTATTATTATACCTCACATTTAATTCAAAAATCCCAGGAATCTTCGTTCATTAAAGCACGTACTATTGTTGTTGGCTTTATTCTAATCCGAATGAAATAAATTTGGTGTTTGTTTATTACCTAGTTAAATTGGATTTTTGAACAAATTTGATACT
Organism: Platerodrilus igneus; assembly: GCA_036346225.1. NCBI lineage: Eukaryota > Metazoa > Arthropoda > Insecta > Coleoptera > Lycidae > Platerodrilus > Platerodrilus igneus. Next base: position 349,817 of record JARFIW010001360.1, read on the forward strand.
TTTATATCACGTACGCTTTTCAAATAATGCATAATTTCTGCCTGCATTTATGATGATATATTAACGCACTTTTTGAACATTTATCTAGCCAATTCATATAGGTTTTCCATTGATTTAATTTCAATGCGTTTCGTTACATTTTTAAATTCTTATCTTTGCTCGTAGCTACTCTTCGTTATGCGTTTTAATCGCTTGTACTGCTATATACAGTATGCTCTCAACTAATAATATTTATAATGACCTATTTATTCTTCTAATATCTGTAATTATGTGCTTTTGTTACTTGGGAGTTTCTTTTGTTTATTCTACACGCCTATGACTTAACTTACCCCTAAATTAACCCTATAATTACAGCAATATATATATATATATATATATATATATATATATTAGATAGGTAATTACAAAAGGTAAGTTGATAAATACTATTGTATTAAGGTGAATAAGATGAAATAATAACTTAGACTTTTATGCAAAGCCCAAATGATCATTTCAAATCGAGCTAGTAATTGAAAGATGGAAAATATAAGGTCTTGGACAGGACTTGAACCTGTATCCTGGTTTTGCCGGAACCATGCGTTTACCAATTACGCCACCGAGACCGATGACGACAATTGGAAAATTTACAAATTTCAATCATGTACACAACTATATATAAACCTTCCTGTCTGTAACTGACATAAGTCAAAAACTTGACAATGCCAGATATGATTGACAAAAATGCCAAACGTAATTTAAAGTTAGGTTTATATATAGTTGTGTACATGATTTAAATTTGTAAATTTCCCAATTGTCGTCATCGGTCTCGGTGGCGTAATTGGTAAACGCATGGTTCCTGCAAAACTAGGATACAGGTTCAAGTCCTGTCCAAGACCTTATATTTTCCATCTTTCAATTACTAGCTCGATTTGAAATGATCATTTAGGCTTTGCATAAAAGTCTAAGTTATTATTTTATCTTATTCACTATATATATATATATATATATATATATATATATTGTAGTGGTTTTAAAGGGTTAAATTTAGAAATAAACAAGGCAATTTCAAACACCCTGTATAGAGGAAACAGTCAGAATCTACGTGCAAAATTTATTTCATTTAGTGAATTTAAAGTAACAAGTATTACCATAATTTTACAAGGAGCGATTAAAATTTAGTTAGGTTCTTAAAGAAAATAAATTGTAGAAGCCAATGCAAATTATTAATTAATTTAATTGAGTTTAGTTGAAAGGGTTATTACATAGAATACGCATAAGAGCTTGAAAAATCGATAATACCAAGGTGAAACGTTTCACTAACAAATAAACAAGTCGAATATAGGAAATACCTTGAAACGTAAACTCCTAGAAATGTTATTTTAAAAACGTTCGTTAACTGAACACCTGCATGTTTTGGAAAGGTCATGTTCTTCTAATTTGTGTAGATTAAAGACAAGCTTCGAAGTATATTGTGCAAACGGTCGGACGGTTCGTATAAATGCTAACTAAAAGTTTCCTTAAAGCGCAGAAGGGATGGACAATCAAGGATATGCTTCAGAATGAGACAGGTATAATAGCAGTTCACTTCGAAACGCACGTATTCAGTCCACATGGGTTAGTTTGAAACGCGGACAGTAATATAGATTTTCTACCACTCAAACAAGGTTAGAAGGAAACAGAATATGCATAAGAGAAGAATAGAGGTTTTTAAGACGTTAATGGATATATCATTGGTCGATATAGTTAGTTGTAGAACAGACAAGCACGGGAAAATTTGAATGAGAGTTTTACGGAAAATATCGTAACGACCCGCTAAATTTCAGAGATTTCGGAAACGGTTGAACCAAAATTTGAGAAAGTATTATTTTAAATGAAGGATTTCGCGTGAAGAGTGGCCGAGAGGTGGCATTTCGAATTATATAAATACTCTAAAAGAATTAGCATGTCTCTCGTAGTATTTCCATCGCTTCAGAATACGTACAGAAATTTACCACGAGCTTGTAAGTATATAAAAATATTTTAAATTAAGTAGTACAGTGTTGGCCTCATAATTTGATACGCGGATAGTGTCGAGTCTAAATTTTATTGAGGTGCAACATATATCTTAACAAACTCGTGAAGTGACGTAAAGTAACGTAAATTAAATTAAGCAATTATAAAAGAAGTGTAATATACTTGGATTTGGATGTATCGTGTATGAATAGCATGCAGCACAACTTAGAGGGTGTTCATCTATAAATAGCTGGAGGCGACGAGCAGAGCAAAACCACGGAATCAAGAGTGCAAGGACTTAACGCATTGTCAACGGAGTAGGGATCTTTAAGAAATTCTAGGTAACCCTTTAGAATTTGTTGTTTTTTTGATAAACTATAAAAATTAGTGTGATGTGTGAGAGTGAACCATGATGGTATTTTACATTATTTTGCGTATTGAAAATAATACGTATAACTAACTTTTATTATGGTATTTAAATATAAATCTAAAGGTGTATATAAAGCTTATTAACGTTCCTCAGGAATTTAAATTTTTTATTGTTAAGAGTACATGGGTTTTTTTTTCTGTTTGCAGTAAGCGTATGCAAAGTAAAAAGCATACATTAATTATAAAAAAAAACTGGGTTTTCATGAGCTCACCATACTCCAGAGTGTCCTAATTAAAATTAATTATAAATAAAGAAAGAAAAATAAGGTATTATTCGGGGCACTCCGGTTACATTCAATGTATTTGATATTTCAAGTTAAAATCCTGGACTTTACAAAAATAGAATTTATTGAGGTGTAACTTGACTACCGAAATGTAAATAATCTTGAAGTTTTATTTGTAAATAGTGGTAAATAAATATTGTATGGTTGTTGTATTATTTTGTGGTTTTATTGAGAGTGTGCGTGAACGATAAAGAGTATGATAGTGAATCTAGGTATCCAAGAGGAGGCCCAACTGAGCTAGCCAGGGAGCTGTTGAAGTAATTTAAATTCAAGTGATGAAGCAGCAAATCTGGGTAAGAAATTAATTTTTTTGAAAAATTTTTCTATTGTGTGCAATTTTTGATTTGTTTTAAAATTGATAATTCGTAGGGGCACTATTATTTATAGGTAACACAGCAATATATTATGTTATGTATGTTGATATTTTATGTGTAATGATGCTTTAACATAAGAGTAAAATAATAGGTGCAACCTGTAATATGGTGTTAGTCTGTAATTGATAAAATAAAACTCTCTCAATCCAATTATGCCACGGCTTTTTGAAACTCTTTCTCTCAGGGAAACTGAATCTAGTATTTTAACTCTGTAAGGAGAAGTAGGTTCTTTATCCCCTTACAGGTATTGAAACACAGACACCTAAAGCGTATACGATCTAAATCAATTTAACCTCTAAATTGTGCTTACGTATACCGATTAAACAAAGATTGATAAATCTGTTCTGCAATTATTTATTCTATTTAACGTTTGAAATTCAATTTATTCAAAATTAAATAATATGAAGAGTAGATAATATTAACTTTTATACCTATAACTCCGTTGAATGTGTCTGGTTGTACAGGATTGGAAACAGGATACACAAAGTTTCATCAAGCGCTTTCAGTGAGTACCTATTAAATAATATGTTTAGTATAAAATACAATAATGTTTTCCTCTAGTTAGGTTCTCTTATGGAAACTACTTCAACCACTAATTGTTTTATTACTCGACAACTACGAACACCTTATACGTCACCAATTACTGATTAGCTGCAACTCCTGAACTACAACAAAGGATGCCCCGATGTTGGTATATTTGAAATTTCTTTTTCTTTAATAAATTAATTTTCGTCGTATCACTTTCACTTTCCTTGTAATAGATTAAAATGAAATGCATGCACTTTAACATGTATATTTAACTTTTCCAAAATTCTCAATACAGCTCTTAGCCAAAACAAATTTACCAAAGTACAAAAATTTAGTGTGTAAACTCTTTTCAAAATTTTCTTAATTCATCCATTTTAAAACAATTATCACCTAGACAACAACAAAAAACAAACTTATTTCTAGCCTACTACTAATATCTCATAAGGGATGCATTCAACTAACTTAACTTAAATCGACCTAATTACTATTTTAGAACATCTTTGTTTTTATTTACATTTTATTTGACATTTCAAAATTTTTATGTTGATTTATATTTTAAATGTATTAAACATATCTTATTTTAGGAAACTCAAAATTATAATTGGCATACAGTATCCTGCAAAAATTACAAATGCTAAACTGAAGACAAAACCTATACACATTCAACCGAAGATGCATTAGATACCCTTCGTATATGCAAACAAATAATAATGCTTTTTATAAACTTCAAACGCTGTACTTATAGTACGTAATATCCTATTTATGCTTTCAACAAGTAACTATTCATCAATCTTTGTTAACCGTAGTGTTTTTAACTTTTAGTATAGCTTGATAAAATGGAAAATTTATGGTTTTATCCGTAGCACTAACGAACTACCTTTGTAGATCCTTTGATAAATGTCAAATGTCATAATATATATATATATATATATATATATATATATATATATATAATATCTATTTATTTATGTTTACATGACATAACTAGCAAGTATGGCAGAGACGTTTACACTATGAAGCTCACTCTTGCACATAACTAGAGAAAAGCTTTCTATGCCATTTTAATGTACAAGATAGGTGAATTACATACAACTAGTACATTAAATATAATTTCGGCACAAAACACAAACAAACCACGTTATCTTTCACATGCGCATACACTCATTCTCTGGGAACATGTCTCTAACAGGGCTACATTACATTAGTTTTGCTTCTACCTATTTTGTTAGCTTATTTAAATCGACTGTTAAGTTCATTCTCGCTAAGTACAAATCATTATTTCTACCCCTCCATGGAACTGTGACAAAGTCATCTGAACATTTTTTCTGTGCATCAGTTGGTTCCTACAAATTGTTCCTATTACAATTTTTGCATTTTTTTCTTTGTTCGTCATTTACAATTGGAGATGTATTAAATTTTGAAACGTTATTTCTATAGCTATTACCGTGTTTATTTATTGTTGATGTATCCATTTGTTCTAGATTAATATTTTCTGCAGTAAGTACTGCAATTTTCTTATCACTATATATATATATATATATATATATATATATATATATATATATATATATTATTACTGTGGTTATCAAGATTAAACAATCGAACCCCAGTGTTGGGCCATCATAAAATTTTCCTACAAAAATAAAATCCCAATATCTCTGGAAAAGCTCCCCTAAATCAGCATACCACGGTTAGCCCTGCTTCCAGCTTCTTCAAAGGTACTTACCTATCCTGTGCTTACTCTCTCTCACTTAGACCGAATAAAAGTTACCAATCAAAGAATTCAACGAAACATACAATCTTTTATTCATACAAATCAAAAATTTTACCGTCACACCAGCTCAATATTTACAAAATTGGATATAAACATCTTCATACAATTTTACAATATCAACCATTAAATCCTTGTAAATTTAATGAATTCAATCTATCTCAACACTTCTTTATATACAGTTTAAGTAGATGTGCCTATCTTGAAACCCTAAATTTAAATTTACCCTGGTCTATGGTGAGCTCAGTATAAGCTCTGTTACTCTGAATGCATGAATAAATTGCATTTTGTTCTAAACTATTCTAAAGATCCGTTTACTTTTTATATCAAAATTATACATCATGTATTTATACCTTCAAATAATAAATTCAAATTGTCTTTTTCATATAACCTTCAAATTAGATTTTATGTTCATAAAAATATTCACCAAATATGTCAAATCACTCTAACACAAAATACCAGCACAAAAAGTTCAAGCAATAACAAAAGAAAACAAATTTTGTTATCTGGTGTGCTGTTGCACCATCACCTATGAAGATGTCGTCCACCAAATCCTCGTCGTTGCATTCCATCCAACTTCCCTCTGCTACATGTACGTCAAACTCGTATCAACACTTTCACCCAATTCTATGCAGACGCCTTCAATACTGCTACCCATATAATTGTCCAAATATGTAGATTGGCTTCTGAATCTACCATACAACCAGCACCCTCGTTCCGAAAATTACTAAGCTCGCTTACCTTAGTAACATCTTTTGTTCGTTATTCGTATTTACTTACAGTCCCGTTTATGACATAGCACCTACTCGTGCTTTTACACTAGTAATTTAAATTAAACGGACTGCACTATCACCGATTTACAAATTTTTAACTTGGATGTTACACTATGTAAGTTTAAAGCGAACCGAAGAAATAAGAGACCAGAGAGCCTCACTACGTCTCCTAGTGTATTTATAAGCGTTCCAGCCTACCTCCTGTACCCTGTTTTCATTGAAATTCACCTCTACCTTTACCGATTTTCAAAATCCAAAACACAACGATCTTTTAAAACTCAGAAATTTTGCATTTCCCGTAGCTTTAGTCCGAAAATACTAATTGGCATGCACAACGGTCGCAATACTCCTAGAAAAATCTCTCATTCCACTGGCAATCAGCCAATCCAACACATTTCCCTCATCGTAGGTCTACCGTCTAGATATGTTATCTTCGTCTAACTCATATTTACTGTCTTTGTTAACATCCCACTATAGCAACTTAAAATCGATATTGTTGTTAGCTTCTACAAATTATCGCGTGCTTTAAATGGCTATTTTTTCGCGTGTTTTAAATGGTTGTTTTATACAACGTGTTATTTTTCATTCTCTTTTACCTTATGCTATTTATATTCCGTGTCTGCTTTGTTTCCAATCCACCTACTATTTCTTAACTTTCGCTACGGTCGTTAGCTCAAGTTTCTAAGAAATTATGTTTCAACGTACACTACGATTTCTTGAATTCTTTATTTGTATGAAAAACCTTTCTATGAACTGTGTGCCAGTTTAAAATTGTATTTTCCCAAGTCGTTTAACTTGTAGACTTCCTAGGATTTGTTTTTAACGAACGCTTTGTTAGTTAAATGAATATATGCGTTTACATTATCGATTTTATATACAAAAGCTTTCCCTTATTATTTGATGTGCTCGATTTACAATCTTAGAATATTAAAGCTAATTGTCCTCGCATTTTCCTTGAGTTTTTATGCCCTACCAAGCTTCCACCCTATGCAACTTTAAAATTACGATTTATTAATACACATGTGTGCTATTATCGGTTTGTTTTAAGGTCAACACTAATTAATTTAAAGCGTAAATAATATATTCCTATTTTCTATATACACGGTCCTTACAATTGACTTATCTATCTCTTTTTACATATAACTTACACGATAATATATATATATATATATATATATATATATATATAAAAGACAGGTTATTTGCAGTCCGCAATAAAAAATTGTGTAGAACAATATAAAATAAGATGTATCTGTAAACAAACTCTTATGAAAATAATAAAAGTTTATTGACGAATACAAATCGGGCTAGTAGTTATATAGCCATTAACAAAACATTAGCTTATTACTTCACAGCGGACGAAACATCTACTGACCGACGGTTTCGGCTTTGTTAAGCCTCATCAGAGCGAAATAGTTTCCAAGAACCCTATGAAGTAATCGAAGCTATTATAATGATATAATTTCGAAACAATCTTTGTACTATGGCAAAAGTAAATAAAACTGCCATCGGGCTCTATTATTTTCATAGAGTTTGTTTACAGATACATCTTATTTTATATTGTTCTACACAATTTTTTATTGCGGACTGCAAATAACCTGTCTTTTATTATTTGATTTGCCTTGGGGCATGAACCCGGCTGTCGCCACGAGAAGGTTTGTTACGTTTGCAAATAAATTTTGCTGTAACATTCCGCAAATCTCAAATGGCCAGACGTACTTGTATAGCCATCTATAGGATTTACTATGTAGTTTCGATTTAATTCTGTATTTCCACGCTTAGTAGTGTTGGTGTTTTATCACCTGATGGCGGTTTTATTTACTTTTGCCATAGTACAGAAATTGTTTCGAAATTATATCAGTATAATAGCTTCGATTACTTTATAGGGTTCTTGGAAACTATTTCGCTCTGATGAGACTTAGCAAAGCCGAAACCGTCGGTTAGTGGATGTTTCGTCCCCTGTGAAGTAATAAGCTAATGTTTTGTTAATGGGTATATAACTACTAGCCCGATTTGTATTCGTCAATAAGCTCTATTATTTTCATAGAGTTTGCTTACAGATACATCTTATTTTATATTGTTCTACACAATTTTTTATTGCGGACTGCAAATAATAATAATATATATATATATATATATATATATATATATATACAGCCTGTTTCAAATTAACTCGGCACCATTGCTAACTTTGTTACTATTGGAGCTACGAGGTTGGTTAAATGAGCAAAGAAGCTTAGTTTTTACAGCTGATTACCGTGGACAGCGCAAAAAAGTAATTGAACATCGCTGTTTCGAGATATTAATCAAAACACTTACTTTTTAAATGGAACACCCTGTATATTTTTAATTTAAATGAAAGAGAAATAAATTCTTAACAAAAAGTCTTATACACTCTTATATCAAAATCCTTAAAATAAAGTAAATATTAACAAATTTGTAATTTAATCAAGGTAGGCGCGGATGTTTGAACAGAATTCATTTGTTTAACAAGTTTGTCATTTCGTGTGTTTAATTGTAGCAGCTAACTTTAAGAAGTATTAATAACATTGTTAGAATGCCTTTTACTCTTGAAGATAAGTGTGATATGTTGGAAACTTTTATAATAAATAGAAAAAATACTACCAGAGCATCAAATTGCTATTGCGAAAACTTTCCTAATCAATATTCTCCAGACCGAAGATATTTTCTAATTCTGTACAGAAAATTTAAAGACAATGAAAATTTGTTTTTGAAGGAAAGCACTAGAAAGAGATTTATAATTAGTAAAAACATTGAAACAGATGTATTAACTTAATTTGAAGCATTTCTAAATGATTCTATTAGAGATTTGGTAAAAAATAGTAACTTTTCTTTAACAGTCATTTATAGAATATTAAGAAAACATCAATTTATTCCTTATAAATATCGACAAAAAAATAAGTCGTTGGTTAGTTATTTCGCGTACAGAAAATCCTGACCTCGTGAAAAATATAATTTAGAGCGACGAATCAAATTTTTCAAATTCTGGAATGTTTAACCGTAAAAACATGCATTACTGGTCACGCGAAAATCCACTGTTAACTTTCCCATCCCATCCACAAACAAAGTTTAGTTTAAATGTATGGTGTGGTTTGATTGGTAGTAAAATAGTGGGCTTTTTGTTTTATTACGGATCGCTTACTGGAGCTAGATATATGAACATTATGGAAAAAGTTTTTGAAGAGTACCTGGATGATATTAATCTAGAAGATCGCCAAACCATTTACTTCCAGCAAGATGGAGCTCCAGCACATAATTTTCGCGCAATGATGCAAAGACGTTTTGAAGACCGGTAGATGGGAACAAATGGTCCTATAAAGTGGCCACCTCATTCGCAGACTTGTCGCCTTTAAATTTTTTCTTTTAGGACAACGTAAAAAATAAGAAGATATACCAATGTAGCAGAATTAGAAAACAGTATTCGATTAAGTATTAATTCAATTGACGGTAGAAGTATTGCAAATGCTACAGGGGATGTTATTAGGCAAACTTTAATGTGCATTCAAGAAAATGGAGGATTTTTGAACATTTTATGTAATTTTAGTGTGTTAAATAAATGGTTTATTTAAAAGTCAAGACTATCTTAATTAAATTACAAATTTGTTAATATTTACTTTATCTTAAGGATTTTGATATAAGAGTGTATAATACTTTTTGTTAAGAATTTATTTGTCTTTCATTTAAATTAAAAATATACAGGGTGTTCCATTTAAAAAGTAAGTGTTTTGATCAATATCTCGAAACAGCGATGTTCAATTATTTTTTTGCGCTGTCCACGGTAATCAGCTGTAAAAACTAAGCTTCTTTGCTCATTTAACCAACCTCGTAGCTCCAATAATAACAAAGTTAGCAATGGTGCCGAGTTAATTTGAAACAGGCTGTATATATATTGGACACAAAAACTTTTTTCACCACCACTTCTTTCATTACATCAAGTATGATATTTTGTATTATATTTGGTACATTCAATGAATTTATTTACATTTTTATTACAATAGTTCCAGTTTTAGATCATCACGTTGAACATGCTGTTGCTTGGCAGATATGATGGACTGTGTTACGTTTATAATTATACATAATTAACGGCTTGCTTTATTTTGAACATTTAGAATTTGTTAATTATTTACCTCCGCGCGATATATTCAAATGTCATTGTATGTACCGCGAAATTACTTCAAACACCACGCCTGTGTATTTAGTGCCGCAAATACCGATAAACTATACTGTGTCTTCGCACGTGCAAGAACTATCTCATCAACTGCCAAGGAGAGGACGCGACCTATTTTACTATCGCTTCCTGTCCTGGACGGCCGCAATATATAAATATGCTACGCTTCGCTATATTTACAAGGTAAGTGATTTGAAGTAATTGTTGTTTATTATTATCATTTGCGTTTACAATGTCTAGTTTTCTCTAACACTAAGTTTTCGACATACCGCCGAACCATTATTTTACAGACTGACATTGACATTTTAATACAAATTTACTGGAAACAGTTGTCAGTCCTTTCTGGGCGGCTCCGTGGCGTAGTGGTATGTGTGTGACTACTACGTCGAAGGTCCCGGGTTCTTATCCCTACACGGCCCGCGTGAAAAATGTTAGGCGAGCATTTTTCACAAAAATATACCCTCGTTCGGATAAGAGTTAAAATGGAGGTCCCGTGTGTGAGTGTTGTCACGCACGTTAAAGATACCTACCTTGTCTGGAACGGCAAGGGTTCGGTAAAATTCTAAATTTTCCGGGTAAAAGAACTCGCTTCCTGGCCAATGTAGTACCTTCGGGTGGAGCATTGGAAAATCACATGTAAGGTGTCAGTCCGTCCTGGATCGACTACTTTCCATACGAAATCTCTTTACAACTGGTAATGCGACAAGTTGTGTTACACAAAGCATTTTGTAGCATCGCACTACTCACACTTAGCAGCAACAATCAACTCTGTATAATCTTACTTGTCGGAATATACAATGCTAGTCAAAAGTCCTTCTCCCTCACTCCCATTCGAACCTTTTGAATGGCTATACTTATACTAATAAAATCGGAGGGTGAAAATAAATGGATGAAGGTTTTTTGAGTTAGTCGTAACAGGTGACATAATAGTCATATATGTCGTAAAGTCACCGAGGCCAATAATTTTAAATAGAACTTTATGGAAAGTGATATCTCGTTTGAAAGGTATTAAAAATACGTATTCAGTTATAATTTTGTGCGGGTTTAGGCTAATTTTTATGGATAAATTATGATTTGGCATTTAATTAATAAAGATTTAAAAACAAATTCTTATAGTAAGTGTTCAAAATGTACTCCACCTAATTCCTGACAGTAATGCATTCTATTATTAAACTCTCATTGTACTCGTTAAAATGCATCAGCAGAAATTCTTCACTAATTCGTTGTTCTAAAACGCCAATACTGTCAGATGCTGTGGTGTAAACATTAGATTTCAAGTATTTCCACAGAAAAATTTAATGGTGTTAGGTTTGGTGGCCAATCGAATACATATGCCACGATATTCCTCATCCAGGTAACGCTTTACCGCACTATAATAGTGTGCATGAGCACCAACTTATTGGAACTTTATTTCCAAGAAATAATGACTCAATTGTGTTTTGTAACATTTCCAGATACACTTCGCCGATTAAATTAACGTCGAGAAAAACAGGTCTCCAAAATACCTTGTGTCGTGCACGTCCATTCCGTGATATGTTTTTAGTCTGTAGCCTCTTAAGGGTTCCATGTTATTTATTTATCTATTGTTAATTCCTAAATCTATGGCATAAAGTAGTTTTCTAATAAGTTTTAAGCAGTGGCGATTTTGAACCCACGGGAGTTAGACGTGAGCTCGCTGTGGGTTTAGTATTAAAGACGCTAGAGAAAAGGAGTCAGTTTGTTACCAGTGCGTGAAGAATAATGATAAAAGTGACAGACTTGTGTATACGGTCAAATAGTTTTATTCTGATGTTTTTTAATTATTAATGTTGTAAGTAAATCTTGTTCATGTGCATTGGGTTAAGGGTTTAACTACCAAGAGTATCCTCGAAATAGTTAGTGGAATTTAAATAAGGTAAATTCATTCTGCTAAGCTGTACATGTATCTCAATTGGATTAGGATGTTAGTAGTGTAAACCCACTTTGTGGTATAGCAATTATCGACTAAGTATAATTATAACGAGAGTTATGCGTGCATATGGTTACATAAGAAAGGCATAAAGAACATACTCCCTCGCATATTGCGGCAATTTTTTTCTAAATACACCAGCCCCACATTGGGTGTCAGTGCGACGTTTTTCTAATTTCTTAAATGGGCGCCAGTGAAGCGTAGTCTTCCGACGTAACTAGGGGTCTATTCCTTGGTTAGAGCTATGAGAAATGGGGGGGGGGAAGTCGAAATCTGTTGGTAGGTCACACTCAAACTAAAACAAATAGGCGCCACCAAGTCCGGACTGATTCACGTTAATGGCGTGGCATATTTCTAAGGGCGGACGTGGAGACCCAAAGAAAGAAAGATCGCCTTCGATGACAAAAATATGTCTTAATAGAAATAAGACGCTGTTCCTGTAAGAAATTATAATACTTAGCTTAATAAAAAAAGGTGGAACACTATTTGTGTCCAGCAAATATACATAACGATATAGTGAAAAGGTATTTTCGATATAAAGTTGGCATCAAAATTCTACTCCTAAAAATGTTCGCTTTCTGTAGTTAGGTTTGATCATATTTGATCAAAATAAAAAACTTTAAGCTTGAACTAATAATTTACTAAAAAGAATCTCTTTTTTTTTAAATAAAATGCAATGCAACAAAATTTAATAAATAATGGAATTACTTTGTGAATTTTAAATTAAGGTTTATCAACCTCATTCATAATCAAATATTTTACAGCAAGGTATAAACTTATTACACAAAGATACTCTAACCCGTTCAGATCTGTTCAGGCCGATTACATTACAAAAGTTACTATACAAGTTTTCCTCTTTAAGTTAAAAGTACAAGTTTTAGTTTCAAACGAAAATGATCACAAAAATATTCTTGTTTACAAAAGTTGTGCTAACGCAGTGCTAAGCAGTTGCTTTCAAGGATACATCTGTCAGCAGTATACTACAGAAAAATAAGTGACGTCAATAACACCTGTTGTTGTAACTAACAATTTATACCGAAGCAACGTGTTGTTTCTTACAACATCAAATTAGTGAATTTTAATTTTGACACTGGAAATTCCAGCTTAGCAATAGTTGAAACAAATATCATATTCGTACTTTTACACATTGGAACAAATTAGCGTGTTTCTAAAGTGAAACACAAAAGAATTACTTAGATCTACTACGAACCAACCAAAAAACTGCTTTCCTAGCCTTGATGAGGTACTTGTTCTACCAAGCGAAATTTACTGCATATGTTATGGATCCAGCTCATCCTAAACAGCTTCTACCAAAGTAGCATCTTTACGCTGTATAACAAAGCGATCCTCTTTAAATTGGCTCAACTTTCCATCTTCCAAGTTGCACCGTACACGTCGTAAAACACAGTGGTATCAACAACCGGGATTTAATTTTCTATTTTCTAAGTTGCATGGTTCACGCCGTAATTTAAAGTGGTTTTCTTAAAATCGATTAAAGTTTTCAAATTTCTAAGTGCATAGTTGATTGTAGTAATGTCTCTCGTCGCGCTAAACAAATTATCCCAAATTAAATAAATAATAACTTTTATACTTTACCAACCGCTATTCAAAAATGTGTCCTCACTCATCAAAATTGATACGCAGATTACCGGCCATCGTTCTTTCATACATCTTGTCTCTTCTTCCACGTATGGCCGAGTGATTAATAAACTCGCTGGGACGACCGGAGGATCCAAGGGGGAGGTTGTCAAACCTAAACGCGCCTGCAAATGGCTGTAGAATACACAGATATTCGACTATACATAGAATGCCACTTAAAGATGCCGCTTTAGCGTATTACCAAAGTTGTTAAATGTATTTTACTTATTATTTTAATAAAAGTGTTTTGTAATTCTTGCACTTTTATGAATGGATTTATTAACCAAAAATAAAATTGTTACAATATTTAACGCTTGTTGTCTTAGGCGGGACAAAGCGGCGGTTTAGTTCAATATCAGCAATATCCAAAAATTGGAAACACCTGTGCGTTAGTTCATAAGTCCCACGGAATTATAATTCTCGCATGTTTGTTTATTTAACTTCCAAGAACACTAGTATTAAAAGGGGTTATATCATGATGAAATTTACAGTTTTTGTTATTGTTTGCTTAATATTATTAAATTTCTTGGTAAATGGTTAGGTATAGTTTCGTATTCAGAGTAGCTCAACGTTACAGGTCCACACTATTCATTCGAACTCACCCTGATATCCTGAGCCCGCATTTGTGGGCACGTTCAACCTGCCCAAACATTTACTTTTTCTGGAAATTGAGTATGTTTTTCAGAAAAGATGTGAGGATTTGTGTCGCTCCAATAATTCATAGTTTGTGTGTTAATATTTTCGTTGAGAAAGAAAGTATTTTCGTCACTAAAACAAATTTATTTTAAGTAGTCCTAGTGTTGGTTAATTTTCACAATATTCTAGTCTTCGGTCAGGGTCATATTTTTAATTTGTATGGATGAATTTTATTTTTAGTCAACAGCATATGTACTGTCTTTTAACTTACTTTACAGACAGACACAACTTGGGCTGTACAATAAGTAGGTTACTACCATTCTTGAAATTGTCAATTTTTTTGTTATCGCTAATTGCTGATTGATCAGATCGTTTGGTATCTTGAACACTATCTGTTACCTCAAACTTCCGAAGAAGTTCCTTCAAATAAGTCCTCAGAAAGTCATTCCTCGGCATGCAAATTGTTTAACATTCACCAATTATTAAGACAGCTACTAGTTTGTCGGCTACAGTACGTACCATTTTGCCTATGTAAACACTTAAACGTATCGTTAAACAATAATTAAACTAAATATTTAAGGTATAAAACACTTTTGCAAAATCTTAACCAAAGGAAAAAGAAAGAATTATAAATTTCAACTTTTTGACAAGTAACCAGAGGCGGACTTTAGAATCTTTATCAATCAAATGCCAAACTAGAATTTTACAGACTAAACCTGTACAAAGTATGACCGAACGTCATCTATGACTATTACATCACCTTCTAGAACTAGTTAAAAAGCCTCCATCAGTTAATTTTCACACTTTGTTAGTATAAGTATAACCGTTCAAAAGAGAGAGAGGGGGTGTTTGACTAGCATGTTATATAGCAAATACGATCTAGAAGTGAATATACTTGGACTAAGTAAAAAAGTGTAGTTTGTCACATGACAAGCACCATTAAATACTCCATTAAAGATAAGTTGACTGCATCACAGATGGCACAGTGGCAGCACAGCATCGTTTTATATTCATTTGAAATATCTCAAAAAATTTTATGTGAGACAAAGCAATGCGACTATACATTTATTTATTTAGAAATAAATAAGGTTTCCCTTTATTACATATTTCTACAAAAATTAACATAATTATTGCAATTTAATTTTAACCAATGAAGACGCCAATGTTTGACATGTTGAGTGTGTGCAAGTTACGTGGATGCATGCACGTGTTTGTGCGTGCGTGCGTCTGTGCGTGTTGTGTGTGTGTTTGAAATCATCTAAAACTATGCATGCAAAAAATTGTAAAATAACATTTTTCATTCCTGAATGAACTGATAAAACGTAATTGTAGTACGTTTGAGTATTTAAGTTGAAGTTTTAGTTAAGTAAATTTACGATATATTTGATTTTTAATATTTGCTTAAGACTGTATTATGTACTAGTAAAAACGCAAGTAAGCTATATAGTTAGAAACAAGAGTCTTGTATAATAATGTAAAGGGATAGTTACACTGTTGCTGTAATAAATTGTTTTGCAATTACCTAGAAGAGTGATTGAATATGCAGGTCATTTAACATTTGCTTTTAGAAACCTTCTTTTTAGTTAGTAGTTTTAAATAGGTCTATGTGTTCTTAGGGTTCCTATTTATTTTATGTGTAGGCATTGTGTCCTTAATGATTTTAGTGTAAGTTATAAGTTAGAATCACTCCCCTGATTTCAGGTTTTGACACCCTAGGGTAAATGTGGGAGTGATGGCCACTGTATCAGTTACAGATTAACGTTTTATATTGTGAATTGGTTCTTGGGGTATGCTAGAAAATGTTTTTATGCATGCAGTTTAATTAATAATTAAAAATATTAAGTTATATAGAATGACCCTTACTGATTCATTATGAAATGAACAAATTCTCAATAATGGTCGTACCAGATGACCGACCATTTCTGATCTGCCATAGTTTAATAATGGACACTTTGAACATTTTTTGTTGTTTTCTGATTATTTTTTAATTTTGAAGCTTTGGGCCGATGGCATCTAAAAAGGATGAAAATAAAAATTTTTTTACTTATTCAGAAGATAATTTAAAATTAGCTTTGAACGTAGTCACTGAATATGGTGTAACAGTTTTTTTGACCACTGCAGAGCACCAATAAATTATTGGTTGTATACATCTTTTGTCTAGTTTATTATAGCAGTAAACATCTTCAATTAAATAAATATCTGTATTAGAATCATGTGGTCTAACCGTAATACACAGATGCTAGTTTGGTTGCTAACATCAGGCGTTAATAATTAGTATAAATACATCAAGGCCAAACAGCTTTCCGATGTCGTGCACAAGGTGCCAGCGGTCACTTTAGCTAGAACACTCGTCACGAAGTTAACATGGGGAACCTGACGGTTCTAGCAAGTAATTTGCTTGTGGCTTTACGCCGTAGTGGAGCCCAGGTGTAATAAACATTTGGCTTAGTGATTTTTAATAATGCGCTCTTACACACTTCGTTGAAATGCTCAGTTACATAATTCTTTTACATAACTCATTTAAATATTTCTTTTACACACTTTTAAAATTTTCATTTAAATATTTCTTTTACAAATTCTTCTGCAAATTCAGATGAATAACTTTTAAATAATCGTTTTGTATATCAATTGGAAGACTTCTTCGTATATTCATTTGTTAGAATGATTCCATCTTATCTGGTTTTATAAAAATAAGGCCGTCTAAATGTTGTGTTTCAAGATGATATTGATCCTTTATTTGCATCTACGAGTATCGAGTTATAGTTCATTCACGTCAATGTTGCGATAAGAAAATATTGATCTAGCAAGATCGTCCTTCAACTTTACTAGAATAGTTGGATTTAATGAAATGTTCTGCGATGAAACTGTATGTTTAAATTTTAAAGAAATGTTCTGCAAAGTAGATAGAAGTTTTATGGTTTGAATCTAAAGTCCGATAATTAATAAAAATGGTCTTTTTGAAATTGCAAGTACGAATTTACAAGTAATTATGTGGACAACTACATGATAGTAATTATTTTGATAACGATCTACACATAGTAGTACATCTAAGTTTTCTAATGGATTTTGGTTAGTCCTGTTGGTGCGTATAGGAAAAACGCTTTAAGCTCATATGGTCAGGCACAAGGATCACGCAGCTGATTATTTGCTGTACAACATGTGGAGGCGACGTCAATTGTTTGCCCAAGGACCGTATGTATTAACATCTGTTTACACATGATGTAGTACCATCATACGAACAACACCTGTTGAAACGAGGTAAGAGATTTGTATTATTCTTACATCACATCTACACTTGGCGAACTTTGATACAAGGCTGCACCAGAAAATAACTTTGTGATGACTTATTACCATTAATTTGATTAACAAACTAGAAAGGACTTTGATGAAATTTATTTGCCAATATATATATACAGTGTAATAACAATTATTATTATTAACGAAATTAAGCAAATCCATAGAGTTCTGATTAAAGTTTCATTTATGCTTAATTTTAATTACAGCTTATGAACATTAAATTGTTTGACAATTTAGATATTTTCATATATATTTGTAAACCGAATAGAAGATATCTGGTATTTTTGGTATAGATTTGAGTTAAATTTTGTAGTAAAAGAAACACAAAGTTTTTGATATTCCTTTCGAATTCATAGTCCTACCTCAGGGTAGATGAAATTATATTATCTTTTAAACGTAAATTTTATACATGCAATTTTTTATGAAGAAACAACTTTTGATTAAAGAATCAACATTTAATTCTCTTAATTAATTGTTTTATTTTGAATACGTGAGTTCAAATATAGTGTAACCAAGGCAATGAAAAAAGGCATAAATACCTTCGAGGTAATGATAGTGGTAGCTTCTAATTAACAGAGAAGTTCTATTAGTTTTTTCAGAATTTGAAGCCTAATATTTGTGTTTATAGAATTGTGTGCATAATTTAATCTTCTCAGTTTTATTGTTGGGTAGCAAGAGTATACCCCTTGTGTCCTCACCTTGTTAATTTAATTAAATTTTCTTTACAGCTTCTGCGTTAGCAGTTAATACGATATTCCTCTCTAAGGACTTCCAAATCCCCCTTAGGGAAACCCTGTGTTTAAAAATTAATGACTTGGTGGCGCCCTCCCTAAACCCCTGTTTTGGTAAGAATCAAGCCCTAGTAAGCAAATAATGTTTTGTAAAAAGAACCACGACCAATCCTATAAGTTCTACCCAAGGAATAGACCCCTAGCATAGTCGGAAGATATTTACGCTCCATCATTTTAAGGAAATCCTTCCTTAAAGTTCACTGGTTCCATCTGGGGATATTAAATAACCCACCGGTTACTTTAATTATCCAATTAACCCCCACCAGTAAGTCTTAATTTCGTTTTAATGGTGTAAGTAAAAAACAAGCTGCCAAACAATTTGGCATTCCTCGAACATCGTTGGTTCGAAAATTATCTAGCAATAATCCTCTTAAACGTAAAATGGGATCACAAACGGAACTCACTGAATATGAGGAAAATATTTTGGAAAACTGGATACTTTTAAGGGCAAGTAAGGGCTTTCCAGTACAAAAAAAGAATCTTATTTTGTGTTCAAAAAATACTTACCGATAGTGGAAGAGAACTTCGTTATTTTAAAAATGAAGCTACACCTGGAAGGGCTTGGTTTGATGGATTTTTAAAGCGCCATCCAAAAATTAAACAAAGGCATGCTGAGTCAGTTAGCAAAGCTAGGACTGCTGTTACGCGTGATAAAATTGAAAGCTGGTTTGATGAAATACTGGAATACTTAAAACTACATAAACTAGACCATATTTTAGATGATCCCACTAGATTGTACAACGAAGATGAGGCAGGATTTAGATTATGCTCAAAAAGCGAAAAAGTACTATGACCAGCCCATAATCGTGAAGATTTTTACGAAAGAGTTAGTTCCGAAAAAGAAAAATTAAAAGTCATAGGTTACTTTTTGTGCAAATGGATGATTATTTATCCCTATAAACGGATACCAAAAATTATCGCAGAATCTGTTTCAGACAATTGGGGTTTAGGCCGATCAGATACTGGCTGGATGAATGCCAATGTATTTTATGAATATGTAGGAAACCATTTCCTTCTATATCTCAAGTCAAAAAATATAGAACGTCCTGTGATTTATTTTGTTGATGGTTTAAAATCTCAACTCACTCTCAAAGTTAGTCAACTATGTGAAGAGCATGGCATTATTTTAATATTTCTACTCTCCAATACAACTCACATAATGCAGCTTGCTGACGTGGCAGTATTAAAAGCATTAAAATCTGGTTGGGCTTCTTCAGTACGTACTTGGAAGTTTGAGAATTTTCCAAAAGAGGTAACTAGAACTACGTTTGCAACAATCTTAAAAACAGTATTTGATAACTATGCCCTTTCTACAACTATTCAACAAGGTTTTAGAAAAAGTGGATTATATCTATTCAATAAAAATAATGTAGATTATTCAAAATGCATACCTTACAGAACAGTTCAATCAAATCTGGAAACTAAACAGCATATTCAAACAGATCTGCTGCCTTCATTTATTCTTGGAGGAGTGGAGAAAAACTAGAAAAAGAAGAACTGGATTTATTTTTAGAAATTTATTCACAAAATAAGGAATGGACATGTGATATTCAGTCTAAAAATCTGTATAAAATATGACCACAGTTAAAAATATAGTGTAAGATTGAACAAGGTAATACAGTTTTAGAACAAAAAGAAAATATAAACCTACAAAGTTTCCCACAAAATAAACCACCTAAAATTATCATTTTAAACATAGTGATAATACCTAGCGCCAGAACCGATAGTTTGAAAATTGAAACCCCGCCTAAATCAAATCACACCAGCACTCTAATAGAAAATGAATGGAATACACCAGAGAAAAATTCAAATCAATACTACAAAAAGAAAGAACAGGAAGGATTTAAAGTACCAACGCCATTTAAACACATTTTAATAAATTCAACACCTCAAATGACAGATCTCCCTAAACGATAAAAACAATTTTTCCAGCAGTTGTATCTTCTAAAAAATATAGAGAATATTGGACAAATGAGCAAAATAGAAAAGAAATGTCTAATAACAAAGTTAGAAAAGTTGAACACATTAAACAGCCTGACAGAGAAGATAATATACTAAGTGGTACAAGTACTTCAAGAAAAGTAGATATATAAAATGAAATGTTAAAGAAAAAAGTGAAGAAAGCTGTTGCTGATTATTATTCTAATAGTTCTTCTGAAAATGAATCTATTCTTGACATACAGCATACTGATGAAGATCTTGATATAGTGGCCCTGAATTCTTGACAATAGAAACTGGAAACTACGTTATTGTCAGATAAGAAGGTGGTTATTATCCTGGTAAGCAATATAATAATTAGACAATGTTTTATAACTAGACATTAATATATCTATTTTAGGTCAAGTTATAAAACATAATGAAGTAGGATCTGAAGTGAAATCAATGACAAAGGCCGGTCTTGATTGGAAATGGCCTTCAAAAAATGATTTATTGTTTTACTTTAAAGGAGATATACTCTGTACAATTAAAGAACCAATTTTAAAAAATAGTAGAGGAATTTTTAGTCTGAGATGAAAAGTAACATGCTGGAAGAAATTTATTAATGCTATTATGTTGCTTTTTTTGTTGTGCAGCAATGGGTGTCCATAACCTATCTCTATATGACCACCACTCACACAACTGTCAGTTGTTTTTAGGAATTAAAAATATTTTTCAATTCTTAACTTTTTTGATATTTGCACTAACACACTTTGTTAATCGTTAAAAATTGTACATTTTTTATTTAAAATTTTTTCAATAAAATGCTATAGATTGTATTTGAGTAATTTAAAACTTAAAAATTCCCTAAAGATGTCCATGACTCCCACAACTACCCTACTATTATTCTTTTTAGAGCTTTTCCCCAAAAACCCTACAAGATTAGGTGGCGTTCAAGATACTTCACGATCAAGACATATTTTATATCCGATAGCATTCTGTAACCCTCTTCCAACACCTACAACACCCGTCCCACTGAGTTAGTTTGCAACCATTTTTGTTAGTACAGTTAAGGTTTTCGTTATTTTACCGAAATAGGATTTCTAGTGGAGCACATCTTCGAATTTTGTTGTGGATTACTGGCTACATTTTCTGGGAAAACTGTACGTAGCAAGGTGTATTCTTAAAATATGATCACTTACTCAAAATTAATCACAATTTTGTTCACAATCAAACACTGATTGTCTCCTCTCATCAAATGAGCCTTTTAATGAGAATTAATATTTATAAATTACTTGGCACCTGCCATAATCAAGGACTAACAGAGCAGTATATTGTAACCAATGAAATCATTCAAACTGTAAAGGCTACAAAGTCTTTAACAGTGACATCGGTTGTGATACTATTACTAATGAAATCAATGTTTTGCATACTTTTGTAATGGACATCATCAAGACAAGAGCTAGATCACCATTTCTGAACATGCAAACACATATGCCAAATTAAGTCAAAAAGTGTATCAAGAGTTACTACTGAACAAACATAGTTACAAAACCTAATTATACTGTTGCGAGCTACTATTAGGCAACCCGTCAAACACACAAGCACCGTAAGCACTGTATATTCTGCGTGGACCGAGAATCTTCTAGCAATTACTGGAGGATGAGTCATCCTTTTAATTCACGGTATAAATAAGACCGATGATGAAGTACAGGGTCAGTCTATATCAAAATGTCGAACATAAATTATATCATGTAAAGTTAAATAGTTTAGCTTTTGAAAGTCCGAAAGTATACATAAATTTATATGATGTGACCGTGTCTAATGTACATGCAGCTTGTAAAACACATAAATAGACAAAAGTGTAATAAATAAATAGTTGTGTTAGTGTTGTTAATGGACCTATGGTTAAGAAGTTAGTTTAAGAAGATATTAGTGCTTGTAAATTCATTAGTGTGATAGTGCTTCATTGTTAATTGGACTGAAAACATCTATAAATAAGGCATATACTGTTAATTAGACTTGTGAACAGTGAGTAATAAAGACTCTTGTTATTATTTGTTTTAAATTAGTGTATATGCCTGTAACAAAAAGTCAAAGTAAAATGGACGCAGAAACTTTAACGAATTTCCTTAAGGATTTTAAATATGGTATGGAAGAGTGGTCGGCTAAACTAGAAGTGACACTTTGTGAAAATGCTGAGAAAATGTAGGAGAGGTCGACTAAACTAGAAGTGACACTCAGTGAAAACTTAATGAGGTCAGTTGAACTGGAATCGACCCTTAAAGAGTTTAAATACGGTATGGAAGTGACACTTGGTGAAAATGCTGAAAAAATTAAGGAAAGGTTAAGTTAAAATGCTGCAAAATTGGAAGAAAAGTTGAATGAAAAGACAACCACGTTAGAACAAAGATTAATGGAAAACTCCATTGCATTGAAAGAAGATTTCACTGAACAGGTAAAAATAGTTGAGCAAAAGTTGGACAGTAAATTGGTAAAAATGGAAGAAGATGTGATGAGGCTGCAAGAACAAGTGATTTCACTAACAACGCGACCACTTGAATTAGCAAACCAAGTAGTAAATCAGAACATTCCAAAAATAAGAAGCATGGAAAGAAGCGAGTCAATACCGTCTAAATTTAAAGTGAAACCACCCACATTCGTTGGTAAAACACCTTGGCCCACATATTTGAAACAATTTGAAGCTGATGCAATAGCCAACGGTTGATGCAACAAAGAGAAGGCTATCTTTCTAATAGTGGCCCTACGGGGGGAAGCTCTTAACATCTTACAAATGATTCCCGATCACCAGCAGAATGATTACGGCCTCTTAACATCGAAACTTGAAATGAGATATGGAGACGCTCACCTTCAATAGGTTTACCATGCATAAGTTAAGAACCGCTGGCAAAGAACAAATGAAAGCCTGCAAGAATTCGAAGCTGACATTGCCAGATTAGTTAGGTTGGCATACCTAACGGCACCAGATAGCTTTCTCGAACAATTGGCCATTCAAACATTTGTGCATGGCGTTAAAGTTGGCGAAATACAGTAAGCGCTAAGACTAGCACGGCCAAAAATGTCAGATGACGCACTGGCTCATGCGCTTGAAATTGAAGCAACTAAACAGTCATCACACAGAATGAGTCACAAAGTTTGGTCTGCCTTAGAGGAACCTGGTCAAGCGCAGAACAGCATAGATGAAATAATCAACCGTGTATTTGAAAAGCGAAAGGCGAAAAAGCTGGAAAGACAACCGCCGCAGAGATGGGGTCTGCGCTGCTGGAGCTGCGGTGAGGTTGGTCATATACAGAGACACTGTACTCAACCAAAAAAACAACCGGTTGAGCAGCACCAATATGACTTTTAACACAGAACATCGTGTAGGAACTAGTCATCGGAATGCAGACACTCTGTCAAGGAGACCTTGTCCGGTAGACTGCAATCATTGCTCCAGGATGGAAAAGAAAATAAATGTCATCCATAGAATGACGGTAACCGATGATACTTGGCAACTCGAAAGAATACGAGAAAACCAGGAAAATGACGCCGAATTGGGACGTATTATTGAGTGAAAAAGTAGAGGACAACGACCAGCTTGGGAAGAAATTAGTAGGAGCCTGAAAGCATACTGGGCACAGTGGGACTCCTTGGTGATTGAAAATAGAATCTTAAAACGACGCCTGGAACGTGAAGATGGCACTGGGAGACTTCAAGTGATAGTGCCGAGAAGCAACAGAGTGCCGAAAGTGTTGCAGCACTTGCACGATGATATTTTCGGAGGGCACTTTGGCGTGAACAGAACTCTCGAAAGAGTGAGAGAAAGATTCTATTGGGTGAACTGCAAAGAAGATGTGAAGGAGTGGTGCCGGAAATGTGGGTTGTGTGCCTTTGCAAATGGCCCAGTCACAAAACGGAAAGCCCCAATGAGACAGTATCAAGTGAGGAATCCTTTTGAGAGGGTGGCCATTGATATAGCTGGTCCGTTTTCTGAATCAGAGAAAGGAAGTAAATACATCTTGGTTGCAATAGATTATTTTACCAAATGGCCGGAGGCATATGCTATACCTAACTAAGAAGCCGCGACGGTTACCGATGTACTAGTGAGGGAGTTGTTTTGTCGCTTTGGAGTTCCGTTGGAATTACACTTCGATCAAGGTCGGAACTTCGAATCAGCGTTGTTTTAAAACGTCTGCAAAAATCTTAGAATCAAGAAGACTAGAACCACTCCACTTCATCCTCTATCGGATGGAATGGTTGAAAGAATGAACAGGACGTTAGGAAAGTACCTAGCCAAAGTTGTCTATGAACATCAACGAGACTGGGATCGATATTTACATTTATTCCTATTGGCGTACCGATCTTCGGTACATGACATTACAGGATACTCTCCTGCTTGCGTGATGTTAGGACGTGAATTGCGGCTACCATGTGATCTTCAGTTTGGATTTAAACCTGGAGAGGAGATCGCATGTGAATATTACGTTAGTAAGCTTCGTGAAAGATCAAATAGCATTCACGAAAACGTCCGAAAGGATATTCAGGCAGCAAGCGATCGAATGAAATCACAATATGACACGAGAGCACAAGAAGGTGGTTACCAACCCGGAGATTTAGTGTGGTTGTACAATCCACATAGAAAGCGTGGATTGTCGCCAAAATTACAAAGACAATGGGAAAGCCCGTACAAAGTGTTAACAAGAATTAATGATGTAGTGTACCGGATCAGAAGATTTCCCGTGGTAAACCAAAAGTAGTACACTTTGACCGATAAACATCTTATCCTAACAACAACCAGGGGGACTTGAGTAATGAGAATGGTGTGGGAAGAGTTATTAATCGTGAGCCAAATGTAGATTTTGAGAGTTTCGTGGCGGCGTAGGGTGGTTTCGCTAAAGCAAGATTTGGCGTTGTTGTTGAAAAACAGCAAGATCTGTTTAGAGCACCAGAAGTATTCCCTTGCACATTGCGTAGCTCAGGTCCTGCAAATGTCAAGAGGAATAGCTGTTGTTTTTAAGAAAAAGTTTGGATGTGTGGATAAATGAGTAAAACAGCAGCCAACTTTAGGAAAAGCTTTGGTTCTTCAGGATAAAAATCGTTGTTTACTATCTGGTCACCAAAAAATCTTCATGGCAGAGACCTAGTTATGGACAGATATGGGAGGCTTTGCTAAATCTTAAGGCTCAGATGATGGAAAATGGAGTAACGAGACTAGCGGTGCCCAAGCTCGGCTGTGGACTGGATCGCTTAGATTGGAGAATAGTCCGAAATGTGCTAGAAGTAGTTTTCCAGGGAACCAACGTCCAGGTCCTTGTTTGTTGTTATCAACCGGTTGCCTACCAAGACCAAGAAAAGAGTGTTGACTGTTACAATTACTGGAAGATGAGTCATCCTTTTTAATTCACGGTATAAATAAGACCGATCATGAAGTACAGAGTTAGTCTATATCAGAATGTCGAATATAAATTATATTGTGTAAAGTTAAATAGTTGAGCTTTTGGAAGTCCAACCGTAAACATAAATGTTATATGATGTGACCGTGTCTAATGTACATTGTTACGTGCCAAAGTGGCCCTTAAACATGTCTTAGGATAATTTTGATGTGCGGAAGTTTCGCGCCACAATTTCAAAAGACTCGGGGCGCGTATTTCCGTTACGTCACAGTGCGTTTGCGCCAGATCGCGCGTCGCGAGTGGGTTGGACGAATAACCTCGCGCCGACGTGTAAAAGACAAAGAGTGGGGACAAGTTTCCTGTGCTCTCTGGAACGGGCGGTTTGCCTTTGATCTTCAAGGAATGTGGTCGTGTCAGGTATCGTATCGTGCCTTAGCTTTATCTATGTAGATTCCTTTGCTTGCTTGTCTTTGTTGTCGACCTTTACCATGTTCCCGTCATTCCCTGCATAGGTAGGTGACAATTTGAGCCGTAGGCAAACCGTACTGCACGACCCTGGATGAAGAGCCCCATGATTGCCGTAGCTGGTTCGAACGCTTTGGAAGAGCGTCGGGCGTACCATCTTTAATCCCTCCGGGATGGAGCTCTGATGGACTTTAATAGAGGCCTACTTTAGCTCAACCCCGCAGGACGTTCGGATTTCTGATGTAAGTAGTCCATTATCTAATTTGTTCGCTGTATTATCTATTGTCGTATATTTATATAAATTTCCGATTATTGCGCAATATGAGTTGTGCATTGGTGACGTCATTGGCAGTTGGGCGCGCAAATCTGTAATAAGGTTGGCGTTACTAACAGCCCATGGAGTCGCTTTTTCATCACGCTTGCGCGATGTATTTATCGACTTTTTAACTGTAATTATCGACTTTTTAATTGTAAGAATTATCGTATTTGTTTAATTGTAAGAACATGCAGCTTGTAGAACACATAAATAGACAAAAGTGTAATAAATAAATAGTTGTATTAGTGTTGTTAATGGACCCATTGGTAAGAATTTAGTTTAAGAAGATATTCATGCTTGTAAATATCATTAGTGTGATAGTGCTTCCTTGTTAATTGGACTAAAAACATCTATAAATAAGGCATATACTGTTAATTAAACTTGTGAACAGTGAGTAATAAAGACTCTTGTTATTACTTGTTTTAAATTAGTGGAACGCGGTAGTAGTAGCTCGCTACAATACAATAGTCAAAGGTTCAAACCTAGAACGTGTATTATTAGTCATGATGCTAGCCAAAAAAATCAGTGATATCCCTTTTCACTGAGTAGTTAAAAAGTTCAAGGCGACTAAGTTCTGTGTTCTAAAAGTTTATCTAAGTTGTGTGCAAATCTACTGGATAAAGGGAAAATTCCAGTAGACTATAGTATTTAGGTCCCGAAAATTTTCTCTATTTTAGCTATGCTACCGTAAATACTAAGAAATGTATTTTGTAATAGTTAGTTTGGTTTGCTACTAAATTTTATACTTGAATTATAAAATAATTGTAATAACTGCTTTTCCATAAAATTAATAACCTGTTAGTGAAGTATACTTTTTCGCAATATATCAGTGTTAATTACTACGGGTCTCTGGAAACGTTGTACTTAAATTAATAGAAGGCAATGAATATGCTCTTTGTTGAAATTCCCTATTTCTACTTAGCAATTTTTTTATATTTCCTGCAATTGTGACCTTACTATTTTCTGCACCATTGCCATCACTATTCACATTTACACCAGATTTTAATACAAATTTATTTTTTGTTTTCCATTCTTTATATAATCCCGAATAATTACCACCAAATACTTTTCCCTGGCGCCTTCTCCATCTATACACGTTGGCTGTTTCACTGTTTCTTTTTTCGTTTACCCTTCTATTAAAATCATTTAAATTAGCTTTATTAAAATTATTGTCGTTTTTTGGTACCCTTTCTTTTTTATCTGTACTAATTTTTTTCTTTGCTGGTGTTGAACATATCGCTGGAACAAATTCATAGCCGGCCCCTTTTGGATACATATTTTGGTTTATTTCTTCAATAAGATCCTCTATCATTGGTCCATTATATATGCCAGAAGATAACATTTTTGGAGTACACTGAAGTTTCATTTCTTTTGATATCTTAGGGTAAAGAAGTGGTAAATTAGGTGAATCGAGATCAGAATTTTCTTTTGGTTCTTTATTTTTACTCTTTTTACTTTTGCTGAATACCCGTCGTCCTCGTATGCTTAAAGCCATCCCAAGGTAGGCTGGCGTGCGTGGAGAATTTTGTTTGTATATCATTTCGAAAAGTCCTGTATCCGAATTTGGATCTCTTCTTTTATCAACTACAACTGAAAATAACTGATATTAATCTTACTGCCAGAAACAAGTCAGAATAAAATTAATAAATAGGTAGTAAATTTAAACATACAATGAGCTGCTTTCTTAAGGTTTTACCAATTTTATTTTATGAATTCTACCAAGTATTACGTTTTCCCGGAAAACATTCAACTTTAATATGATGCAAATATAAGGAACACATTTATTATTTACTCAATAGTAGACTGTAAAGAAAAATTCAGCACGAACGGTTTATATTTTTAACAAACGTGTGATAAAGGTTGTAACATTTTCAATTGCTACTGTGCAAAATTAACTTAATTTTTCATTATCAGTTGTTCTTATACCCTTTTATGAATTATTTAGCCCTATATCATTTAATTATACAAATTACAAAGCTTTATATTATTTATTTCATTTTAAGTAATAGTCTGACCTTGTTTACTCATAGGATTCAATATTCTGTTACATTTTGTAATTATTGTTGCGAGCTGCTATTAGGCAACCCGTCAAACACACACAAGCGCCGTAAGCAACGTATACACTACAGAAGCCTAAAATTTTCTGGGATATACTGGATTATGAATCATCCTTTTAGTTCAGGGTATATATAAGACCGCTGATAAATGTAAGAGCTAGTCTATATCAGAATGTTGAATATAAATTATATTGTGTAAAGTTAAATAGTTAAGCTTTTGGAAGTCCAAGAGTAAACATTAATTTGTATTATGTGAAAGTGTATATTGTACCGACAGCTGTACGTAAATAGACAAAAGTGTAATAAATAAATTATAGTAGTGTTTAGTGTTGTTAAGAGTCATGGTTAAGGATTTAGTTTAAGAAGATATTAGTGCTTGTAAATAGCATTAGTGTGATAGTGCTTCATTGTAATTGGACAGAAAACATCTATAAATAAGGCATATACTGTTAATTAGACTTGTGAACAGTGAGTAATAAAGACTTGTTATTACTACTTGTTTTAAATTAGTAAAACGCGGTAGTAGTAGCCCGCTACACTGGTGTCAGGCCTGTGTGGGGTATATATAATGATTAATTTAGCAGGAAAAACAAACAAGTCTAAAGACATTTAACTAGTTCAATGCCAGTTACAAGAAGCTAAAGTAAAATGAACGCAGAAACTTAATGAATTTCCTTAAGGATTTTAAATCCGGCATGGAAGAAAAGTTAAGTGAAAACGCAGTGAGGTCAGTTGAACTGGAATCGATCCTTAAAGAGTTTAAATACGGTATGGAAGTGACACTTAGTGAAAATGCTGAGAAAATAGAAGAACGGTTTTGTGAAAACGCGGAGAAAATGGAAGAGTTGAATAAAAAGACGGCCACGTTAGAACAACGATTAGTAGAAAGCTCCATCGCATTGAAACAAGATGTCACTGAACAAGTAAAATAGTTGAGCAAAAGTCGGACTGTAAGTTGGTAAAAATGGAAGAAGATGTGATGAGGCTGCAAGAACAAATGATTTCACTAACAACGCTGAATTAGCAAACCAAGTTGTAAATCAGAACATTCCAGAAATAAGAAGCATGGAAGGAAGCGAGTCATTACCGTCAAAATTTTAAGTGGAACCACCCACATTTGATGGTAAAACACTTTGGTCCACATATTTGAAACAATTTGAAGCCGCTGCAATAGCCAACGGTTGGTGCTACAAAGAGAGGGCTATCTTCTTAATAGTGGCCCTACGGGGGAAAGCTCTTAACATATTGCAAACCATTCCCGATCACTAACAGAATGATTACGGCCTTTTAACATCGAAGCTTGAGATGAGATATGGGGACGCTCACATTCAACAGGTCTACGATGCACAAGTTAAAAATCGCTCGCAAAAGACAAATGAAACCCCACAAGAATTCGAAGCGGACATTGCCAGATTAGTTAGATTGGCATACCCAACGGCACCAGATAGATTCCTCGAACAACTGGCTGTTCAAACATTTGTGGATGGCGTTAAAGACAGCGAAATATAGCAAGCGCTAAGATTAGCACAGCCAAAAATTATAGCTGACGCACTGGCTCATGCGCTTGAGTTTGAAGCAGCCAAACAGACATCACACAGGGTGAGTAACAAAGTTCGGTCTACCTTAAAAAAACCAGCTCAATCGCAGAACAGTGGCGGAAAGGCTGGAAAGACAACGACCGCGGAGATGGCGTCTGCGATGCTGAAGCTGCGGTGAAGTTGGTCATATGCAGAGACGCTGTACTCAACCAAAGAAACAACCGGTTGAGCTAAAACAGGTCAATGTAAGGGGGCGAACGTCGACAGTACAACGTAGTGCCCCAGAGATTATCATCCGTGCTGCATCGTCGATGGGAAGTCTGGACAGCATTTATATCGATGGGGAATTAATGGTAGGGTTGTCCGATTACTTGTGGATACAGGAGCAATAAGGACTATTGAGAAATCAGATTTAGTTGGTTGTTGAAAAGTGCTGCCTGCAGAGGTGTGTCTTCGAACGGCAAGTAGTAAGAAAATTTGTACTCACGGAGAGATTGCCGTTACGTTGGCAATTGGGGACAAACTAATTAATCATCGGGTGTTGGTAGCTGAAATTACAGAAGAAGTGATCTTGGGAAAGGATTTCATGAGAGAATATGGGTTTCATGTAAACATGAAAGAAAATGTGCTTCGGATAGATGATGATGAGATTCCATTTCAAGGGACTAGTAATCAGACGATGCAAGTTCGAATGATTTGTGATATGAAAATACCCGAGAGGCGGAAATGATTGTAATGGGACGGCCGGATAGTACGCTCCGGGAAGGACAAATATGCATGATGGAAGTAACTGAATCGGGAATGGGTCAAGGAGGGATTACTGATTGGGAGAACGTTGGTATAGTTTCGAAATATGATACCAGTAAGGGTGCTAAACATTAATCCGCATACGGTGACCCTGAAGAAATACATGATTGTGGGAAGTTGCATTTCAGTATGCCATATGAAACGTTGTGTGGACGACACGAAAGATAAACCAGCCAACGGTTGCTCACAGAAATTGCTGGATATGTTGATACCTTCTTGTCAAGGATTAAACGGCGACCAACTGGGCTAGGTAAAAAAACTGGTCGGACGATATTGAGGTGTGTTTGCACTGGATGATAGTGAGAAAGGAAGGACGAATGTTGTGCAACATAAGATCAATACTGGAGATGCGCAACCGATAAGACAACACTCCAGGCGGCTCTCTTTGCCAAAACTT
The DNA here is from genome assembly GCA_036346225.1 of Platerodrilus igneus. Lineage (NCBI taxonomy): Eukaryota > Metazoa > Arthropoda > Insecta > Coleoptera > Lycidae > Platerodrilus > Platerodrilus igneus. Next base: position 381,336 of record JARFIW010001360.1, read on the forward strand.
AAAGAAGCCGAGAAAATTATCACCGACATGGAAAAACAAGGAGTGATTGAACCCTCGAATAGTCCATGGGCATCCCAGTAGTGCTTGTCAAGAAAAAGGATGGGTCGACAAGGTTTTGTGTAGACTACTGGCGGCTAAATATGACAAAGAAAGACAGTTACTGTTTGCCCAGAATTAATGACACCTTGGATACTCTAGCCGGATCTAAATGGTTTTCGAACTTGGACTTGAAAAGCGGATACTGGCAGGTAGGCTTGGAGCCAAACGATAAAGAAAAAACTGCGTTTACAATCGGAACTTGATTATGGCAGTTCAAGGCAATGCCACTTGGATTATGCAATGCCCCTGCTAGTTTTAAACGATTGATGGAGTCGATACTGCGTGGACTGTCGTGGAAAACATGTTTGGTGTACCTAAACGACGTGACAGTGTTAGGCCGGTCTTTTGAAGAACACCTTAAGAACCTAGAGGAGATATTCCAAAGATTACGCGGGGTAAACTTAACATTGAGCTCCAAGAAGTGTCACCTATTTGGAAAAGAGGTCAAATACCTAGGACATGTCGTTTCGAAGACCGGAATAAAAGCAGACCCAGACAAAATAAAAACAGTACAAGAGTGGCCTACACCAGCAAATATACACCAACTACTCAGTTTTCTAGGATTGTGCACAAATTACCGACGTTTTATAGTTGGGTTTGCGAACATTGCCAACCCGTTAACGAAATTAACCGATGATGGACAAGAATATGATAGGAATGACGTCTGCGACAGTGCATTTGAACAACTGAGACGGCTACTAGTTACAGCACCAATTTTGAGTTATCCACGGATGGAGAGAAAATTTGTGTTGGATACTGATGCCAGTAATACAGCTATAGGAAGCGTTCTTTTTCAAGTGCAGGACGTACATGAAAAAGTTATTGGGAATTTCAGCAAAGTATTGTCGCGGCCAGAAAGGAACTATTGTGGGACAAAAGGGAGCTGTTGGCCGTCGTCAAATCCGTAGAGCACTTTTATAAGTACTTATACGGCCGTAAATTCCTGTTGAGAACAGACCATGCTGCACTAAAATGGTTACTGCAGTTTCGGAATTCTGAAGGGCAAGTTGCAAGGTGGATAGAGCGGTAGCAGGAATATGACTTTGACATAGAACATCGTGTAGGAACTAGCCATCGGAATGCAGACGCTTTGTCAAGGAGACCATGTCCGGTAGACTGCAATCATTGCTCCAAGATGGAAAAGAAAATAAGTGTCATTCATACAATGACGGTAACCCATGATACTTGGCAACCCGAAAGAATACAAGAAGACCAGGAGAATGACGCCGAATTGGGACACATTATTGAGTGAAAAAGCAGAGGACAAGGACCAGTTAGAGAAGACATTAGTGTTTCAAGTAGAAGCCTATAGGCATACTGGGCACAGTAGGACTCCTTGGTGATTAAAAATAAAATCTTGAAACAACGCCTGGAATGTGAAGATGGCACTGAGAGACTTCAAGTGATAGTGCCGAGAAGCAGAGTGCCGGAAGTGTTGCAGCACTTGCACGATGGTATTTCCGGAGGGCACTTTGGCGTGAAAAGAACTCACGAAAGAGTGAGTGAAAGATTCTATTGGGTAAACTGCAAAGAAGATGTGAAGGAGTGGTGCCAGAAATGTGAGTTGTGTGTCTTTGCAAATGGCCCGGTCACAAAACGAAAAGCCCCAATGAGACAGTATAACGTGGGGAATCCTTTTGAGAAGGTGGCTATTGATATAGCTGGTCCGTTTCTTGAATCAGAGAAAAGAAATAAATACATCTTGGTTGCAACGAATTATTTTACCAAATGGCCGGAGGAAGAATAGAATACAGGGTGGTCAAAGTCGCACATTACTAGACGTACACACCAAATTTTTACATATTCCACTTATGAAAACGTAATCAAAAATCCTTACAATCAATACACATTTAGGATCACACGACGACAAAAGATTAATGTATGAGATACGTTCAGTTCTAGCTACATGGCAGTATTTATTTTCAAAAGAACTCAATTCATTGATTAAATTAGTTTAATCATCATCATCATCTGACTCATGCTCTGACGATAAGCGAGCATCTGAGTCATCAATATTGTCAACCCATATAATTAGAAAAAAACTGTTCCGATGATTAAGGCTTGATAAAAACTATTAAAATGAAAATTGAAAAGTGAATAGGACGTTGACAAAAGCGGGAATGACAATGACATTTACATACATTATTGCGGTCAGCTGAGTATGTTCATTGTTGCCAGAGTAAATTTTTACCAAACAAAAACTTTGAGCCTACAATTATTTATCGGTGAAAATAAATAAAAACCTAATAGTACATGATGGTCTAGATTTATTTCGTGAATGTTTGAATTTCTAGATACTGTCAGCATAAACAGGGACTTCTAAACTTTATTTTTGCAATAAATGAAGTTTTTGTGATGGCGTATTAAACCTCTAATGCTGACATAATGTTTGAAAGTCTTACTGTAGCATGCTGAATCTTGACGCACCGTTTATTTAAACCTATTACTCATAAGATGTCACCCGCCATCTGATAATAATTCTACCTAGATATTAACACACTTAGGCCTCTTAAAAAGCATTAAAATGGTTACAAGATAAAACTATGAACCTAATAAATAGGCAAAAAAAGTCACGTAATGTTTTTATCTGCTTGAAAGCGTATTTGCAAGACAACATTAATAGTTAAAATGTATGACATAATTTATGTTTTATGTATTAAAATCTTTGAGATTAAATTATTTTGCACAAATCTTCGAATGCTTATTAATATGCTAATTCGATCAAACGAAACAATGTAAAACACCTTTTCAAAATGTTTTAGAATATAACCTTAGAATCAATTAAACATTTTTTCTTTATGAAACTAATGTTTTTTTTAGCAAAATATATACACACTGTCAATGTGAACACAAACCTTTAATAACGTCCTGCAATACTTGAGGACACATTCGACTTGTAACGTTTGTTGATGATGATAAATCCGGACTGGAATTGATTTCAAGAAGCCATGGTTTAAAATCCTCTCCTAACATAAAGTCTGCTCCATAGAGTTCAAAAGTATTGTTTCTCCTATCCATTGCATCCTGACATGCCAGTATGGCTCCTATAAGATTTTCGCGCATGCCTGTAACAAAAAAGGTCGAGTCAACTGTAACAATAAATTCGTTTACCTGGGTATATAATTTCGTCCCAAACTGTTTCATAGCCAAGGTGTCTTAGGTATGTTTTGAATGTATGACAATCCCACATATTTTGCTCAGGAAGTAATTTATCTCTTTGGGGAAAGTTCGAATATTTACATTGGACTGCATGATTTGTTAAATGTAGGGATTCGTGAAAGTTTTCCAAATTAAATGGTTGAGAACTAAATCGCAAATAACTGTCTCTGAAATAAAGTTATTGAATAAAACAGAAACTGAAAAATGTAATATCCTTAATTACTAGTTCAATCTAATAAATTCTAGGAAAGTTCAATAATAATAGGTGAAAAATGTATAGGAAGAGGAAAGACCGTATTTGTCGTTTCTATCTAAAAAAGTTTTTAAGAGTGCGTTTTAAATATTCAGACGTGTGTTATAGAAAAGGAGCCGAATCGACAAGAAAGAAAACATCTATTTTTAACAAAAAACGTGAAATTACAGTAATGAAATATTTAGCAGGAGATATTTAGAAATGAAAAGGACAACTCCATCTTTTCCCTTTTCCAATTTATTCGATGTACAACTCTAAGAAATTAAAATGGGACCGAGAAGTAACGATGTGTGGAAAAAGTTAAAAAAAAGCACACACTTGAAAATTAAAAGTAGCCAAAAGATAGTGGTTTGATGATCAATTCTAAAGAATACAAAAAGGCGATTGTTTTATCAGATAAAATATTAGATAGTTACAAAAATAGACCAAAAACTAGAACAAACCTATGAAAAAAGAAATTTGATAATCTGATGAGCTGCAAGTTTAACAAAACCAATCATAAGGTATTGCCCTCTACATATTGCCAACAAAACTGTAATATTTTAATATATTGATAGCTTTTTTTTTTGTTTGAAACCGATTACATAATCCGATTGTTACTAGCGCTTTTAGTAGTCATTTACAACATTTGTTGCTGATTTTGCTTAGATACTTTTAGGATTTCGTACCTTAAAGGTATAACGGAACCTTTATAAGATCACTCTCGTATCCGTCCGTCCGTCTGTCACAGAGGTTTTTCTCGAAATCTATGTAAGGTAGAAATTTGAAATTTAGCACAATGCTAGGTCTTTATGGCGCGCACATATATCGACAGTGGTGGGGGGTGGGGATTTGGTCAAAAGAAAAATAGTTTTAATAAATATATCATGTGAAGTATCATTTGAAATAGGATTCTAAAAGGCTTCTAAAAATATTTTTTTAATTATTTTCGGTCCAGTAGTCTTCATGATATAGCTCAAAATGTGCCAAAAATGACCCCCCCCGGTTAACCTACATTTCCAAAGCTAAAACTTTGATTTTAATAGGGATAGTGAAAATCCTTATGGTGCGTGATCCAATTCTACACCCTGTATAGGAACAGTTTAAGCGGCTTCACTCAATTTTGCGCCAAATGTCAGTTAAGTCCCTTTCGTCAAATGACCCACGATATGTATCCGCTTTGAATTTACATAAGGTGTTCTCTAGAAATAGGTAGATAGGTCTGAAACCGAAAAAAATTCTCGCTTTAAAAAAAAATAAGTCGTTGCATGAAAAATGTATTCGTTGGCTAAATATAGATTTAATTCTCTTAATGCATTTACTTGATATAATTTCACAAGGTCTAATCTATTAAACTTCCGTTGGATTGTAGTTTATGCTTGCATTTCCCTAGTTACATACGTTACGTACTGAAGCCGGCGCTATGCAATTTTAGATTATGAGAAAATTTTAAATTGCAGTGAATTGAAACTTTTTTCTGCGTTGTCCTAAGCGAATAAAATCTACAACGCATCAATTAAATTTTTACCAAGAAATCATTTGAAATATTTTCAATCCAGAATATTTCAATTTACTTTTCAGTAAAACTAAAAAATATTGACTTTTATACATTTAATTAAATTCAAATCAACATATACAGGTAGGTAATTGCGTTTACATTGAAAGCAGTTTGTATTTTATTTTTTTGATAAAACCGAGTTCATTACATGAGTCACGCATCGTCGGAATTTTTTCATTGTCAAGATGCTGCAATATGGCTTACGAACGAGTTGTTTATATATATATATATATATATATATATATATATATATATATAAACTTGTGGTTGTGCAATTGACAACATTAATTTGACATTTCTTAATGAATATCACTTTTAAATTTTTTTAAAAATGGTATAATAATAACAAGGGTATAATTTATAACTGAGGTACGAACTCATGCAACATTTATTTTCTGAAATTAATGTGTTTAAAATCTATGGGAAACCAGTAACCATCTGATCTTAGATTGCGTTGATCAATTATAATTGCTTTCAGGGTTGAGAGTCCCATTCGAGCTGACTGGGTTCAATCGTTTTTTCTGCAGACAGCATAAAATTACTTGCTGACTACGTTTATTAATTTTTTCTGCCGACGTCAGCATTCAATTTCTTGATGATTAGGTTTATTCATTTTTTTTGCAGATATCAGCATTAAATTTCTTGCCGAGTGGGTTTATTTATTATTCTGCGGATGTCCGCATTAAATTTCTTGCTGATTAGGTTTATTTATTTTTCTGCAGACGTCAGCATTCAATTTCTTGATAACTGGGTTTATTACTGTTTCTGCGGATGTCAGCATTCAATTTCTTGCTGATTTGGTTTATTCATTTTTTGATACATCAGTATTACATTTCTTGCTGCCTGGGTTTATTTTTTTCTGCGGACGTCTGCATTAAATTCCTTAACGACTAGGTTTATTAATTTTTGCAGACATCAGCATTAAATTTGTTGCTGACTGAGTTTATTTATTTTTCTGCGGACGTCAGCATTAAATTTTTTGCTGAATTGGTTTATTTATTTTTTTTTGATATATCAGCATTAAATTTCTTGCTGCCTAGGTTTATTTATTTTTCTGCGGACGTCAGCATTAAATTTCGTTATGACTGGGTTTATTAAATTTTCTGCAGATTTCATATTTCTACAATTGTTATCTGAACATTACCTTAGCATTAAAATTCTTGCTGACATGAGTTTAATTTTCTGTTGTTATTGTTGTTTAATAACTTTATATAATCAAGATGTGTGTGTGTGTGTGTGTGTGTGTGTGTATGTGTGTGTGTGTATGTGTGTGTGTGCGTGTGCGTGTGTGTGTGTGCGTGTGATAATAGCTCAATCTTTTTTGTCAAGTTGTAGTTGTGTTTTGTAAAACAAATCAAAAATGAAAACTTTTTCAAAATTGCCCTTGTCAGGAAAAAATAATAATAATGATAGTGGTCGCGTTAAAATTATTGAGCAATTTATAGTCAATCCAAATGAAGTGAAAAATGGTAACGCGCCGGGTACAGATAAGGTGCAAGCAGAAACTCTAAAAGCCGCCGGACAAACAGTAACAGAACGTCTGTTTCAACTTGTAAGCAATATGTATGAGACAGGCGAGATACCCAAAGATTTCAAATGTAACATCATAATAACTATACCAAAAAGCAAAGGCGCGTATAGATGTAAAAATTTTCGAACACTAAGATTGACAACACACGTGTCAAAAATATTAACAAAGACGAATGGAAAAGCGAGCTGAAGAAATACTAGAAGAAGATCAATTTGGGTTTAGGCAAAACGGGAACACGGGAGGTTATTTTAGCTCTGAGAAAAACAATAGAAAAAGGGGAAAGTATGTATATAGGGTTTGTAGATCTGGAAACGGCATTTGATAATGTTTTTAGCTAATGTTTTTTACAATTTAAAATTTTCTAGTTTAACGGGGTGGTTGGTTTCAAAAATATGTTTGGCGACCTGATACCTTTCGTAATTATCATATTTGAAGTCAGCAATGTGGTCTTTAAATCTTGTTGTTATGTTCCTCTTGGTTTGACCAATATATTTTTGAATACACCCTGGCCTTGAACAACTAATTTCATAAATCCCCGACTTTTGCAATTTTGCCTCGTTATATACTTTATTATATTAGACGTATGGCGGGCATATGTCGGATGTATGTCCGATGTGTGTTGGAAGTACGTCATATGTATATAATTATAAAATTAGGTTACGTTAGCCCAACATTTTCCCGGTTAGGTTAGGTTATCTCGATATTTTTTAAACTAAAATTTTTAGGTTAGATTAGCAACAATCTTTCCCAATTAGGTTAGGTTAGTTTGATATTGTTAGAACTAAAATTTTTAGGTTAGGTCGGCGTGGAGGATGCAAGAGGAGGATGAGGAGGGTTTAGGTTAGTTCACGTCGTTTTGACTTAAGTTTGGGTAGTTGGACTTAGGTTAGATTGCAGGAAAAAATGATAGGATATGTCAGCGCCGGATCTATTGCAGTAGATTAATATAGATTTGATACTATAAACGAGAAATTGATTTTTTAATGGTTTTCTAAATATCTTATGCATGTTTTATAAATGCCTTTTAATCTTGCATTTTGTAAATATTGATTTAAAGTAGTCCTATTTTACTAACATACTTACTTGTACATCCATAAAACTAGAGGTTGCACCGATGTTATCATAAACCACTGTCGAATATCAAATTTTGTTTTGTAAATAAGCAGCGGACGTTCTAAATATATGAAATGGTTATAAAACAAAATGGAACGTTATTCTGTTATACCCACCTATGTATTTTTGGACAACATATTTCGGCTTTCCGTTCTTCATTTTAGAAACAGATTCAATCTCCGTTATAAGTTGGATACCTCTTCCACGACATTTGTTACCGGGTTTTAAAATCCATATGTTCTTCATACCATCCAAATCCAACATAGGCCAAAATTTTGTGAGAGCGTTCAGTGTTGATTTAGCAGCGGCATTGTTTAGTGGTAAAATCCATTGCTTTGAATCAAGAAATAAGACATTTTTATGTATAATTAAGGTAAAATGCTCCAAAAAAGTATCCCAATCTTCGTCCGGTATCACAACTGAATCACGATCAAGATCTAAATGTTTTTCGCTGGAAATGTAATCACTGCAACGATCTATTGCAAACTGGAATGAGCTGAACGGCACCTTTCCTTCGGGCGATTTTATAGAGTATTCGTCTTCAGTTTCGTATTTATAAATGAACCATTTTAGAAGTCCTATGCAAGCCGTCAAGCGGTAATCGTCTTTAAATTTATCATAATGATCGGAAAAACCTAAAAATTGAGTACCGTGTAAATATTTTAATAACAGTAATAAAATAATGTATTAAGTTCGACAAATGAAAGTTAATAAAGTCATAAAAGATATCCAAAATTCGTTTTTTGTAGTACACAAGTCAAAATATCAATGGAAATAATGATGTTAAAATAAGTTTACAACAAATTCTAAAAGTAACAGGATTTCAAATTAGATGGCTTTATATCGTAAATAAAATGATTGGATTTTAAACATGTAAGAATTACTCTTACTTTCGACTTTGCTTATCAAGGTCCATGGGACCTCAATACAGCAAAGTGGAACTAAATTTGATTTTCAAATTTAAAATTAATTGTGGTTCCACTTATCACATGATACATGACAGTATCTCTTTATAGTCTTGAGATGCGACATTTAATAGCAATTTATGCACCAAGTGTGTTTTTTAGATGACTACGTCCGATGGAAGTAATTATTCAGTATCATAAGTAGTGTATACAAGTATTTATATTTTACTTAACACATAAGTAAAAAAATAGAAGATGACGAATGAAAACTAACCCGCTGGTTGCTGATGTTATTATGTGTATGTATGAATAAGTGCACTAGCCACTTTATACAGAATATTGTAACAAACACTTTATGTACAATAACGACAGTTCTTTATTTTCAAACTGATTATACAAGCCTTTTTCAGTAACTTGTAGTACCATAAAATTTCTAAAGGCTCACAATGATTTACTGTCTGAGCTTTAACTAACAGTACAAGTATTATCTTTTTAACACAACGATGATATCTTCTTAATTAATTTAATATCAAAGCACTACAATTACTTTATATACGCAGTACTCGATATAAATTTATCACTACAACAATTTGTCCTATATCAAAAGTACACAGAGCAGGTACTACAATCGAAGCTGCAATTAGAACTACTTTGCAACATCTACAGCTACAAATTTATACACATTTTAATTGTTCTCAAAAATTCTAACATGTACAAGAATTATGTAAATCACTTTCTCGAGATTTTCTACTGTAATCTAAATAACCATTAAATATACCTATTGTAGTCTTTAAATGCAGTCTTATACGTGTCAATCAATAGTTATCCAAAAGGTGTAATGCTACAGGTGACACTTGATCTTCTTTTGTATTCAAACGCTTCATTACGTAATCACAGGTAGATCAAGCAGTGCTACAATATTATAGTATAACGTTCAGCTTTGTTTACAAACGTTAAGATTGATTTTTTCGACTTACAGGTGTATAAATACATAGGTATAAATTCACTACTGCACATGCAGTAGAATTCTTATTTGCTTCAATTTCGCCCATGATGTAACAAATTCATTAAAATTGGTAGCGTCCGCCACTTCTTTTTTTGCTCGCTAGGATCACTAGATTATTACATCTGCTTTCTGCTCTTAAAGAATGTAACACATTTTTGACAAACCTTAGTTTAACGAAACTTCTTTCGTTTTCAGCAACTGCAACTCCAGATGTAACAGCAAGTTGACTAAGCCGAAACAACAACTTCGATACATGTTTTAATTCTGCAGCTTCTGCCATTACATTGCAAATTTTTGTGTAACTTTTGGTAATTATCAAATAGCACTTACATTTATAATTAAGATTTAAATTATCAAAGTAGGAGGAATATAGCAATTCTGCCGCCTCTTTTCCACCCGATTCCCTCATTTCCAAACAGATTTACATGTAAATTCCCATAAGGTGGAAATGAGGAGGTGGAGGTGATAGTTTGGTGGGAATGAGAAGAATCCCACATTTCCACACACATTTACATGTAAATTTCCATAAGGCGGAAATGAGGAGAATCCCTCATTTCCACACACATTTAGATGTAAATTCCCATAAGGCGGAAATGAGGAGAATTCCTCATTTCCACACTCATCTGGACCAAAAAGCTTTCTTCGACTATATGTAAATCCCATAAGGAGGAAAATGCGGAGATGAACTCCACATTTCCACACACAATCCACATTTGTTCCCACATCTGGCGACAGTAATAAATAATATTACCATCTTAAATTTTGCACAATAGTTTTCTTCGAGTAGCCATCGCATCTTTCGAGATAACCCTATCTTGTTTGGTATCAATTAATATTAGATTTTTCTCAGCTACCTGAATTTCTTAGAATTTTTCAGATAGCATCACCTCCAAGCGAGCTACCCCAATTTTAAGATTTTTTGCCGATAACGATTTTATGATCGTCCTTATAAATTTTTTATCCATGTGACATATCTTGCTAGTCTAGAATTTTACACAGAATGCGAATCTGCAAACAGATTTAAAATCTGAACATCCCTTACAAAGTTACTCCTTTAAAGTCTCAAACCTCTTTAAATTGTTTTGCTCATCTATAACATATGCTTTAAAGAACCATTTCCCTAGAATCTAAAACCGCAAAGATTTTAGAAATGAGTTCTTTATAAGCCATAAGTGTTTAATATTTAAAACTATTTTTTCAAACAGTAATGTGGTGTTTTCAGAATATCGCAAAAACCCATGACTTTCTAAAAATTTTCTGGTTTAACATTTTCCTAAATAAGTACGTCACAAATTATGCTCAATGCTAAATAGTTAGAAAATACATTCGTTTTACAAACTAATTGCTTTACAATTATGCGACGTATAGTGAAAGCTATGTAAACCTTTCTTTTTTATTAATTAGCGGCTATATGATTTGAAAAATACAATAGATATGCTCAATGTCATCCATTAGAATCATCGCATCATTGCTGGAGGGTTTATTAATCATACAATGAGCGCTCTAGTATGGTCGTCCTTATAAATTTTTTAACCATGTGACACATCTTGTTAGTCTAAAATTTTACGCAGAATTCGAATCTGCAAACAGATTTGCAATAGGATCAGCCCTTACAAAGTTACACTTTTAAAGTCCTGAACCTCTAAATTTTGCTCTTTGCTCTATAACATAACAAATAGCTTTCTTCGACTAGCCATTGCATTTTTTGAGATAAACCTATCTTGTTTGGTATCAATTAATATTAGATTTTTCTCAGCTACCCGAATTTCTAGGAATTTCTTAGATTGCATCATCCCCCAGAGAGCTACCCTAATTTTAAAATTTTTTGCCGATAGCGATTTTATGGTCGTCCTTATAAATTTTTTAACCATGCAATACATCTATTGAAGACCGCCATATAAATCAAAACCAACTTCTATTATATGGTGGTGAGAATTTGGTGGAAATTCGTCTAACCTATAGGTTGTCTTACCAACTACTTGGTTGATATTTAATTGTGGTACTCGCACTCTACAATGTTCCAAAAGCTACACTCTATACGAAACTCAGATCAAACGAAATTCGTGTACAATATTTGGAAATGTATACTACACATTTGCCAATTAAAAGGAGGAAAAAGTAACTTTTGTGTGTGTGTATATTAGTTTTAATGAATAAAAATATATTTCTATGTGTAGTGTACTTGTTAAGTATTTGAATTGAAATATAAATATGGTTTCAAACGTTTTGGTTTTATTTATATATAATGGTATTGTTAGGATACAATAAAAATATAATACTTCCGTTACTCGGAAGCAGTAACAGAATCTTAGTTTATGTAATATCATCGAAGTTGAACAAAAAAATTTTAAACTAAAAGGTATGTTTTAAACACGCAGTTGTACTCATTTCTATTAAAATTAAATGTAGCGCTCTTTTGTTATAATTCTTTTAAGTCTTTTATAATTCTCTTAAGTCTTTTCAGTTGCGTGGACATTTTGAAAAATCAAACAATACCAATGTATACTTTATATTTTATAACATGAGCAAGCTAATATATACAAAAATAATTTCTAAATTCACATCATTCATTTCTTATGATAATAGTTGAGGTGGTTAAATTTTTACTTTAAAACTTACAATTTAGTATATATACCATTTGAATATCTGCCAACAGTTTTATAAACCCCATCTCCTCGATTATTTCCATAAAATCATCCAGATCCTCAGGCATTGCTAACACAGCAGTACAGTGCTGTATTGCTTCCTCGTTTGACTGACACATAAGACTTTTTCTCCTTCTATTGAAAAGCGTTGCCCACATTCTGCTTTTTTTACTCGTAGAGCATTGCGAAATCTTCGAATAACCTCCCCAAAGTCTTTATACATATTTGTTATATTGTCTTTTTAAACTGTACAATCAACAAATAATAATTTCTACGCGAACAGCCCTTTTATATGAGCTACTTCTATTCGGATATGTACCGATTGTACCTGATTTGTGTGCACGCACGAAACAACCGGTAGGCTAAACAGAAACTGAATTATATTGTATCGCACGGTGTTATTATACCTGGTTGGTATAATTAGGTAGTTTACTTTTAAATTAGGAGAAACCCAACGTCGTTTTTGACCTCGAGTTACATTTCAAACCACTCTATTCACGTCGGTGAAAACCAATTAGCTTTTTGCTTACGCACTATAACTATAATTATCGGATGTATCACTTTAACTTTCACTTCTACTATAATTGTTTACAGACCAGTCTATGTACAATGTCCTTAAAACTATCTACATTAATATTCTTAACTACAAACTAAAAAGTTTACTCTTGCGTAGCTGCTTTATGTACCCTATAGAATGCAAACCGAAGGTTTCCGAAGACAGCCGAGCGAAGTTGAGGATTCAGCGGGGAACTAAACGACGTCATCTTTTATCAATCCTTGCTACTTGTCCAGTACATTTAGCACCATGCGAGTAATTCCGAGTAATTGTATCGTAACAATACCATTATATATAAATAAAACCAAAAGTTTGAAACCATAATTATATTTCAATTCAAATACTTAACAAGTACACTACACATAGAAATATATTTTTATTCATTAAAACTAATATACACACACACAAAAGTTACTTTTTCCTCCTTTTAATTGGCAAATGTGTAGTATACATTTCCAAATTTTCTACACGATTTTCGTTTGATCTGAGTTTCGTATAGAGTGTAGCTTTTGGAACATTGTAGATTTCGGATGCTTCTGAACCAGTAATCCATCCTTTGTTTATTTTGTCAAGGGCTTTATTTAAATCCTCTTTGGAGTTCCGTTGGAATTACACTCCGATCAAGGTCGGAACTTCGAATCAGCGTTGTTTTAAAACGTCTGCAAGCATCTTGGAATGAGGAAGACTAGAACGACGCCACTTCATCCCCAATCGGATGGAATGGTTGAAAGAATGAACAGGATGTTAAGAAAGTACCTAGCCAAAGTTGTCTCTGAACATCAGCGAGACTGAGATCAATATTTACATTTGTTCTGACTGGAGTACCGATCTTCGGTACATGATAGCACAGGACACTCTCCCGCTTGCATGATGTTAGAACGTGAATTGCGGCTAGCATATGATCTTCTGTTTGGATTTAAACTTGGAGAAAAGATCGCAAGTGAAGATTACGTTAGCAAACTTCGTGAAAGATCAAATAGCATTCACAAAAACGTCCGAAAGAATATCCAGACAGCAAGCAATCAAATAAAATCACAATATGACACGAGAGCACAAGAAGGCGATACCAACCTAGGGATTTAGTGTGGTTGTACAATCCACAAAGAAAACATGGATTGTCGCCAAAACTACAAAGACAATGGGAAGGTCCTTGCGAAGTGTTAAGAAGAATAATGTAGTGTACCGGATCAGAAGATCTTCCCGTGGTAAACCGAAAGTAGTACACTTTGACTGTTTAACATCTTATGCTGGCAACAACCAGAGGGATTTGCGTAATGAGAATGGTGTGCGAAGAGTTATTAATCGTGAGTCAAATGTAGAGTTTCATGGCGGCGTATGGTAGTTCCGCTAAGACGAGATTTGGCGTTGTTGTTGAAAAACAACAAGATCTGTTTGGAACACCAGAAGGGTATTCTTTTGCACATTGTGTAGCTCAGGACCTGCAAATGTCAAGAGGGATAGCTATTGTTTTCAAGAAAAGGTTTGGATGTGTGGATGAATTAATGCAACAGTAGCCAACAGTAGGAAAAGCTTTGGTTCAGGATAAAAATCGTTATGTTTACTATCTAATCACCAAAAATTCTTCATGGCAGAGACCTAGTTATGGACATTTACGGGAGGCTTTGCTGAATCTTAAGGCTGAGATGATGAAAAATGGAGTAACGAGACTAGCGGTGCCCAAGCTAGGCTGTGGACTGAACTGCTTAGATTGGAGAATAGTCCGAAATATGCTACAAGTATTTTTCCAGGAAACCAAGGTCCAGGTACTTGTTTGTTGCTATCAACGGGTTGCCTACCAAGACCAAGAAAAGAGTGTTGAATGTTATTTCCAACGACGTGGTAGATGCACCAGAGGAGATAGCTGTCGATACCGCCATCAGTCATCGAATTGGCGTCAAAATGTTTTTACAGATACGGGACGTAACGGTTTTAAAGAGGGGGCAGTGTCACGAACTATTGTTAGGCAACACGTCAAACACACATCTGCATAACCGATGGTATATGCTACAGAACACCCGAACGTTCTAGCAAACAGTAGAATGAGTCGTCTATTTAATTGTAGGGTATATATAAGATCGGTGATAAATGTAAGAGTTTAATCCATATCAGAATGTCGAATACAAATTATATCGTGTAAAGTTAAATAGTAAAGCTTTTGGAAGTCCAAGAATAAACATAAATTTATATTATGTGAAAGTGTATCTTGCACTGACAGCTTGTGGAATTCATAAAAGACAAAAGTGTAATAAATAAATAGTTGTGTTAGTGTTGTTAATAGACCTATGGTTAAGAATTTAGTTTCAGAAGATATTATTGATTGTAAATTCATTAGTGTAATATTGCTTCATTGTTAATTGGACTGAAAACATCTATAAATAAGACATAAACTGTTAATTAGACTTGAAAACAGTGAGTAATAAAGACTTTTGTTATTACTTGTTTTAAATTAGTGAAACGCGGTAGTAGTTGCCCGCTACAATATCCTTTCGCACAGTAAACATTAGTTGCAGATATTTCACAAACCAACACCTGCAGTTGTTTATAATAATCATCAAATTTATGTGCGCTTATTTTTTCGCCATTAGGTTTTCCGTCTCAAAACTGGTAGGAAACGTACCTGCACTTATTTATATTCTGAGCTAACCTACACAGTTCCTTCAAATTCTCACACAGCATGTATACAGCTCGGTTTCCCTTATATTGTTTCTAATTTTATACCCTATTTCACAGATTCAGTGAATGGGGTTAAGCAGCAAGTGGCTGCCAAGATTCCCCAACACTTAGACATTTGCTAAAATAATAATTTTCCAGTAAATCCTTTCACACGATTAACATTATTCGAGACTATTGCCCAACCAATACTTGTAGTTGCTTATAATAATCATCATGTTTAAGTACAGTTACTTTCTTCGTCATTAATTTATCATCTTGGGACTGGTCGGATGCGTACTTCCATTGATTTCTATTCTGAACTAGCCTACACATCTCCCTGAAACTCCTACAGCCTACATCTTTCACTATCTGTGTACAGTAGTCTAACCTCGGTCTATCCCTTCTTTTTTTCTATCTCTGCTTTTAATATATTCCGTACTATTCCCTCATGCCGTAGTATGTGGCCTATCATCTTATCTCTTTTATTTTTTACCGTTTTCCACATATTTCTTTCTTCCCTCTACCATTTTTAGTACCTCTTGGTTCTTAACTTTATCTGTCCATGATATCTTCCTCATACGTCTGTAGCACCACATTTCAAAGGCTTCTACCATTTTCTTGTCCACTTCTCCTACTGTCCAGGCTTCACAGCCGTATAGTGCCGTGCCCCACACATATGTTTAAGCAATATTTTCCTGGTTTCTATGTTTGTTGTCTTTGAACACAGTAGTTGTTTTTCTTGTTAAATGTAGCACGACCTTTTGCTAAACTTTGTTTTATATCTTTTGTGCTTTTCCCATCTTGCGTTATTTGGCTTCCTAGGCAGCAGAAATCCTTAACCTCTAGTAAGTTCGTGTTACATATTTGTAGTCTTGTTTTTAATTTATTTTCCCCTCCTTTGCATACTAGTGCTTAGTTTTAGTTTCGTTCATTTTCATACCGTATTTCTCTGTTAGAACCGTTTCCATTTCATTAAGAGCAGCTTCTAACTCTTCCTTGCTAGACGTTAATACCGCTATATCATCCGTAAATCTAAGCATATCAATTTTTTGTCCCTGCATATTAATTCTAAACGTCTTCCTGCATTTGACAGTATTCATTGCCTCTTGAATGTACAAGTTAAAAATTTATTGGGATAGAGCACACCCCTGTCTCACCCCTTTCCTAATGTTTACTCCTCTACGTTCCTGCTCTAATTCTATTACTGCTGTTTGCTTTTTGTATAAGCTATGTACTATTCGTCTATCCCTATAACTCATTCTAATCTTTTTCAGTATTTCGAACATTTTTTTCCATTTTACATTGTCGAATGCTTTTTCCAGATCTACAAACCGTATATACACGCTTTCCCCTTTTTCTATTTTTTTTCCATTATCATTCTCAGAGCTAAAATAGCCTCCCGTGTTTCCCTGTTTCGCCTAAACCCAAATTGATCTTCTCTTCTTTTAATATTTTTGACACATGTGCTGTCAAACTTATTGTTCGAAAATTTTCACATTTACCCGAGCCTTTCTTTTTTGGTATAGTTACTATGATGTTACGTTTGAAATCTTTGGGTATCTCGCCTGTCTCATACATATTGCTTACAAGTTGGAAGAGACGTTTTGTTGCTGCTTGTCCAGCGGCTTTTAGAGTTACTGCTTGCACGTCATCTGTACCCGGTGCCTTACCATTTTTCAGACCCTTTAATGATAATTCAAACTCACCTCTAAGTATAGGATATCCTAAGTCATCCTTTTTAATATCTGACTCGTGTTCTAATGCAGTTAGTTCCTATCCTGCATATAAATTCCCTATATATTCTTGTCATCTACCCACTTTCTCTACATTTTTTATAATGACGTTTCCTCCCGCGTCCCTTATATTTTTGCTATACAGTTTTATATCCCTAAAATTGATTCTAGTTAGTTTGTATGCTTCCATCTTAGTTTGTACCTCTTTGCAGTTTTCATAGATCTATTGTTTTGTATTTTCGGCTTTCTTCTATTAAATTCAGGATATCCTTGGTCATCCATGGTTTCTTATTTTCTTTTTATGTATACTCCAGAATATCTCTGGCCGCCATATCTATTTAATCTATCTATCTATTTAATATTATTCCTTTATGTTTCTAATTCTTTAGTATTAGATATTTTCCAGATATCTTTCAGAAATTCATTTGACTTTTTTTCAAATCTTTCTTAAATATCTTTATCTTTTAGTTTCTCTAAGTCAAAATGCTTTTTTTCCGTTTCTTTTTTTCAAATGTTTAAATTTAAGTGTGGCCTTCATAATTACAATGTTGTGGTCAGTGTCTATATCTGTTTCTGGGTAGCTTCTACAGTCTTTTACTTGATTCCTAAACTGTTGTCTAACAAGAATGTAATCTATTTGATATCTTATTATATCTCCTGGCATCTTCCACGTATGTCGTCTTCTAGCATGATGTTGAAATAATGTGTTTGTGATGATTAAATTGTTCTTGTCACAAAATCTACCAGCTTATTTCCCTTGTCGTTTCTCGTGTCTAAACCAAATAAACCTACTACCGCTTCTTCCCTACCCTCACGTACCACTGCATTAAAATCCCCCGTAATTATTAAATTTTCATGTCCTTTTACGTATCTTAATATGTCTTCGATATCTTTGTAGATCGCTTCTACCTCTTTGCCACTGTAGCTAGAGGTGGACATGTATACTTGTATTATTACTGTGTTTACCGGTTTAGATTATAATCTAACCATCTTTCGTTCTTTTGTAAGTAATTTTTTACACAGTATCCTATCTTTTTCCGCATTACTATTCCTACACCTAAATCTTTTTTCTTTGCTCCTGTATGAATTACCCTGAAGTCTCCACTCCAAAAGTCCCCCGCCTCTGGCCACCGAACTTCGCTGATCCCTACTATGTCTAGTGAGAACTTATTCATTTCGATTTTTAGGTTTTCTAGCTTACCTACTTGCTTCATACCTCTAACATTCCACGCTCCGACTCGCAAAATGTTCCCGACTTTTAATCTTAACTTTTCGATCGCATCCTTCAAAGTAGTCCCCTCCCGGAGATCCGAATGGGTAACTATTTTAACTCTGGAATTTTTACCCCAGAGAATGCCATCATTTTATTATAATTTAGGTACGCTGTGTACTTGGGAGATAATGTGGTGGTTTCCCGTTGCCTTCCACATCGTGGGAGTGTGTCTTAGACTGTCATACCGACCCCTATGGTCTCTGCCAATCCAAGTACCGAAAGAGCCGCTGCCCTCTTTCGGGACCTGTCTTAGTCTGGTTCCTCACTAACGACCCTACTACTTTGGTTGAACCTGTAGTTTGGTTCTTTAGCTCACTAGAACACGCAAGCCATTTTACCTGTTCCAGTAATCAAGAACATCGGCAAGGTGCAGGTCCATTCGAAATGGGTTAGGCAAGCATTTTTCACAAGAATACGCCATCGTTCGGATCAGAGGTAAAATGCAGGTCTAGTGTGTAAGTATTGTCACGCACGTTAAAGATCCCTATCTTGCTTGGAACAGCAAGGGTTCGGCAAAATTCAAAATTTTTCAGGTAAAAGAAACTCGCTTCCTGGCTAATGTAGTACTTTCGAGTGGGGCATTGAAAAATCACATGTACGATATGTGAAGGGATTAAGCAGCTTGTGGCTACCAAGATCTCCTAACACGTATTTGCCAAGCTAATACTTTTACAGTAAATTCTTCCATACAATTAACATTAGTTGAGTATATTGCAAAACTAACACTTGTAGTTGCTTATAATAATCATCAGGTTTAGGTACAATTAGTTTTCCCCATAAAGTTCTTCGTCTTGGAACTGGTTGGATACGTACCTCCATTTATTTATATTCTGAGCTAGCCTACACATTTCCCTGAAATTCCCACAGTCTACATCTTTGACTATCTGTATGCAATACGTCTAGTTCTCTTTTTTTCTATCTCTGCTTCTAATATATTCCGCACTATTCTCTCATGTCTTAGTATATGACCTATCATCCTCTCTTTTATTTTTACCGTTTTCCACATATTTCTTTCTTCCCCTACCCTACATTTGATTATCCAATACTCTACCCCAAGGTACTACACTGGCCAGGAAGCGAATTTTTTTTACTTGGGAATTTTGCCGAACCCTCGCTGTTGCAAGCAAAGTAGGGATCTTTAATATACGTGACAACACCCACACACGGGATTTTCTTTTTACCTCTATATCTGAACGAGGGCGTATTTTTGTGAAAAATGGCCGCCTAACATTTTTCAAACGGACCATGTCGGGATTTGAAACCGGGACCTTGGGCGTAGTAGTCACACGCATACCAACTACACCACGGAGCCGCTCTTTCTTCCCCTACCACTTCTAGAACCTCTTTGTTCTTAACTTTGTCTGTACATGATATCTTTTAACGGTAAAGTTTGTATACGTTTAAGAAACGCATGGGTCAAACAGAAACAGGAAGAACAAAGTAAGAACCGACACGCATCACAATTACAAAAAAATTAAAGAAACATTGAAATGTCGAGCCAACTACAAACGCGGAAAGTAGGGAATTCATGTAGGCAAAAATATATCGTCAACAATTTTTTATTACCAATAAAAATTTCTATTTAAACAGAAAATAAATAAATAGTTATATTGTAAAGGGCAATTTTTATAATGGGTCCATGAAGTACTCATTTCGTAGCTAACATTATAACATTAATAATCATAACACTTAATTATAAAAAGCTCAACCCTATCAATAAATCCCCGGCAAATGAATGAAAGTTATTATAAACACTTACACTGCGATACTGTAAGATGTCGGGCGTCTCAGGGTGCGCAGTCTTTCTGCTTGGCCTTGTTGTTAGAGTTGCAATTGCTACCGGTAGGGTTTCTCTGACGAGACAATAAGGAAATTAGGAAGGATGTGAACGACAACACTCGTAGCGATACTGCCTGGTACGATAAGTTTATCGATGCGGCAGAGCTGGCTGTATGATCGACTCTTCTTGACCAATCGGTGGTACTCGATTTTTATGTCTTCTTCTAACAACCGGGTTGCTTGCGTTCGTGGAAAAATGAACCCCTTCTTACGCCTGAACCCTGCATCAGTGCCTATATTTGCAATGATAAGCTTGGCGCCGAGATTCGTGTGAATATTGCTAGTCCTGGAGTTTTACAGCATCAACGGAATTTCACTAATTAAACGGGGATTTTTACAAATATTAAAGTAAGGTCCCTAAATCCTAAATTAATAATTCTAATTCCCAAAAGCTTTAAAATAAAACGTTACATGTAATAAATCTAATTGGAGAAAAAGCAACCACTCTTACGGAAAGAGCAGCTCAAAAATGGCCAAAGCAGACATAAACGGAACTCTATAAATGTTGTCATCGTCAGACCCTTTGGCACCGGCTACTATAGAAACTTACAACAAACACCTAGTCACCTCTTTCGTCTTGTTTGGTTTTTCTTGAACCTTCTTCAATAATCACTACCCACTAACGCAGACGAAGCAAATACGAGATGTAATTTCAAGCTTTCCCAACGGATCGAGTTTTGAAATTATTGGACTACGCTCTCAGCGTTTAAACGAACTTACCCTTAAGGTAGCGGAGAAGCTAGTTCGCAATTTTAGCCACTAACAAACTTTTGTAACTTTATACTTGCTGGGTAAGTGTATCCTGAAGTCACACCCATTTTCTACGGCGGCAAATATTACTCCATAAACAAAAAAGATGGAGGAACACAGGCCATTGCGGTTGAAAACACTCTGCAATGGTTCGTGGTTAAACTGGCCTAATTTTCCCATCGCGTCCCGCTTGGAGATTAGGATTTGACACCAAGCAGGAATGTGAATTAATTATTAGTGCGGGTAGAGGTTTCTTGATAGCCAACACTAAATCGGAACACGATGTTAAATTACCGTAGATCTCGAACGCCAGAAATCTTTCCATTCCTTTGCCAGGCATACTTGACCACGTCATTTCTCTTTTTTTCAGGCTGGACATTACTTTCTTAATATGAGTGCTAGCAAGGAAATCCAGCAAGGCCTCTTTCTGTTCTGCCTTTCAATTGAGAAGTTATCCTCTCAACTAGTCATGATTTATTTGGATAATCGGACAATAGTAGGGAACCAGAAGAAGTTCTGAAGGATTTCTTGCTAATCGTCACTCATTGCAATTATATTGGACTATCTGTTAATCCATCCAAATGCGAACTTTTTCGTGACAAACCTCTAAATTCGGAGATAATCAAAAGATTTGAGAAGGTATCGCCAGGAATTAAGATTATATAAGTGGCGCTTTTAAAAAGTTTTGAACGGAAAGGAAGAGGAATTATTATTTCTTTTCGACGTCTAAGAGAACTAAAAATATCACACTTCTTAGTTCTTGTTATGTTATTGATTCGAAGTATCAAAATTGATATACCAATTGAGAACTACTCTCATGTGGAGACACAAGGAATTCCTTCCAATAAATTTCAAAATCAAGTCAACTTTGTAACAATTGCTCAATTATCAGTTAGAGCCAGTTTTATACTCTAAAACTAACCTTCAAAACAGACTTGGCGGAATTGAAACAAGCAAAATTTTAGATTAATGCCTTCTGGCTTTTATTTCTTCAGTTTATGGAGTTTCAGAATTTGTCAATATGATGTTAAGCGCACTGCATTTAGATAAGTCAACGATTTTGTACTTAGATGAAGCAAGGATAATATAAAAATATGTCGTATAATATAAACTCTTGACCATGCCACCGACGATCAAATGAAGGCGATATCTATAGCACTAGAAAGAAACAAATTCAATACATAGCTTCAAGCCTTCTGATCCAGACCAGTGGGAATTCTTCTGAATAACAACAATTCAGAATTTCGTCTACCCTACACGTGCATTTGTGACAAAGAAGTTGGTGTGTATGGATCTCTGGTATTGAGCTGTTCAGAGAGCGCTGGTCGTTTAGAAATAATTATGCGCTCCCCAACCTCAGTAAAAATTCCATGCCGTTTGCAACCAACAGGCAGACATCGGAATGACGGAAGCGAGCTGGTAGAAGAACATGAATTTCTTGAAAAATGGTTAGTGTTTAGTGTGGGGCGCAACGGCCTCAGACGTATTAGTCTCCTGAAAAATATATATGGCATTGAAAAAACAGGAGTAGTTCCTAAAAAAGTAGCAACAACAAAAATGGGAAAGTACCACTCAGTTACGGAACAAAATCTCAGTTTCCTCCCTCTTGCAGTGGAAACATTAGAACCTTGGTGCAACAAAGCATTGCATGTCGTATCTAAACTTGGTGGAGAGTGTAACAAAATTTTTGTTACATTTCATATCTATAAAGAAAAAACAGTTCTAACTGCTATTATTTTGCGAATCTGTCATTTAGCGTGTAATCATTAATCAATTTAATGAACTATAAAGAAGAACAACTTTTTCCGTTTATGTTATTTTTACCTATAAGGAGTATTTAACAGACTTCTATACTTTCAATATCGAGGATGCCTTGAGCGTGGTTTGTGTTGCATATATTGCGGGCGTTCTGGCGTCCACTAGAGCGTTGTTAAACATAACGCCTGCGCGAAAATGACGCGAAGGCTATGAGCATCGACAAATAAAGAATACGGATCTTGCAAGCAACCGTGGGTACGTAGACTTCACTTACAAGGATGGTGAATTCTGCTTGTAAGTGGAAGAGGAGGGTAGCTCTAGAGGAAAGGTAGGGCTGTTAGATTGTCGCGTGGAGGCTCCACGAAGAGCTCTCGTGGAAGCCGCCCAGTCAATTCAAAGCAACAGCTGCAACACGTGGTGAGAAATCCTTAGTGCACAATTTGAGGAACACGCTAAGCGATGGTGTTGGATTTTGGTCGAGCATTGGGAAGTTGATTGTTTTGGAGCGTCCGAGGAGTTGCGGTTAGTGCAGGCCTGTTTTGTGTCTTTCAAAATATCAAACAGATGGGAAGTAAAGTGTCCGAGCTCATCGATTACATTCGTCAACATCGTTGCTGTAAGAAAACTAAATCTACCAGGTACTTATGAACCTTTTTGCTGAAAATCAATTTCGTGTGCTGTTTAAGGTTAAAGCTTTAAATTACTATTTATGAAATCATGAGAAACCTTCGTTAAATAACGTAAATTTCAAATTTGTTTGCTAAATGTATTTATGCTTATATACTACGTAAAATTTAGTTGGAAACATAACCTAAAATTTAATTAGTCAAATATTTTTCATTCGGAACTAGATTGCTTTATAAGAGAATTTTTTTTAATCTTTAGATGCTCTAAAAGTTGTTATTCAAAGTGCTTTTATGATGCACTTGTCAAGTGATAAAAAACATGTATAAAGTCCACCTTTGGATGAAAGGTGTTTTCTAGCAATTTGTTGTAATTAGTAGAAGAACTAAGCTGTTTTTGACATATGTTAATCTGAGTTTATTATTTTCATACTTAAACCATATGAACTGTTTATGTAACAAGTTCCTTAGATAAAAATCTTGTAAGCCAAAACAGATCTGTTTCATGGATGTTTAAGAAACTAAACTGTATTAACTAACTTATAAATGCTAATACCTCTCTATGTAGAGAAGTATATTCAGAAACTTCTGTAACTTATTTAATGTTGATTATTTTGATTATAGAGGAACACTCTAAGAAAAGTTTTAAAGTTTATATATTGATTAATGAAATTTATTTACAAGTAATTTTTGCAACAAAGAGATATATATTTAGATTAAACATTGAATTGATACCTTTGTCTTTTATTTCACTTATTGAAATTAACATTGATCAAATTAGACCAGAAAATTTTGAATGTGGAAAAGTTGATACAATATCAGGTAATAGAAATGGAATAAGTAATTTCCAGTAGAGTATTTTCTCATACGTAAGGTGTTATTAAGATTTTGAATTCAGGCTAATCGATCTATAAAGATCGAGATATTTTGTTGCTGTAAGACACAAACGGTGTCTTATATTTTATTTTTTGTGTGACATCTTCTTGCAGGTCCGACATCGCGGAAGCTAAAGCAGAGATTTCCAGAGGTATTATATATTGAGGTTTGTAAGTTTTCTTGTAATCATTTATATCCTATAGGTTTCTGCGTCTTCCTGTAGGATACTTTAGTCTTGTTTATTGTCTGTGTAGATGCAGTGGCGTCCATTTATTTTTTTTGTTCCCGTTAGTAGTCGAGCCCACCATATACCCACGCCCAAACTCATTGCTCACCCTTGGGGTAATTCCCAGACTAGACCGCGAATATAGTAAAGAAGAGAAAAACTTCATTTTCAAATAAAATGATATTTCATAGGCGCCGGCAACGTGAGGCGAATATAGTCAAAGAACATTTCACTGGCGCACAACGTGTGAGGCTCGATTTCGTTGATGTTTGATTTATAAAAATTAGTTATTTCATTATCCCTTAATGTGTTGGTTTAGTTGGTAAACTCAAAATTAATTTGGTTGTAAATTTTCATAGGATTTATATCGTGTCTGGAACCTCAAGTCTCTTAAGCATTAGTTATTTGAATGTCACAACAGGTTTGATTCGCGTTAAAGAAATTTTTTTGTCATAGTGAGTTGGTCAAGAAATAAAATAATTTTAGGTTGTCATAATAAATTTTTAAAATGGCCGTTCCTTCTCAAAAGACAGCCATTATGATTTGGTAGCAGAAAAATTATGTTAGTAAAAAGATTGGTCAGATTGGTTCAGTGTAGTAAAAATTTTTTGTCATACTAATTCACAACCCAAGACTGATTCGTTATCTATTGAAAAATCTGGTGATAATCGACCATATGTGATAGTAAAGTTGTTTGATATAGATAGTTTAGGTTTATTTGTTTCTGGATGTATTATTTCAATAGTAGGTTCATCTTCCATTCGTATTAGGTATAATAGTTGTTGTTTATTTTCTTGATCCAAGAAATAATGCTTTGAGAATTTGGTACACAGGTTTTTGTTGTTGAAGTATTGCTTGAAAATTTGCTCTTGTGCATCGGCACGTTTTGATTTGATTCGTTTTGGTAGCAATTTTTATTTATATCCGCATTGCAACGCAGTATGTTGAGAGGTTTGTAAGTCTAAGCGAAATTTGTCGTAGTAGTTTGTCGGATAGCGGTATGTTAGTCTAGACGGGACTCGTGGAGAGTTGGCCGCTCAGCATTACATTAGTCTAAACGAGACTCGTGGTAAGTTTGTCGCTTTCGCAGCTTGGTCATTATTATTGGAGGTTAGTTAAGATGTAATTTTTTGTTTATTAGTCTAGGTGAGGCTCATAGAGGAGTTTGTCGCTCTAGCAAGTTTATGCGTTGTGAAGCACTATAGTTTGTCTTAACAGTTTGATTATGAGTAGTGTAAGGGTGTACCAAAATATTTAGTTATTGTTATTCTCAATGGAAGGTTGAAAGCAATTTAAGATATAAATTTATTAAGCCTAAAGTTATCGTTGTTTGCAAAGTTCGCAGAAGAAGTAGAGTTAATGTTGATCCGAAAGAAAAACATGTTGTAAATTTAATAGAGGTCAAGCTTGATAATTTAGAAAATTGGTATGTGTCGTTACGTAAGAAAATTTTGGCGTCGCCTGAAAATTACCCTCAATGGAAAGTTGAGAACGATTTTGTTTTAAGTTTATCCCATCAAATTTGCCTATGTTGTCAAATGTAGTAGAGTGGAAATATTTAGTACCGAAAGTTCAAAGGGAAGAAGTCATTAGATCGTGTCATGACCCCTCAGTTGCAGGACATTTTGGGTTCTCGAAGACAAATGCTAGAGTCCAAGAACATTATTATTGGCCCAAGATGAATTTAGATGTGTTGAAATTTTGTCGTGCATGTTTAGTGTGTGGTGCGCAAAAATCTTCTAATGCAGGTCCTTTAGGCTTAATGGGAAAGGAGAAAGAGGCCAAGTTTCCATTTCAAATTATCGCGTTAGATCTTATGGGTCCATTCCCTCGCTCAAAATTAGGATTTAAATGGTTGTTGGTAGTAGGAGATTGGTTCTCAAAATATACAATTCTACATCCTCTACGCAGTGCAAAGTCACATGTCATAGAACAGTTTATAGAACAGAAAGTGTTTTTAATGTTTGGAGTGCCCCAATTTATTATTTGCGATAATGGTTCAAATTTAGCTGGTCGAATTTTTAAGTCATTATGTAATAGGTTTGAAATTCAAAAGATATGGTATAATGCTGTTTATGCGCCACAATGTAATTTTGTTGAGAGGATTAATAGGACAGTAGGGACAGCTATTCGATCCTATCTCGAAGAACATGATACCTGGGATGCTGAGTTAGCGCAGATTCAGTTTGCTATTAATTCTGCTAAGCATGAGTCGACGGGTTATACTCCGAATTTTTAGTTTTTGGCCGACACGTCCCCATGTCCGGTAAATTTTACGGTAGTGGATTTATTCCTGAAGCCGATGTTGAAATCGTTCCTGGTAGCCGCCCATTATATGCTTCAGACCACCAAGGTATATTTAAAGTATTTGAAGACGTTCGTGCGAAGTTGCATGTAGCTTATCAAAGGTCAAGCAATCGATATAATCTAAGGAGGAGAAACATTTCTTTTGAGGTTGGCAATAAAGTGTGGAGGTCCAACAAGGTGTTGTCGAGCGCGGCTAATAAATTTGCTGCTAAACTGGCTCCAAAATTTATTTTGAGTGTAGTCAAGAAGAAGTGCTCGAATGTGGTGTACGATCTAATTAATCTAGATGGATCAAAAGCAGGCAGGTGGCATGTCAAGGATCTAAAACCCTATTCTGTCGTAGATCCAGAATATGTACCAGAGGACTGATTGGTTATCTTTAGTATTTGTGTCGTAAAGAATATAGTATAAATTTGGTTATGGGATAGAGTGGTGAAGACAAATTGAAGGCTTTTGCCAGTATATCGTTGCTGGTAGAGATTGAAAGTTTCTCAACTAGTGTTGTTTTAAATGTGCACTAATGGATTATTCAAAAAAAAAAAAGGTTATTTTGCCGTGTTGTTGTTATAGCCCGAAGTGGGAGTGAGGCAAATGTTTGTTGCTTCATGTTTGTGGACGTGTTTTGATCGCGTCATGTGTTGTTGTGTCTAGAGTAAGCGAGGAAGGTTAGTTGCTGTTTGTTGTCGTAGGTCGGAGTAACCTAGTTGGTGAGACCATTGTAGTATTGAGTAGTTTTGGTTCGAGATGTTTGGTGTGGCCACAGTAGAGTTGAGGATTTTTTTTTGAGACTGGAGTGTCCCAAAGAAAAGAGTAGCGATTGGGCTATGAATAGCTATAAGCTGAAGAAGCCAAGTATTCATTAGTAAGCTACAATGAGTAGTGGCTTGACGAGCAGTTTATTTTGGTAGAGGCAATAATCAAATTTTGCTGAATGTATTGAGCTGGAATTTTGAGACCAGCAAATACATAATCATTGTTGGAGCAGTATTGATATTTCTGTATATAGGTGTGAGTTTTGTTTTGCTATTAACATTAGTAAGGTTGTCATGTCAAGGGTAGTAGTAGGAAAGTAAATCTTTTGTTGTTATTTTGCGATAGTTCATGTCAGGCTTTTGTTTGAATTTCAGTTTATATTTTGAGAAGTGGGTTGTTTTTTGGTCCCCGTTTGGTTGCAACTCGAGTGTTAGACTACAATATTTTGACTTTTACCGATTATGACTTTTTACCGATTACGACATACCTATATTGACTCCTGACGGATGTGTGGTACGCAGAGTTACCTACACACTCATTTGGTTGCACCCCATTTTCCTTTTCTTAATCCAAGAGTTCATTCATGATTTTTTTAGTTCAGAAATCAAAGTGTAAACTTACTTTGTTCATACTTCGATTTGTTGTAATGCTTTTTTTTGTATTTATCTTTTGGTTAAGGCGATAGTTTTCGTCCATATAAAAGAAACTTCTCGGTTATGTATATATTAAGATATAATTAACCTCAAAGTTTTTTCTTTTGATCGGAGGCAGTGTAACAAAATTTTTGTTACATTTCATATCTATAAAGAAAAAACAGTTCTAACTGCTATTATTTTGCGAATCTGTCATTTAGCGTGTAATCATTAATCAATTTAATGAACTATAAAGAAGAACAACTTTTTCCGTTTATGTTATTTTTACCTATAAGGAGTATTTAACAGACTTCTATACTTTCAATATCGAGGATGCCTTGAGCGTGGTTTGTGTTGCATATATTGCGGGCGTTCTGGCGTCCACTAGAGCGTTGTTAAACATAACGCCTGCGCGAAAATGACGCGAAGGCTATGAGCATCGACAAATAAAGAATACGGATCTTGCAAGCAACCGTGGGTACGTAGACTTCACTTACAAGGATGGTGAATTCTGCTTGTAAGTGGAAGAGGAGGTAGCTCTAGAGGAAAGGTAGGGCTGTTAGATTGTCGCGTGGAGGCTCCACGAAGAGCTCTCGTGGAAGCCGCCCAGTCAATTCAAAGCAACAGCTGCAACACGTGGTGAGAAATCCTTAGTGCACAATTTGAGGAACACGCTAAGCGATGGTGTTGGATTTTGGTCGAGCATTGGGAAGTTGATTGTTTTGGAGCGTCCGAGGAGTTGCGGTTAGTGCAGGCCTGTTTTGTGTCTTTCAAAATATCAAACAGATGGGAAGTAAAGTGTCCGAGCTCATCGATTACATTCGTCAACATCGTTGCTGTAAGAAAACTAAATCTACCAGGTACTTATGAACCTTTTGCTGAAAATCAATTTCGTGTGCTGTTTAAGGTTAAAGCTTTAAATTACTATTTATGAAATCATGAGAAACCTTCGTTAAATAACGTAAATTTCAAATTTGTTTGCTAAATGTATTTATGCTTATATACTACGTAAAAATTTAGTTGGAAACATAACCTAAAATTTAATTAGTCAAATATTTTCATTCGGAACTAGATTGCTTTATAAGAGAATTTTTTAATCTTTAGATGCTCTAAAAGTTGTTATTCAAAGTGCTTTTATGATGCACTTGTCAAGTGATAAAAACATGTATAAAGTCCACCTTTGGATGAAAGGTGTTTTCTAGCAATTTGTTGTAATTAGTAGAAGAACTAAGCTGTTTTTGACATATGTTAATCTGAGTTTATTATTTTCATACTTAAACCATATGAACTGTTTATGTAACAAGTTCCTTAGATAAAAATCTTGTAAGCCAAAACAGATCTGTTTCATGGATGTTTAAGAAACTAAACTGTATTAACTAACTTATAAATGCTAATACCTCTCTATGTAGAGAAGTATATTCAGAAACTTCTGTAACTTATTTAATGTTGATTATTTTGATTATAGAGGAACACTCTAAGAAAAGTTTTAAAGTTTATATATTGATTAATGAAATTTATTTACAAGTAATTTTTGCAACAAAAGAGATATATATTTAGATTAAACATTGAATTGATACCTTTGTCTTTTTATTTCACTTATTGAAATTAACATTGATCAAATTAGACCAGAAAATTTTGAATGTGGAAAAGTTGATACAATATCAGGTAATAGAAATGGAATAAGTAATTTCCAGTAGAGTATTTTCTCATACGTAAGGTGTTATTAAGATTTTGAATTCAGGCTAATCGATCTATAAAGATCGAGATATTTTGTTGCTGTAAGACACAAACGGTGTCTTATATTTTATTTTTTGTGTGACATCTTCTTGCAGGTCCGACATCGCGGAAGCTAAAGCAGAGATTTCCAGAGGTATTATATATTGAGGTTTGTAAGTTTTCTTGTAATCATTTATATCCTATAGGTTTCTGCGTCTTCCTGTAGGATACTTTAGTCTTGTTTATTGTCTGTAGATGCAGTGGCGTCCATTTATTTTTTTGTTCCCGTTAGTAGTCGAGCCCACCATATACCCACGCCCAAACTCATTGCTCACCCTTGGGGTAATTCCCAGACTAGACCGCGAATATAGTAAAGAAGAGAAAAACTTCATTTTCAAATAAAATGATATTTCATAGGCGCCGGCAACGTGAGGCGAATATAGTCAAAGAACATTTCAAGAGTCCAAGTCTCATTTATTTTTAGTTCAAAAGCTTGATCTCATAGTTCAGAGAGGGAACTCCATTTCAGTGATGAAAACTTTTCCGAAACATACTATATTCTTAACCGATAATTGTTAATTTGTTCCACTTTAAAAATAAATTTTTTCATTAACGCTTTAATCAAGAGACTACCGAAAATCTTTGATATGTGAATTTTTTAACCTCCTCTAATGAAAGAATTGGTTCTCAGAGTTATTAATTGTTACGTTCATTTTACCCTGCTAAATATTTTCATTCGATTTATGATACTGTTTAAATATTCTCGCGCTTCTACTTCGACTTCTGTATACCTACCTGTTATAGGAGATGCCCATGGTTACACATTATATTGTAATAACCCGTTTTGGGTATTAGCATCTAGCAAAGAAGAGTCAGAAGCAGCTGCTATGTTCGAAGCTACTACGCCCAAAGTCCCGGATTCTAATCCCGACACGATCTGCTTGAAAAATGTTAGGCGAGCATTTTTCACAAAAATAAGCCCTCATTCGGATGTGAGGTAAAATGGAGGTTCCGTGTATGAGTGTTGCGACGGACGTTAAAAATCCCTACCTTGCTTTCAACAGCAGAGGTTCGGCAAAATCCAAAATTTTTCAGATAAAAAGACTCGCTTCCTGGCCATTGTAGTACCTTCGGGTGGAGCATTGGAAAATCACATGTAGGGGTTATGTTCGAAGAGAACAAACAGAAACGAGGAACAAACCATTGAAAGCATATGTTTGAAGCACAGCACTGCACGACTGCGAAACGTGGACAGTATAAGAAGCACGAAAAAGATTAAGTCTTTGAAAAACGGTGCTTCAAATGCAAGATGAAGACGTCATGTTGAGACAAAGTCAATAACTAAGAATAAAAAGATTCTATAAATGGCGGAAAACAGTAAAAAAATGAGAGAGACATGATAATAGGACACGTTCTAAAACATAAGGGAAGAGTGCAGGATATATTAGATTTTTGCACACAGATAGTGAAAGATATAGGCTATGGAAATTTTAGGGAAAGGTGTAGGTTAGCACAGAATAAAAATCAATAGAGGTATGTGTCCAATCAGTTCTGGGAGGGAAAGCTTACAGAAAATTCCAAAGTAACGGTCAGAGAACAAAAAACGAACGTAACTGAAATTTTTATCAGAACGAAATGTTGTATTTATAAAATTAATTCAGACACTAAGAAACAGCACCCGATCTGAAGAACAACTACAATATGTGTGTGTTTGTGTGTGTGTGCACGCACGCACGTGCGTGGGGTGCGTGCATACGTGGGTGGGTGTGTGCGTGTGTGTTGGACCGACAGGAAGGTCGTACCATGGGAATATTCAAATTGGGATCCACATAAGTACAACACGAACACACACATACATATATTGTGGTTGTTCATTTTTTTTTCGTTTTGTCTTCTTTCAGATCGTGTGCTGTTTCTTAGCGTTTTTGGCTTAAGTATGAACTATGTTCTTGTGGGTTCGACCCTGAATTAATTTTGTACATATGTCGTTGCGTCCTGATATAATTTATGTTGCGTTCGTTTTTTGTTCCCTTTCTGTTACTTGGGAATTTTTCTGTAAGCTTCCCTCCCAGAATTGATTGGACACGTACCTCTATAGATTTCTATTCTGTGCTAACCTACACCTTTCCCTGAAATTTCCACAGCCTACATCTTTCACTATCTGTGTGCAATTGTCTAATATATCCTGCACTCTTTCCTCGTGTTAGAATGTATTTTATCATCATGTCTCTTCTATTTTTTTACTGTTTTCCACAGATATCTTTTTTCTACACCATTTCTACAACCTTTTTGTTCTTAGTTTTTGACTTTGTTTGTATATGACGTCTTCATCTTGTATCTGTAGTACCGTAATTCAAACACTTCTCTCTTTTTTCTGCTTCTTATACTGCCCACGTTTCGCAACCGTCAGTGTAGTGCTCCACACATATGCTTTCACTAGTTCGTTCCTTGTTTCTGTTTGTTGTCTTCGAACACAGCAGCTGTTGTAACCGGAATCAAATAACCTTGATAAAAAAAAGTTTTTTTTAATGATTGATAGAGTTGTCAGTTATTCTATATTCGAAAATAAATAATAAGGGGTTTATTTTAATCTTTAAGAATAACCCAACCCTAGTACACCCACCGATCCAGGGATCTTTACTTAGACGGGTAGTCTAGAGATACGAGATCCCACATAATTTTTGGCGACCGTGACAGGACAGCGTGGGTATAGAAAACAGTAAAATCTGTATACAAGTAATTGGGTTATTTTGTTTGCCTTATGGATTTGGAAAGCGCAAAGAGGTTACGCAAAGCGAGTCGTGGGTCTTTTACAAGATGTGTCACGGAGTTGGAGTCACTTTTATCGCAGCCCGTGAATGACATGGTAAAAGTTCAAGTGTGTACGAAAATGCTGAAAGATAAATTCGATGAGCTTAGTGTTATTAATTAGTTCCGAAATATTTAACGCGCTTGTTGTCGATACTGCAGTAAGCGAAGACGACTTGCTTTCTGACAAGGAGGGCAGTGATGCGTACTCAAAACGGTAACAAACATTAAATCTACGATGCGAAAAACTGTTGAGCAAAAACCAAAAAAGGGAAACATTGAATGATTTGTCAGACCTAATTACCATTTCTGGCAGACCGTAGGTTTAAGCTTCCAGTTCTACAGTTCAAACAATATGATGGCAGTATTCGAGAGTGGCTTCCGTTCTGGGAACGAAAGATTCATGATGACCCGGATATTGATCCTGCGGATAAAGTAGATTATTTGGTTCAAGCAACAGTACCAGAAAGCGGAGCTAGGCAACTCGTAAACAGTTTTCAAGCCACAGGAAATAACTACACTCAAATCATAGACTGCATGAAAGCACGTTTTGGTAGATAAGAACTACAAATTGAAGTTTAAGTGCGGGAGCTTTTAAAGTTAGTTCTAAATAACGCGGCTTCAAGAGGAAAAGTGAATGTTTCTTGTTTGTATGATAGTTTAGAAACGCAGCTCCGAGCTCTGGAAGTGTTGGGCATAACCTCCGATAAGTATTCAGCCATGCTTTTCCCGCTTGTAGAATCGTGCTTGCCAGAGTTATTACGTGTATGGCAACGAAGTACTTTAAGTTTATGTGTCGAGAATGTTGAGCGAGGTGCTAGCGTTTCTTTAAAAGCTCGTATAAAAACATTGATGCAGTTTCTACGGAGCGAAGTTGAAAATGAACAGCGCATTTCTTTAGCGTCAGAGGGCTTCGGTTTACGCAATACAAAGGCACCTAGTCAGAATGATTTTGGGGAAAATACGAAAAGGAAGTCTAAGTTTGAATCTGGTTTATCGACGGCGCTGATTTGATAAACAATAGCGAAACCGTCAAATGCATTTTCTGTGATTATTCTCATGACAGTTCTAACTGTGTCAAAGCTAGAACTTTTCCATTAAAAAAGAAAAAGCAATTGATTCTCGAAAAGAAGGCCTATTTTAGGTGTCTCAAGAGGGGACATTTAGCTAAGAAATGTAATAAGCGTATTAGATGTTTAGTGTGTTGCAAACGTCATGTTACATTATTGTGTCCCGAAAGTAGAGCAAATCAAGAAACAAACTATGACAAAGGTGTGCAAACAGGAAGATCGTGGCACACCGGATGTAAGTGCAGCAAATTTTACCAATACGCATGTGTTTTTACAAACTCTAAAAATGTGGTTAATTGGCAAAAATAGGTCACGAGAAGTGCGCGCATTAATTGACACAGGCTCTCACAGGTCCTATGTTTTAGGATCTACAGCACGAGAATTAGGTCTTATGCCCAAACGAAGACAAAAAATTATGCATTGTTTGTTTGGAGGAGCTATGGCTGAACATATGCACGGTTGCTATGACCTTAAAGTGGCGCAGAATAACTACTCCTGCAATGTAGAAGTTTATGATCGGACAAAAATATGTGCCCATGTTTCACCTGTCTTGCACGGTGAATGGACTAAAGAACTTGAGGACTTTGGGGTAAAGTTAAACAACACTAGCTTATCTAAGGACATTGAGCTGCTAATTGGGTTTGATGTCGCAGGATCGCTTTATACTGGTCGTCGTTATGTTTTGAAAAGTGGACTTGTAGCGATGGAGACACTCTTGGGATGGACTTTAATGGGAAAGACACCCGTAAATCTATTGGAGAATGCTAAGTCTCTTTTTACCGTAAATCTTTTTGTAGGAGATACCGCCATTAGTAATTTGTGGGAATTGGATGTGCTGGGTATTTCTGAGTCCAGCAAATCGGCGAATAGGCAGGCACTTGAGATAACCGCTAAGAAGTTTTTTTGCGAAACTGTTAAAGTTAACGAAGAAGGTCGTTATGAAGTTTGTTTGCCGTGGTTAGATGGGCACCCTCCTTTACCTTCTAATTACAACGTTGCGAAAAAACGCTTGCACGGTGTTTTAACGAAATTGAAGTCCGAGCAGTTTTTGAAAGAGTACGATGCAGTTTTTAAAGAATGGTTACAGGAAGGTATTATTGAAGTGGTTAACGGCGAGATTTCTGTCGATGTAGGTCATTACCTTCCTCATAGACCCGTGATTAAAAACAACTCTACTACAAAAATACGCCCAGTGTTTGATGCTGGTGCTAAAGAACGAGACAGACCTTCGCTTAATCAATGTCTAGAAAAGGGTGCTAACCTATTCGAAGAAATTCCTGATATTTTGATTGAATTTAGAGAAAATTGTTTTGGAGTAGTTGCTGATATACGCAGGTTTTTTTGCAGATTTCTATAAATGAATCTAATAAAGATTTTCTTAGATTTTTGTGGGTTAACTTGGAAGGTGAAAACATAGTTTATCGTCACAAGCGGGTTGTTTTTGGCGTGAATTGTAGTCCATTTCACTTGGGAGCGACAATACAATACCATCTGAAGAGAATCTTGGTAAAGTGCGATATCTATGAACTAAGTTACACCAAAAATCTAATCTGCAAACTAAAGGAAAGCTTCTACGTTGATAATTGTGTGACAAGCATTAAAGATGAAGAATGTTTGAAAAAGTTCATCGAAGAGGCTACTTTAGCCATGATGGACGGAAAGTTCGAGCTGAGGGGGTGGGAGAGGACACTTTACTCTGAAGACCTTAGTAACGACGTGCACGTCCTTGGTTTGTATTGAAATACTGGTCGAGACACGTTGTCCTTGAAGGATTGCCTTAGTAAGTTAAACGAAAATGAATTTGAAGCGGTAACTAAACGTTGCATACTCTGGGCAGCGCAACGAGTTTTTAACCCTATTGGATTTGTCTGCCCAGTTACACTGGTTCCAAAATTGCTGCTGCAACAGACTTGGGAAAACTGTTTGAAATGGGATGATCCTGTACATGAGAGTATTCAGGAAGAATTTCGTGCTTGGGTAAAGGATTTAAACTGCCTGGAACACTTAGAAATCCCCAGATGGATAAGGGCAGGATTTGGTGAAGGAAAAACCACTTCATTGCACGTGTTCTGCGATGCCAGTAACAAAGCGTACGCTTGTGTTATACATTTACGAGTCGAATGCGACGGGGAAGTGCATGTATGACTGTTGGCAGCAAAAACCAGAGTAGCACCACTAAAGAAATTGACCATACCGCAATTGGAACTTATGAATGCAACAATAGCAGCGAGGTTATACGCTAATGTTGCTAAGAATCTGGAGGTGAAGTTTTCTAGCTATTTTTGGAGTGACTCGACTACTGTGCTCTCGTGGATCACAAGGGAAGAGAAATGGGCACCTTTTGTATGGAAGAGAGTTTCGGAAATACGCGGTCTCACTCAGTTTCTATCTTGGAGGTATGTTCTAGGGGTGCTAAATCCAGCCGGCCTCCCTTCGCGAGGTTGTTCAGCGAAACACCTGTTAAAGATGCGATGGTGGGAGGGTCCTCAATGGCTGCGCGACGAAGAAATAAATTGGCCACATGTGATGTTGAAGGTGATGAACTGTTAATAAATGTAGAGAAGAGAAAGACCATCACAACCCTATTAAATGTGGAGTCAGATTTTTGGCGTTTCCGTTATTTTTCGAGCTATGTTAAACTTCTAAGAACGATGGCATGGATAATTCGTTTTACAAAAAATGTTAGGAATGTCAGCTGTGGGTTAACCGCTGACGAATTAAACTACGCTGAACAAATAGTTTTTAAAATTGTTCAAGAGGAAGCGTTTATGGAGAACGATGACAAATTTAAGTCGTTAAATGTGTATCGTGATGGATTTGGTTTAGTTCGTCTGAGGTCTCGAATTTCTAATAGAGACGACAAAGAATATTTTCGTTTGCCAATAGTATTACCGTCCAATCATGTAGTGATTGATAAGTTGGTTTTTGAGGCAGGCTCATGAAAAATCTTGTCATATTGGTACTCAGGGTTTAATCAGTTTACTTCGAGAAAGATTTTGGGTTTTTAGGTGGAAGGCGATATATCAAACGAGTGATTTCAAAATGCGTATCGTACAAAAGACACGTTGTTACGCCTTTTCAAGTTGATAGCCCACCTTTACTCGCAGATCGCGTGTGTGATGCCGTTGCTTTCCAGATAACTGGAGTGGACTTGGCGGGTCCCCTGTATGTGAAAACAGGCCAAAAGGTATGGGTGTGCCTCTTTACATGCGCGATATATAGAGCGGTGCATTTGAAACTGATCACCTCGCTCTCGACGCCTTGTTTTATGCGTGCGTTACGTAGAGGAAGGCCAAAAGTCATTTATAGCGACAACGGTACGAATTTTGTAGGCACTGATAATTTGTTGCGGAAAATTAACTGGACCGCAGTTGTTGAAGAGTCTGCTATCCAACGTATAGCGCGGAGATTTAACCCACCCACAGCGGCATGGTGGGGAGGCTTCTGGGAAAGACTCATTGGGATATTGAAAAATTTATTACGCAAAGTGCTGGGAAAAACTTCACTAGATTATGAAGAACTGTTGACACTTGTATGTGACTGTGAGGGTATGATGAATTCGAGACCTTTAATCTACATGTCAAATGATGCTAACGATTTAGTTCAATTGACTCCCGTTATGTTCATTCGGGATCAAACTGAAAGTGAGTTGGCTGATAGTGATGTTGTAGATCGATCATTCTTGTATAAAAGGTAATCCGTATGCAAAAATTGCGTGACAATTTGCGGAGCAGATTTCGAAGTGAATATCTTGGACAGCTTAGGATGTTATCCAAAATTAAGCCGTCACGAAAAATCACAATAGGAGAGAGAGGTCGTGTTAGTGGGAGACGATAAAACAAAACGGTTGGACTGGCCCATCGGACGTGTAGAGCAACTCTTGCCGGGAAAAAACGACCAAGTGCATGTAGTACGTGTGATTACTGATAAGGGGCGACTCTTACGTCCGGTTCATAGGTTATATCCATTAGAGGAGAGTGTCGTAAGTGCTGCTAAACTTCCATAAGAATTGGTCGTGAAGTCAACACAAGAGATGCAGGAATGTGCTATTGTAACAAAAGGTGTATCGAATACCGTTGGCGACAAAGGTAATAGGAGCAGTGCAAATACACCGAAGTTTACTTCTAGTGGTAGACCAATAAGACTGCCGATTAGATATGCAAGGAATTAGTATAGACATAGTTATATCTTGATCGATAGTGTGAAACTTTCAGCTGTTTCTAACTCTTCCTTGCTAGATGCTAAAACTACTATATATTTTTTTTGAAATAAACAAATCGAATTATTACATTATAAAGCGTGATCAGGGACGTCTCATGTAACAGATATTCAGAAGTCGAAGTGGAAGCGTGGGAATATTTAAACAGAATTGTAAATCGAATAAAAATATTTAGCAGGGTACAATTGAACATAACATTAAAAAAATTTAAAACTCTTAAAATCGTATTTGACAGTGGAACTAAACTGTTTTTAAAGTATACCCTAACTTAACTTTAACTTGCCCTGTTTGATTTAAATAAGTTTTGTTTACACTTGGTTATCTTTAGAGTAATACATATACTTACCTAAAGTGTAGCATCTTGGAAAATTAATCCTAGAAATTCCAGGTTCGCAAAACCAATGGGTCTGTTGTAACATTAAATTTAAACCTTCTTTCGAAGTAAAAAGCGTATAACCAAATCTATTCATCAATTGATTGGTGTCAACTCGATGTTGCCAATCGGCCGTGTCCTTTCTCATACTCCAATAAAAATCGACAGAGTGGTTTGACATCATTCTCGACATAATTGTCCTTTCGCACTTGTTCGTATACGCAACCACAGATTCCCAATCTTGTTTCGGTGGAAGATTATTAACAACCTCATCCATCAACTGTGACGAACACTCTTTTGACGCTTTTCGCTTAATCGCAGAGCCACTCGACTCAAATTTTTCGATCCAGTTTCGATTAAGTAGCGCATTTCGTAGCGTTTGCCAGCCACCTAAAATTATAGTATAAATTTCTCTTAGATCTTAAGTGCGTTTACCTTTGATTGTGAATGTTCTATGATCGCGTATTGCATCATCAACTTGTCTACGAATCTGAAGCAAACGTTCCGATGACAAGATGCCACGAACCTTTGGTTCAACGGTTACGTTTGTGCGACTGCCACCCTGCTTAACTGTAGATGGGGGTGCACTTTTTGATGAGTTTGAAAGCTGAGTTGATTTTGGGCCGAGGGAAGTTGAAGCACTAGCTGATGTTGTAACGGGATCCATGTTTTGACATTACTTGTGGCAGTCTATCAAATCCCGTAGCGTTGACAACGACACTGCAACGCCGACCTAGGTAAATTGTGTGAATATGAGACTTAACTACGTTGTCAGTACTCAAATTTCTATACAATGTGTAACGCAATGCATCATGCAAGAACAATAAGATAGGAAATAAATAATATTTAATTTTGAATGAACTAATATGTTTCGGGGAATACTTTGTAGAATCTTTATTTCATAATAAACAGCGATTACAAATCAAGTTTGGTAATTAAATACGTAATTTTCATTCCAAATTATTCTAAAACCACAACAACGTAAATAAAATCAATTCTATTTTAATTCACAAAATTTTATAGTAGAAGCATTGCATGTTTTTTTTTAAAACGCTTTCAGAGTTGAGAAATTCATTAAAATGCATCCTTAAATTTTAGCTTTAGGAAGTTGTTAAATAAATTCCAGGCAATACAAAACAGTTTTAATAAAGTGTTGCACCTATCATAAATTAAACTAAAATTATATTTTATTATAATGTAATCTGTAGACGCCAAGCCATGAAAGTATACACTTATAGGATTACCAAAAATGATGTCATTTTTTATACATTTAGACTACAATAAGGATTCAAAAATAGAACTTACAGATACGCCTACGTGATTACAGTATAACAGGGATATCATACGTGACAGCAATATTGGGTAATAACATGAAAACCCCGGACCATTAGAAGAAATAGTAGGGGAATTAAAAATAATAAAAGCGGATTGAAATTGAGTAAGCAACAGACTTATAGCAACCGGTCACTTGAAAACGTAAGAATGTAGAGTATAATAAAGTCTGAGGGCGGGATCGTAATGCTAGATCCCCAGCGGCGTTTATTTAAAAAGAAAGGGGTAATAGTGAATAGGGGTAATCTCCCTATCAGAAGGAGATGATACAGAGCTCTTAGAAAAAAATGTAGGCTAATTTCTTCAAGAAATGTGAGACGATCAACATAAAATTAAATACCTTTGCAAGAGGTAAGATATTTTCAATCGCGTAAGTGCAGATTTAACATCAGAAAACCATTTTAAAAAGGGGTTGGTAGAAATACCTCCATTAAATTGAAACTGTGAGGCATGCTTTGAAATCAGAGAGCTACTGTGTTTAGGCCTTTAATTGAATGATTTGGAACAATATTGATATGGTTGGAAATTCTGAAATTAAACTGTGAGTACTTAACGTTTAAAAAAACTGAATTATGAATTTTTAACTTGTAATTGTTGTTTTTGGTAATAAGACAGTAATTAAGCCGCAATAATTAATTCATCGAACTAATTGATAATTTGAGATTAGAGTCATTAGCGAAGTAAAAATAGTGAATGTAAAATATTTTGGAATGGACAATGATATGGTGTGTGTGGTACACGTTGGAGTGTATATAAAAAATTGGGACAGCTCCAGAACGTTTCCCAAAGCGTAAAGCTTAGCAAATGGACTGTAATTTTATGCAATTGGAGGTAAGGCGCGAATAACAGTAACATAGGTCAAACCGTAATTAATGCTTTGCTTACCTTGCAATGTTGTTCACTAATTTACTCCCGCGAAGATAGGTGTTGTTTACCGGTCGACGCAACTTGGTCGGGCAGCAGCACTTATGCACTCGCGGATATATTTATTAGGTGTTGAGTCGGCGAAACGATACGAGAAAGTGTCTTGTTGGTGAAGCGAAAAGGATTTATAGCTCCGCCATATGTATAGCACAACAA
The DNA here is from genome assembly GCA_036346225.1 of Platerodrilus igneus. Taxonomy (NCBI): domain Eukaryota; kingdom Metazoa; phylum Arthropoda; class Insecta; order Coleoptera; family Lycidae; genus Platerodrilus; species Platerodrilus igneus. The sequence goes on from JARFIW010001360.1 coordinate 422,160, forward strand.
CAATATACGATAAGGCCATCTATACTGTCAATCGCTGACTCCAACTGTATGAAGTTTTAACATGGTGTAACGTTAGAATTGAATTCTTTTTTTTGTTTAAGGAACGACACTACTATTAATTTGGGATTCATAAATACAACAATTACATAGGAAAGCAGGAAAATATGGAGTTTACTTAGTTTTGTTGCTGGATTAGGCTTAAGTATGTTTTACGCTTTTTTTTTAGGATTTAGTTCATCATTACCTAACCATATTACAGAAGGGTTATTTTTAAAAAAGCATATTTATAGGTGTATGTGTAATAAAATCATATTTTTATAATGTCAATAAACAATAAGTTTTAGTTGGATTTTTATTTGAAATATTTAAGAAAACAGGTGTGTATATGGTAATTTGTAAAGAATCTCCAGCTACCGCAGTGACCGTTGTATCTGGAAGGAGTAGAGAAGCGTGGCAATCGAATATGAAATAATTAAAGCAATAGAGTTTTATGTGGGATAAGTCTTCCGCATAGATAAGAACATCACTCAGGCTTATGACGACCGACTGTTTGGCACCCCTCGATAGTGAAACTATTGTAAATGCAACCGACTTTTGATAGGTCGATTGGGTAACTATTTGCAGCAGCTTAAAAAAACAAACTTGTGCTTTAGGTAATCGGTATAGACTTAAGACAGCATCGATTTGTATATACTTTATTTAGCAGCAACTCAAATTCTGTTGCCCTTTTAGGCATAACAACATATTTCCTTTACTTTCTAATTAAATCAGAATCTGACCATGCATCCTGTCAAAACCCATCCCCATTCATTGTACTAATTTAACATGGTTTTTAATTTGAAGTGAAATCTAACATAACATTTATATAATCTATAGTAACTATAAAGAAATATATGACACAAACAACATGCGAAATAGAATTGCGCTATTTCCAACAGACAGAAATAGAACCTTTCAGGGTAGGTGATACGTAATGCAAAATTTTAGTTGAAAACTTTGTTATTTATTTATTTGTAGTTTACCCATTCTATTGTTACGGGGTCCCTGCCCATTCAGAGCAAATCAAAATTTAAATTGATTCCCCCTAACAGCAGAAAAATTAAGTCAGTAATAACTGCATTTGTTGGCAATTTTTATAATTATTCCTCAGATAAGTGATAATGTAAGAAATCCACAAGAAACCCATAGCAATAGAATAAAATAATTTTCATTATATTCAGATATTTAAAAATCCATATAGTTGATAAACTTTAATATTGTTGATTATCAAAAACATGAGAATTTTGGTATATGGGCCGATTCCTCACAAATAAGCAATCTTTAAAGTAGAGATACTAGACACCAAAATATTACGATTTAGCCCAACATGCATGTCGCTTGTTTAAGAGATACCGGATGTTCAAATTTGAAAATTTATTTTGAAATTTTTAAACAATTTTATAAGTTTTGATAGGTTCAATTCGAAAATGTGCACTTTTATATTGTTTCATAAAAGAATTGCGAATTATAAATTTACTTTGTCGTTGCTCATAGAGAGCGCTAGTTACAGTCTGTTTCTGCACTAAATCAAAACAATTCTTTTGTCAGTTGAAATAAATTTTTACATAAAAAAGTTACTCTTGTTTAATAACTATATTCCAGCCGAATTGCATAGCGATAACGGTACAAATTTTAGAGGTGCGGTCAATGCCCTGATAGCTGACTTAAAAGGTATTGACAATCGAAAACTTCAAGAAAGCTTTAACACTGTGAAATGGAATTTTATTCCGCAAGCAACTCCACACATGGGGGGCTGCTGGGAACGTTTGATAAGGTCAGTTAAATCTAACATTGTCGAAGCATTGCCAGATCGCAAACCTACAGATGAACTACTCTATACAATCTTTACGGAGATAGAGAATATAGTAAACAAACGGCCGTTGACGTATATACCGTTGTCAGCTGAATGCGATGAAGCGCTTATACCCAATCATTTTCTTCTCGGTTCCTCCAGTGGTGTAAAATCGTCAGGTGACTTTGACAAAAGCTGCCTTGTGTCTCGAAAGAATTACCGCATTGCACAATACGTGGCTCAAACTTTCTGGAAACGATGGGTAAGAAAATATTTACCCACGCTTACACGACGATCCAAGTGGCATCTCCCAGCTAAACCTATCAAACCGGGAGACATTGTGATAATCTGCGATGAAAATAGTCATCGTAGTTCGTGGCCGAAAGGGAGAGTTATAGATGTTACCTTAAGTAAAGATGGTCAAGTACGCTTCGCTGTAGTCCAAACTTTGTCTGGGGTAACTTATACTCGCCCGTCAGTCAAGCTGGCTGTGTTAGACATAGCCGAAAATGAAAGTAAGCACTTACCAGGAGCATACTTACTAGGGGGGAGTGTTGACAGTCAGGCGATCTATAATTAAATTTAACGCTGAAATTAGCCGGCCTTACTTCGAGAACAAAAAGGAACTATTGATGTCTTTGCAGCAAGTGGAGTAATAAAACTTTGAGCAGGTGTATTTTAACTTTATTTTTAAATTCACCGTAAGGCTAAAGTTTACCTGTTAAGTATAACAATTATAAACTGTAAACTAATAACAAATCATTGTGGCATACAAGTGTCTTTCCCACTCACGTCACCAATAAACTAGCGTAATTGAGACGCTGCTTGACTATTATATGTTGCTTTTCTTCCAATTTTTTTTATCAAAAAAAATGTCCTAATTTTGACAATAGTTCCTTTTTGTTCTCGAAGCAAGGCCGGCTAATCTCAGCGTTAAATTTAATTATAGATCGCCTGACTGTCAACAAACTATGTTGATTTTTTATTTATTAGTTTTTAAATAGTTTAATTTATTTTGGTAATGAAATTTTTCTATTTCGAATGGACCTGCACCTTGCCAAAGTTCTAAATTACTAGAACAGGTGAAATGGCTTGCGTGTTCTAATGAACTAAACAGCGAAACTACAGGTCCAACCAAAGTAGTATGATCGTTAGTGAGGAACCAGACTAAGACAGGTCCCCGAAAGAGGGCAGCGGCTCTTTCGGTACTTAGATTAGCAGAGACCATAGGGGTCGGTATGGCAGTCTAAGACACACTACCGCGATGTGGAAGGCAACGGGAAACCACCACATTATCTCCCAAGTACACAGCGTACTTAAATTGTAACAAGCATGATGCGATCGGAAAGTTGGGAACATTTTGCAAGTCGGAGCGCAGAATGTTAGAAGTATGAATCTAAAAATTGAAATGAATAGGTTAGCACTAGACATAGTAGGGATCAGCGAAGTTCAGTGGTCAAAGGCGGGGGATCTTTGGAGTAGAGACTTTATGGTAATTCATACAGGAGCAGAGGACGGAAGTTTGGGAGTGGGTTAGTTATGCGAAATAAAGATAGGATACTCTGTAGAAAATTACTTACAAAAGAATGAAAGAGTACTCATGGTTAGATAAAAATCTAAACCGGTAAACACAGCAATAATACAAGTATACATGCCCACCTGTAGCTACAGTGACGAAGGGGTAGAAGCGATCTACAAAGATATCGAAGCCTGCAAAAATTCGAAGCTGACATTGCCAGATTAGTGAAATTGGCATACCCAACGGCACCAGATAGCTTTCTCGAATAAATGGCTGTTCATACATTTGTGAATGGTGTTCAAGACGGTGAAATACAGGAAGCGCTAAGATTGGCAGGTCCAAAAATGTTAGATAACGTACTGGCTCATGCGTTTGAATTTGAAGCAGCTAAGTAAACATCAGACAGGGTAAGTCACTAAGTTTGGTCTGCCTTAGAAAAACCTGATCAATCGCAGAACAGAATAGAAGACATAATCAACTGTGTGTTTGAAAAACAGAAGACAGAAAGGCTGGAAAGACAACGACCGCGAAGATGGGGTCTGCAATGCTGGAATTGCTGGGAAGGTGGTCATATACAGAGACACTGTACTCAACCAAAAAATCAACCGGTTGAGCAGCAGGAAAACTAAAGCAAGTCATCGTAGGCAGGCGAACGTTGACAGCACAACGTAGTGTCCCGTTGATGGGAAGTCTGGTCAGCATTTATATTGATGATATAATTAATGGTAGGGTTGTCCGATTACTTGTGGATACAGAAGCGACAAGGACTATTGTGAAATCAGATTTGGTTGGTCGTGGAAACGTGCTACCTACATCGGTATGTCTTCGAATGACAAGTGGTGAGAAAATTTCTACTCACGGAGAGACTGCCGTAACGTTGAAAATTGGAGACAAACTAATTAATCATCGGGTGTTAGAAGCTGATATTACAGAAGTTATCTTAGGAATGGATCTCATGAGAGAATATGGGTTTCATGTGACCATGAAAGAAAATGTGCTTTTGATAGTGCTAAACATTAATTCGCATACGGTGACCCTGAAGAAAAACATAAAATAAACCAGCCAACGATTGCTAACAGAAATTGCTGGATATGTTGATACCTTCGTGTTATGGACTAAACGGCGCCCAACTGGCAAGGTAAAAAACTTGTCAGACGATATCGAGGTGTGTTCACACTGGATGATAGTGAGAAAGGAAGGAAGCATGTGGTGCAACACAAGATCAATAGTGGAGATGCGCAACCGATACGACAACATCCCAGACGGCTTGTTTTGACAAAATGTAAGGAAACCAAGCAAATTATCACAGACATGGAGAAACAGGGGTGATTGAGCCCTTAAATACCCTATGGGCACCCCTGGCAGTGCTTGTCAAGAAAAGGATGGATCGACAAGATTTTGTGTATACTACTAAAGGCTATACAATGTAACAAAGAAAGACAGTTAGCCTTTGCCCAGAATTGATGACACCTTAGATACTCTATCCGAATCTAAATGGTTTCTGACCTTGGTTTTGAAAAGCGGATACTGGCAGGTAGGCTTGGCGCCAAACGATAAACAGAAAACTGTGTTTACAATTGGAATTGGATTATGGCAGTTCAAGGTCATGCTCCTGCTACTTTTGAACGTTTGATGTAGTCAATACTGCGTGGACTGTCATGGCAAACATGTCTGGTGTACATAGACGATGTGATAGTGTTAGGTGGATCTTTTGAAGAACATCTTAAGAACCTAGAGGGATATTCTAAAGATTACGCGGGGCAAACCTTACCTTGAGTTCTAAGAAATTTTACCTATTTCGAAAAGAGACCAGGATACGAGCCGACCCTGACAAGATAAAAACGGTGCAAAAGTGACCTACACAAGCAGAAATACACCACATTGTGTACATATTACCAACGTTCTATACTAGGATTTGGGAACATTGCCAAACCATTAACGAAATTAACCGAAGATGGACAAAAATATAATTGGAATGATGACTGCCCAGCGTATTTGAACAACTGAAACGGCTACTAGTTACAGCACCGATTCTGAGTTATCCATAGATGGAGGGTAAATTTGTGTTGTGCGGCCGTAAATTCCTGTTAAGGGCATACCATGCTGCACTAAAATGGTTACTACAGTTTCGAAATCCTGAAAGGCTTAGTTACAAGGTGGATAGAACGGCTGCAGGAATATGATTTTGACACAGAACATTGTGTAGGAACTAGCCATTGGAATGCAGACGTACTGTCAAAAAAACCGTGTCCGGTAGACTGCAATCATTGCTCCAAGATGGAAGAGAAAATAAGTGTCATCCATAGAAAGATGGTAACTTATGATACTTGGAAACCCGAAAGAATACGAGAATATCAGGAGAATGACACCGAATTGGGACGTATTATTGAGTGGAGAGGACAACGACCAGCTTTGGAAGAAATTAGTATTTCAAGTAGGAGCCTGAAGGCATACTGGGTACAGTGAGACTTCTTGGTGATTGAAAATAGAATCTTGAAACGTCTGGAGTGTAAAGATGGTACCGAGGGACGACATCAAGTGATAGTGCCTAGAAGCAGAGTGCCGGAAGCGTTGTAGCAGCACGATCGTATCTCCGGAGAGTACTTTGGCGTGAGAAGAACTTTCAAAAGAGTGAGAGAAAGATTTTATTGGATGAATTGTAAGGAAGATGTGAAAAAGTGGTGCCAGAAATGTGAATTGTGTGTCTCTGGAAATGGCCCGGTCACAAACAGAAAGCCCCAATGAGACAGTATAATGCGGGGAATCCTTTTGAGAGAGTGGTCATTGATATAGCTGGTCCGTTTCCTGAGTCAGAGAAAGGGAATAAATACATCTTGGTTGCAATGGATTATTTTACCAAATGGCCGAAGGAGTATGCTATACTTAACCAAGAAGCCGAGACGGTTGCAGATGTATTAGTGAGTGAGTTGTTTTGTTGCCTTGGAGTTTCGTCGGAATTACACTCAGATCAAGGTCGGAACTTCGAATCAGTGTTGTTTCAGAACGTCCGCAAGAATCTTGGAACCATGAAAGCTCGAATCACGCCACTTCATCCTGGATGGAATGGAATGGTTGAAAAAATGAACAGGACGCTAGAAAAGTACTTAGCCAAAGTTATCTCCGAACATCAACGACACTGGGACCAATATTTACATTTGTTCCTACTGGCGTATCGATCTTCGGTACATGACAGCACATGATACTCTCCTGCTTGCGTGATGTTAGGACGTGAAGTGCGGCTAACATGTGATCTTCAGTTTGTATTTAAATCTGGCGAAAAGGTCGCAGGTGAAGATTACGTCAATAAGCTTCGCGAAAGATCAAATAGCATTTACGAAAACGTTCGAAAGAATATCCAGGCGGCAAGTGATCGAATGAAATCACAATATGACACGAGAGCACAAGAAGGTGGTTACCGACCTGGAGATTTAGTGTGATTGTACAATTCACAAAGGAAGCATGGATTGTCACCAAAATTACAAGGACAATGTGAGGGCTCGTACGAAGTGCTAAAAAGGGTTAATAATGTAGTGTACCAGATCAGAAGATCTCCCCGTGGTAAACCGAAAGTGGTACACTTTGACCGTTTAATATCTTATGTTGGCAACAACTAGGAAGACTCGAGTAAAGAAAATAGTGTTTGAAGATATATTAATCGTGAGCCAAATGTAGATTTTGAGAGTTTCATAGCGGCATATGGTGGTTCCGCTAAGGCGAGGTTTGGCGTTGTTGTTGAAAAACAGCATGATCTGTTTAGAGCACCAGAAGGGTATTCCCTTGCGTATTGCGTAGCTCAAGACTTGCAAATGTCAAAAGGAACAGCTGTTGTTTTCAAGAAAAAGTTTGGATGTGTGGATAAATTAGTACAACAGCAACCAACTGTAGGAAAAGCTTTGATTCGACAGGATGGAAATTGTTATGTTTACTATCTGGTCACCAAAAATTCTTCATGGCAGAGACCTACTTATGGACATTTATTGGAAGTTTTGCTGAGTTTTTAGGCTCAGATGATGGAAAATAGAGTAACGAGACTAGCGGTGCCCAAGCTAGGCTGTGGACTGGATCGCTTAGATTGTATAATAGTTCGAAATATGCTAGAAGTAACCGGTTGTCTATTAAGAGTGTTGACTGTTAATTCTAACGACGTGGTGGATGCACTAGAGGAGATAGCTGCCGATACCGTCATCAGTCATTAAATAGACGTCAAAATGTTTTCACAGTTAGCGGACGTAACGGTTTTAAAGAGGGGGCAGTGTTACGAACTTGTTACGTTCAAAATCCTGCAAACAATTTTTTCTGCATTTATTTTTAAAATGCCCTAAAATTTTTCAACAAGCTCGATTTCCCGCCATTTGAATTAGTATTAATTAATAAAATTTCTCAACTAATTACACTGTATAAAAGTTTGCTTTATAAAATCAAACAGCTGCTTGGGAAACATTAAGTTACAAAGTAGTTGCAATATTTCCTAGCACCTGCAGTGATTACATTTTAATTAAAAGCTGCAGCTTTCTTCTAAAAGATAAGACCACTCACCACCTGCCTACATCTGCTTACAATGGACTTATTATCTGGTATTCTGCAGCTGTTAAGATGTTACAAAGTAACAAAAGTGTGTTCCTTTGTTTAAAACCCTTTGATAATTGCGTTATCTGCTTGTTGGTAAGCTGCTACAGTTTGTATTTCGGCAGCTGTTGTCTAGAAATTCTGCACACATAGTAATTCGGCGATATCTTTGAAAATCAAATACCCTACCCACATACATATTCTGGCCTTATAAAATAGGGACCGTGCTTTGAAAGGGACCAATTACCGAAAAGATACCCGTTGTAAAGTCGCGCTATTAGAAATGTTTTCTGTGCTTGTATAAGTGAAGTTGGTGGTTCCAGCATGCAGCCAGCCCATAGAGAAATGCAACCGCATTTTTCCAGCCTTAAGATGAGACCAGCACGAAGCTGATTGTGCAAGGTACAGTTTTTTCTATTTCCATAATTCTTTTATGCTGCTGTGGAGAAAAGACTTTTCATTTGCTGCTATTGCTTATATTGTCCGATAAATTGGCACCACCCCATTATAAAACTTACATACACGATGCACGAACAACCATGTTATTATTCTTTAAATGAAAAATTTAATTACTCAAAGTTTTTGTTAGAGTCCGTTTCACTGTTTATTTTGTATTTCTGTATAAACCTTAACTAAAAAAACTTATGCTTCAATTTAAAAGTATTTAGTGTATGATTAATTTAAGTTAGGGTGTCTAATTTTAATGTTATATTCTTTCTGAGAAAGTGCACTTTACAAAGCAGCATGTACATATAATTTAGGTATATATTTGTTTCTAGATTTACTGTACAGTTTATGCTTAATTTTCTTTTATATGTATTTAAGGTGAACCATTGTAGGTATTTAGATTATAAGATGTTATACTTGATTACCAACTTTTATATGTTATGACGCTTTTACAATCACGATTACCCAACATTTATTTTATTGCTTTGTAAACAATCTTTCAAGATTCGATGTTATCAATAGAGTATCTCAGAGGTTTCCAATGTGTTTTTCTATTTCACCCACGCCCCTCTCCGACGTTTTTGAGCTAGCCCAATTCTACCTTTCTGTCCCCGTTCTGTTGCGGTATCCGGCGTAAACGATTTCCTTACTTGCTTTTACTGTTTTCTTTTGTGTTTTTGCGCTGAATACCGTGACAAACTATTAGGCAATCCGTTAAACATGCAAGTTGCATAACCGAGGTGTATTCTACAGAAGTTTAGAACATTCGAGTAAACACCAGATTATGAATCATCTAGTTAATTTTAGGGTATATATAAGAGTGACGATGAGTGTACATCAGTTAGTCTATATCCAATTTTTGTATATAAAGCATATCGTGTATAGGTAGTTGATCATTACGTTTTGAAAATCTTATAGTGAATATAAATCTGTGTTATGTGAGCGTGCATATTGTACCGCCAGCTTGTACATAAATAGACGAAAGGGTAGTAAATAAATTATAGTAATGTTAGCGTTGTTAAGAAGACTTATGGTTGTTACGTTTATTTTTAATATAATTATTAATCAACACGCCCTTGAATAAATTCCTCAACTCAAATCCCTTTTGCTTTTAAAACGAAAATTTATTCGATAAATCAAATAGTTTATGCCTTGTATCCGGTAATCTCTTAAATTCTTCGACAACATCCTGTTTACAATAAGTATGCATGCTACAAATTTTGAACTTATTTTTTTTAATCGGCAAGTTTATGCTACAATTAAATAGTTTATATCCTGTTTTAGGTACCTGTTATCTTGGTATACATTACAACCGCGTATAATGGTTTTCTCTATTGCTCCGATGTAAAAACTAGTTGAAAAAAGGTCGCGCACTATCCGATAAAACCTGGGTTTCCTAGTTTCAATCGCGCTTCGATAAGCAAGGGTTTGCAGTTCGAATTCGTGTTAGTTGAACCATTGTTGAATTTGACTGTACAGCTTGTACGTTGAAATATTTTTTACAATATTCGTCACCGTATTCCAAAAGCAATGCACGTTTGTTTTTTTTTCTGTTCGACAACTAGGAGGTGTCTAGCCTTTTTTTAGCGAGAGGCCAAATAGGCTCGTTCTTTATGTAGACCTACTGTTTTTGTCCGTAGACTGCTGCTGCAATTATGGTAGCAGGGTAAATAGATCCTGACGACCATGGCGTTTCTGTGTTGACTTATCCCCGACGGTGTGCGAGCTAAGTATCCGGACACCTACAGGTATGCAAATTGTTTTCTTTTGTGTGTGTCAATGGCATATTCCGTATCAACGTTTGGTGTAGTTACGTGACACTGTAGGACTACTGTTTGTTGCTGCGATTCGATATTATCGTTCTACAGGTGCGATGTACTATTTTTAAACATGCTTGTTGAAAGAATGCACACGTTTATTCGCTTTACTGACTAGTTTATTTTCCAAAAAGTATCAAGTGAAATTTTAAAAACGCTTGACAAAAGCTCACATGTTTATTTACTGCTGATTAATTTTATTTTGTGTAAATACGGAATGCGCACTTCGTATCTAATGTACTAAATTGTTCATATCATCTAATTGTTTTCTTTTTGCTTGTTTGTACAGAATCCTTTATTTATTTTTATGTGTTAATAGATAATTGTGGGTGATGTACTTTAATTTTTTTGTTTTTTTTTTGGTATGTAGGCGAATTCCCCCACTCTCTGCGGTTGGTAGTTAGCCTGGTATTTACTTTTCTTTCGGCTACGTCTAGGTACGTAGCATGGTTAAGGATTTAGTTTAAGAAGATATTAGTGTTTGTAAATAACATTAGTGTGATAGTGCTTTATTGTTGATTGGATTGAAAACATCTATAAATAAGACATACTGTTAATTAAACTTGTAAATAGTGAGTAATAAATACTTTTGTTATTACTTGTTTTAAATTGTTGAACATATTAACAGTAGCCTGCTACAATATATTAGACTGGTGTGATACACAAAAGTTGTATTTTAATGTAAATAGGTATGAAGTATTACACTTTGTTGAAGAATAAATGTATTTTTAATTATTTGATTGTAAATGAATTAGTAAAAGAATTAGACCGGAAAAAGAATCTAAGGGTTATTTGTAGGTCAAAATTGAACTTTGATGTTTATATAAAGAATATTGCATCATTAGCATACACAATTCTAGAATTTATGGTTTGTACCCTTCAATCGTTTCTAAATATTGACACTGTAAAACTGCTGTTAGACTTATTGGTCAGAACAAAGCTGGAACTTGCAGTTACTGTGTGGAACTCTGATGCTTGATTTCGGTTGCAGGTATTAGAAACGGTTCAATACAGTTCATTAAATATTTATATTTTAAAATGTTGTATAAGTTTATCGGATATTGTTGTTATAAGTTGCACAAAAACAGTTGGGCATAACAAAATTATCGAACCGACATACGACGATAGTGCTCTTGTTATTATATAAAATTTTATTCAGGGTAAACTCTTTTCTGTATTACAAAACACAGGTTTTTTTGTCGCTGCCCTTTCTGGTAGGTTTAAAAATTTGTTTAATATACCTATCTTTCGAACGGGAATGAGAAGAAACTCTCCACTAATAAAAACGCCCCATACATATAATAACATATCCACCAACCACATATTACCATTGTTTTATCAATTTTTAAAAAATTTGTATGAATGCAATTTTATAAGCACATAAACTTTTGCAAACACATTCGAAATATTTCCCTATAGTAGGGAACAAAGAATATTACTATAGTAAGTGTGCTTATCGTAAAAGACGATTAAAAGGCGCAGCAAGGGGCAGATGCCCGGTTGGCTAAAAGATATCGGAGGAGAGCCGGTTGGTCTTGGGCGATCTTCAATAATTTACAAGGTTGTTGGGGGTTGGCCGTGACAGATACAGCTTTTTCCTAAAGATATGGGAACTTACCACAATATTTATTTCCCACGTAGGCGTGCCCTAAAGCACGAACAGGTATGATGAAGAGCCCACAAGTAAAATTCTTGTCCGGAGGTAAAATACTCCTCATTCGGATGTCCGGGAGAGGGTATTTGGGGCTCGTCATGTAAGAATTTAAAACAACGGTGTGATTTAGTGATAGGGACTTGGAATGTAAGATCATTACTTAGAGTAGATAAGTTAACAAATTTATTAGTTGAAATGAGAAAAGGAAAGCTGGACATTTTAGGTATTAGTGAGGTGAGATGGCCAGATAGTAATGACTTTTGGAAAGATAATTATAGAATAATTACAACTTCTTCAACTAATTGACAGGCAGGGGTAGAAATAGTGTTAGGTAAAAGATTAGGACGTAAAGTTAAGGAGTACTTACAATTTAGTGATAGAATAATTATGGTTAGATTGAGTACAAAACCCACAGACACTGTTTTAGTAAAGGTTTACATGCCAACACTTCAGTACGAGGATGTGAAAGTAGAAAAGATATATGAGGATATAAATAGTATTGTGAGAAAAGTAAAGGTAGATGAAAATTTAATAGATATGGGCGATTTTAATGCGTCACTAGGAGAAGATAGTGAGCGAAAAATGGTAGAAAAATTTGAGTATGGTAGACGAAATGATAGAGGAGAAAGATTAGTTGAATTTTGCCAGGAACATAGATTAGTAACTGTAGACACCCTATTCGAACAACATCTTAGAAGAAGATATACCTGGAAAGCGCCAGGTGATAGGGCTAGATACCAAATAGATTATATTTTAGTTAAACAAAGATTTAGAAACCAAGTTAAAAACTGTCGTAGTTATCTAGGGATTGACGTAGATAGCAATCATAACTTAGTTAAAATGAAGTGTAATCTAAAATTTAAAAAATTGAGAAAGGTTAAAAGAGAGGGATGGGATCTAGTTAAGCTTAATGATAGTAGGGTAAAAGAAGAATATAAACAAGTATTAGATAATAAGAGCAAAGAGATAACTGTAGGAGGGAACGTAGAAAATAGATGGAAAGAAATAAAACTGACTGTACATAATACAGAACCACAGACTATAGGTAAGAATAAAGTAGAAGCGAGGAAACCCAGGGTAACAAATGAGATCTTAGATTTAATATAAAATAGAAGAAAGCTTAAACCTTTCAGAGAATTGGATAGTGAAGGGAAACAAAAATATAATAGAGTTAGAAAAAATGTAGAAAAGCTAAAAATGAATGGATGGAGGAGAATTGTAAGGAAATACAAGATGATTTGAGAGTAGGTAAAACAGACAGGGCTTACAGGGCAGTTAAAAAGTTTTTCGGGGTCCCAATAGATTTAAAAAAAATATTATTATTCCAATCCCAAAAAGGTCAGGAGGTGATAGGTGTGAAAATTTTAGAACGGTTAGTTTAACTTCCCACGCTTCCAAAATACTAACAATAATAATTAAAAATAGAGTATAAGCTTTGACTGAGAATTATTTAAGCGAAGACTAATATGATTTTCGTAAAGACAGAGGAACTAGAAAACCGATACTAATGATTAGGATAATTATCGAAAAAAGGTTACAAAAACATAAAAACACTCATTTCGTGTTTGTAGATTTAAAAAAAAGCATTTGATAGGGTTAATTGGATTGTTATGTTCAAGGTTTTGCAAAAAATAGGAATCTCTCTCTCTCTCATAGGGATAGAAAAATTATTTACAGTCTATATAAAAACCAAAGCGTAGTAATTAGATTTGATGAAATAGAAAAGGAAGCTAAGATTAGAAATGGTGTTAGACAGGGCTGTATACTATCTTCCTTGATTTTTAATGTTTATATTGAGAAAGTTTTAAACTTAGCTAGAGAGAGAAAAGAGATAGGTATTAGTGTTCAGTGACAGAACATAGACGTATTGTAACATTTTTATTTTTCAGTCGTAATTTAATTGCATTGAATTACAAAAATAATGCGCTAAGCGTGCATTGTTCCTTAGGGATCTAATTATATTAATATATCTGTGTCGCATAAAGCTATTTCCAAGTACATCTCTATTTGATTGTTTCGTGTTCCCCCCTCTGACGGCGCGACCGCTCGGCTCTGGTTTCGACAAACGGTCGGCCGCCTGCAACAGCTGTGTTAAGATGTATTTTCGGCTGGAGGCTGGCAACCTTCGCATCAGCTATTAATTGTTGGGATCTTCTAATAACGCGCGACCTGTAGAATGCGACCTGTAGAACGCGACCTGTAGAATGCGAGAAAATATAATTCGACAATGTAGAATGCAACGATAAAGAATGGAACAAATATAATTCGTCATCTAGGATCCAAAGAATTACCGTTATTTAGGAACAGTTGATTTGAAATTTGCCTCATAAGAAATTTGTCTGATAAGAAATTATGGAAGATAATTTGGATGCAGTCGTTTCAAATTAGAATGGCTGGTAACTTTGCTTGAAGAACGGAAATTCCGTTTCAATTTGTGGTGAGCGGCTAATGCAGTTTTTGATTCGTAATTAGCTGTAAGATTTTTAAAGTTTAGAACACTAAACTTGCTTTTATGTTTAGTACACGTAAATTGTGTAAATTTCAATTAATTGTTGAGCTGGTTTTACAAGTTGTAAAACGAAATTTTGTCGAATTAGCTTTCTAAAATAACATGCTTTGTTCCATATGAATGTTCGATAAGTTCAACGTATATTTTCGACGTCATATTTTTCTGTTTTGCACAGTTGACAGATGTTGTCTTGAAATCAAATGCTTTGAGCAGCTGTAATGCAATTTAAACAAACATGCCTATTTTTGTGATCAGGTTTATCTATACATAGATTATTAAACGTGAATATGAAAGTTCAAATTCTCATTATGTTAGGTTCTAGTAATTTGTTATCTACCTGAAAAGATTTACCCAGGTTAGAATTTAGTTCACTGTGTTATGCTTACAAATCATTATCACTTTAATTTGTACAACAAGTTCATGTTTAAAGTAAAGTTGGTTGATTAATGAAACAAAAAAGAAAAGTTAAGACTTTAACTTTGATGTAGTTAATTATGACAATTTTTTGTTACAAGTTTTGATATTTTAAAAGAGTTTTTTTAGTAAACGTTTAGTTCAAAATCTAAGACTTTCATTTTAGTCAAATGCGATCAAATCTAATTACATTAAGCTAACATTTTTCAGAGTAATAATTTGATGGCAATATTATATTGGAAATATTTTTTTATTATTTTTTTATATTTTTTTATAGGACACAAAAGGTGTTCTACTTGTTTATTTATTTAATCTTAGCAATTTCTTACAGGAGCTGCGTCTTATCTTAATAAGACAGGTTTTTGTTAACGAAGGCGATCATTTTATCTTTGGGTTTCCACGTCCGTCCTTAGGACTGTGCTTGGCGCCTATTTGATTTAGCTTAATTTTGGTTTGCAAACAGAATTCGACTTACCCCCCCACTTCTCATTGCTCTACCCAGGAATAGACCCCTAACTATGTCGAAAGATTTTTGTTCTCTAGCGAAATAATTTAAAAGAAAATAAGTTACAGTGACGCCGCAACGTTTAGGGCCCAAACTACAATAAAATTGGGGCGTGATGACAACAAAAATTGGTTCAGTATAACGTTTTGCAGATGATATAGTCATTATAGCAGAGTCTAGAAAAGAGTTAGGAGAGTTTCTAAATATGAGATACCACAGAGTAACTATAGCATGAGAATTAACTCAGGAAAGACAAAGATAATGACAAGTGAGTTACAGCTTAGTTCTAAACCAAAATTAAAAATAGGTTATACCGATTTAGAGAAGATAGATGAATTTTGCTATTTGGGTAGTATAATTACAAAGGATTGACGTAGTAGAAAGGATATAGTAGCTAATAGCTAATAGTATTAGTTTAGGTAATAAAAAAAGTTTCTTAAAGTTGTACGTAAGGAGCGTTCTATTATACGGTAGTAAGACTTGGACAATTACAGTGGCAGATACGAGAAAGATAGAAGCTTTTGAAACTTGGTGTTATAGGAGAACGTTAAAGATTACTTGGACAGATGGAGTAACAAATGAGGAAGTTTATAGAAGGATAGGTGAGGAACCCCGTAAGTGGAAACAATTAACGGTCAGGAGAGATAGAATGATAAGGCACCAGTTAAGACATGAGGGACTACTTAGTAAGGTCTTAGACTATAGACTACCAATTAAAAATACAGTAGGAAAGTCTAGACAAAGCTATATTAGTCAAATTATTAGAGATTTAGGTTGTGAAGGGTATGTAGATCTTTTTAGATTAGCTCAGAATAGAAAAAAATTTAGAGCTACGTCAAACCGACCGTAAGTAAGTTTGAAAACAAAACAAAATAAATAAATAAAAATCAGTTAACTAAATGTCACCATGATGTAACTCGCAATTGGTTTGCGGTCTGGCATGTTGGCAGCGATTCGTTGCTTAAGCCTTACCATAACATATAATTTAACACTTTTCCTTTTTTAGAAGGGATAATCAGGTATTATTTCATTTCCTTACAAAGGGGAATCATGTAAACATGTTGTAGTTTTTTAACAACCATCAGGTTGCTAATATCTATATAGAGGCAGGTAGATAAGAAAAAGATAGAAGAGTATAGGAAGACCTAGATCAAACTATATTAGTCAAATTATTAGAAATTTAGGTTATGAAGGGTTTGTAGAACGTTTTAGATTAGCACAGAATAAAAAAGAAGTTAGAACTGCGTCAAACCGACCTTAAGTAAGGTGGAAAACAAAATGATGATGATGATTCAACATATATCAGTAAGTCCGCGCGCGCGTGCGCACACACATACACACACACACACACACACACACACACACACAAACATTAGTATTATTTTTTTTCTTATAGACTTTATTTTTAATAGAAATTTGTAATTAGGATTTAACCCAATTTATTTTCAAATATATAAATAAATAAATGACTAAATAAATAATCACAACCTGTAGTTCACAGTTGGTTATAGAGATTAAGTAATTAAAAAAAAAATATAGATGATTATGAAAATAAAAAGTGGACGCCATTTTTGTCAAAGTCCATCTAATCTATACAAATTTTTCATACAAACAGACAGTGCATTTACGTCAAATACTCAAAATTTATATTTTTAACTGTAGTGCATTGAATTTACATTACAGATTTAAGATCCATCTTTTCTTGACAGATGGAAACTTGGTTTGTTATTAAATTGCATTAATTCAAAATCTACCATTAATGACATACGTGAATAAAGGTTAAACGCCAGAGAGATTGTGTGGATCCGATGGAAATCCATTGGGCTTAAATTCTCTGCTGCATAGGTTGCGGATTAGATAATACTACAGTAAAATTTGAAAAGCTTTGTTCCTGCTAGAAATATTTGTAATGTGATACATAAGAGATGGGATCATTATGGTGACAGCAGTTGTTGTTTTCGTATTTTTGTCAAATTATAAAAGTTGTTATTATCTTTGAGATTTAATTGTTTATAAAATTCCAAGATCATGATAACGTACAAATTAAATTTTTTGTAAAAACCGTGTTAGCGCATGTTATTAGTCATTGAATTTACATTAAAACAAGATTAGACTAAATTCTGGAAACTCATCTGTTACGTAGTGTTTTAGAAAATTTGATCTAGTGTACGAACTACACTTCAGTGATTTTCAATTTGATAAATAATAAATAACATTTAGTAAATTGATTCAAATGTATTCATTGCAATTAATAAATCTCACCTCACTTCTCCTTCTATACCGAAGCACTTTGTTATTCAAACAAAAACTAATTACCGCGTTAAGTTGTTCAATGCAACTGGAGTAACGGAATATTCGTAGGGGAGGCATACACTGATCTAGTAACCCAGATTGGAAAGTTTTTAACCCACTTTCTAGAACAGGAAAAAGCTTGGCGTTCGGTACTAGGAGACGCCGTCACTATCTCTGAGGGATGACAACTTACGGACCATTGATATAAGGCAAGGACAAAAATAAATCTATTTTATTTCCTAGCACTTTAATTTAATATATTTAAGGTCTTAAAATTGGATTATATGACTTTCTAAAACATTTTAATGCACCCCTTTTATGTAAAGTAATTTGATTATATTTGAAAATAGAATATCCTGCCGGAAACCTCGTGTCACTTACTTTAATCGGAAATTAAATCAGTTCAGTGGAAGTTAGCGCTTACACGCTAGTTAGCTCTTTTAAAGTTACTATCTAAGTGTAAGTTTGTTCGAAATATGATAAAAGCAGGGATTTATTTATTCAAGTAAATGTCAACAACATTCAAAATACTGGGCGTCTCTGTTAGTTTTTTACTTTTTGAATTCAAATTAAAAAAAACTAATCGACCGATTTTGACAAATTGAAACGAATTTAACTGGGCCCTAACCGTTGCCGGTGCCATTGAAACATATTTTTTTTATATGTGCGGCGTCAGTGTTACAAATTTTCTAAATGGGCGCAGCTAGTGAAACGAAGTCTTCCGACATAACTAGGGGTCTATTCCTTGGGTAGAGCTATGAGAAATGGGGGGGTAAGTCGAAATCTGATTGTAGGTCAAACTTAATCTAAAACAAATAGGCGCCACCAAGTCCTGACTTATTTATGATAATTGCGTGGCATATTTATAGGGGCGGACGTGGAAACCCAAAGAAAAAAATCGCCTTCGATGACAAAAACCTGTCTTAACAAAATAAGACGCTGTTCCTGTAAGAAATTGTAATAATTAGATTAATAGAAAAGTGGAACACTATTTGTGTCCAGCAAATATACATAACGAAATAGTGAAAAGGTATTTTCTATATAAAGTTGGCATCAAAATTCTACTCCTAAAGATGTTCGCTTTCTGTAGTTAGGTTTGATCATATTTGATCAAAATAAAAAACTTTAAGCTTGAACTAATAATTTACTAAAAAGAATCTCTTTTTTTTTAAATAAAATGCAATGCAACAAAATTTAATAAATAATGGAATTACTTTGTGAATTTTAAATTAAGGTTTATCAACCTCATTCATAATCAAATATTTTACAGCAAGGTATAAACTTATTACACAAAGATACTCTAACCCGTTCAGATCTGTTCAGGCCGATTACATTACAAAAGTTACTATACAAGTTTTCCTCTTTAAGTTAAAAGTACAAGTTTTAGTTTCAAACGAAAATGATCACAAAAATATTCTTGTTTACAAAAGTTGTGCTAACGCAGTGCTAAGCAGTTGCTTTCAAGGATACATCTGTCAGCAGTATACTACAGAAAAATAAGTGACGTCAATACACCTGTTGTTGTAACTAACAATTTATACTGAAGCAACGTGTTGTTTCTTACAACATCAAATTAGTGAATTTTAATTTTGACACTGGAAATTCCAGCTTAGCAATAGTTGAAACAAATATCATATTCGTACTTTTACACATTGGAACAAATTAGCGTGTTTCTAAAGTGAAACACAAAAGAATTACTTAGATCTACTACGAACCAAAAAAACTGCTTTCCTAGCCTTGATGAGGTATTTGTTCTACCATGCGAAATTTACTGCATATGTTATGGATCCAGCTCATCCTAAACAGCTTCTACCAAAGTAGCATCTTTACGCTGTATAACAAAGCGATCCTCTTCAAATTGGCTCAACTTTCCATCTTCCAAGTTGCACCGTACACGTCGTAAAACACAGTGGTATCAACAACCGGGATTTAATTTCCTATTTTCTAAGTTGCATTGTTCACGCCGTAAAATAAAGTGGTTTTCTTAAAATCGATTAAAGTTTTCAAATTTCTAAGTGCATAGTTGATTGTAGTAATGTCTCTCGTCGCGCTAAACAAATTATCCCAAATTAAATAAGATAATAACTTTTATACTTTACCAACCGCTATTCAAAAATGTGTCCTCACTCATCAAAATTGATACGCAGATTACCGGCCATTGTTCTTTCATACATCTTGTCTCTTCTTCCACGTATGGCCGAGTGATTATCAAACTCGCTCGGACGACCGGAGGATCCAAGGGGGAGGTTGTCAAACCTAAACGCGCCTGCGAATGGCTGTAGAATACACCGATATCCAACCACAAATAGACTAACAAATCAAGATGCTGTTTCAACGTATTACTTTACTTGTTAAATGTATTTTAACATTATTTAATAAAGGTGTTTTATTATTCTCGCTCTTTGATGGAGGGATTTATTAACCAAACAATAAAATTATTAAAGGTGTTTTATTATTCTCGCACTTTTGATGAAGGGATTTATTAACCAAAAATAAAATTGTTACAAAATTCTATATTAAGTTGAAGACAAAACTTGGGAAGTTTAGTTTCTAAAAATGATATCTAAATGTCTCTCCTGGCACTCTTAAATTCGGACTCTAAAATCTGCTATCGCGCTCCGCACTATTACTTCTCCCGGAATATTGCCTTCAATTCCTCCAGAGTGCTAAAGCGGTTGCGAAACATTCAACTCTTGAAATATCTCAAACAAAAAGTCGCATGGCGTCAAATCCGGGCTTTTGGGAAGCCAACTGATGTCTCCTCTGCAGGAGATCAGTTTTCCAAAAAAAGCGCCTGAACAACGGGTAAAGACCGATTTGAAATGTGACTTCCGGCTCCTTCTTGTTGAAACCAGGTTTCTTGTCCAGATTCATTAAATTCTTGAAGAGCAGGTGATAGAAAAACAGGTATCACGTCGGTATAACTTTCGGAATTCGCCTTCATGGCTTTGTCGTAATCATCTTGAAAAAGAAACCACTGATAATTGTCGATAATGAAATAGCGGCCTAAACTATGGCCTTTAGGCTATGCAAAGGCATCTGATTTTTTGTTTTTGGGTTCGTTTTGCACCCGTACCGACAATTATGCTTATGGACAAATCCATTAAAATGAAAATGCCCTTCATCCGAGAACAAAATGCTGTCAAACGTTTGAAACTGTTATCGTACGAATGGGCGGCGTCTGAAAGTATGTAGGCTTGGCTTGATTATTTGTTTAATAAGTATAAGCAAAAGTCATTATAAGTTTTATAAATACATAAAAATAAAAGTGAAATAGTTAAAATTGAATGATTTTAACAGTTTCAAGCAGTTCGGAAGTCTTCGGTAATCTTCGGAATTCTTCGGAAGGCTTTGGGGTTGCTTGTACAACCAAAATAAACTTAAACACTTATTAAATGAATGTATATTTAAAGGCGGTCTAAAAGGCTTCGGTAACCTTGGGAACTCTTCGGAAGGCTTCGTGTTGTACTTGTGGCACAATTTTAAGTTACAAAGCATTATGATATAAAATTAAAAACTAATAAGTGAACATATATACAAGCATAGAAGGGTTCAGAAGTCTTCGGTTGTTTTCGAAAGACTTCGGAGTTTAGTTATGAGGCCCAGTGAGAACTTGGACAGCGATAATTCGAAAATATTTAGAGTTTTAATAGGCCCAGACGTCTTCGGTGATCTTGGTACCCTTCGGCACACGTCGTGGAAGTGGTGCCTTAGGCTTCGTCGAGTGCGTCGTCGTTAAACTCTACGGGGGTGTCGTCCCGAAGGTAGATTTGACAGATGCAATCGGTGACATCACAATAGACAACTTGTAGTGGAAGCGGTTTGAATACATTCTTTTGGCGATGGTGGCAGAGGCGACAGAAGCTTTGGGTGCGGTAGGATTGAACGGAGAGCACGTCGAAGAGCGTTATGTGTCTGCTTTCGGTTGGCCTGGTGAATGGAACCGAGCTTACCACCCATACGTAGATTACTTGACTATTAACAATGAGTTATAGTGGCGTGCCGTGCATTTACATTTCCAATGCTCCACCCGAAGGTACTACATTGCCAGGAGGCGAGTTTTTTGTTGCCTGGAAATTTAGAATTTTGCCGAACCCTTGCCGTTCCAGGCAAAGTAGGGATCTTTAACGTGCGTAACAACACTCACACACGGGACCTCCATTTAACCTCTTATCCGAACGAGGGCGTAATTTTTGTGAAAAATGCTCACCTGCCACTTTTCAAACAGTCGACCGTGTCGGGATTTGAACCCAGGACCTTAGGATCCGTAGTCTTACACATATTACATTGATTTACAGCGATGCCTATACACGGCTTTTCACGACGACCGTGCATTAGACATTTTTCAGAAAGTACAAGAGATAGAAGTATGAAATTTTATATGTAGTGATTGTTCGACATGCCGAGTTGATCTAAAATATTTTCGTTTTGATAGCACTTCCGGTTGTACCGGAAGTTGATATTATCTTTGTTATTTTAAATGGAACACCCTGTATATTTTTGCATTTTTAGATTCCACAAACAATTTTAACTTAAATTCCTTTAATAAATAATATCTCAATATTTTACCGTTTTCGAGATATTTAGCTTTTTATGTTTTTTTTGTAAAAAACTGATATACTTTCTTGACAATAATGTACATTTAAACTTACAGTTTAGAAACCAATTATTAGCAGATATACTATTCAAATGTTTGATACACATTTAAATGTATTTGTTTCCATTCAACACCATACGAGGTGTCCGCCATTTTTACTTAAAGTTTCTTACATAAAAATCTGAAAAGTCAATTTTCTAAATGGAACACCCTGTATATTTTTGCATTTTTAGATTCTACACAAAATTTTAAGTTAAATTCCTTTAATAAGTAATATCTCAATATTTTACCGTTTTCGAGATATTTAGCTTTTTATGTTTTTTTTAAAAACTGATATACTTTCTTGACAATAATGTACATTTAAATTTACAGTTTAGAAACCAATTATTAGCAGATATACTATTCAAATGTTTGATACACATTTAAATGTATTTGTTTCCATTCAACACCATACGAGGTGTCCGCCATTTTTACTTAAAGTTTCTTACATAAAAATCTGAAAAGTCAATTTTTCTAAATGGAACACCCTGTATATTTTTGCATTTTAGATTCTACACAAAATTTTAAGTTAAATTCCTTTAATAAGTAATATCTCAATATTTTACCGTTTTCGAGATATTTAGCTTTTATGTTTTTTGTAAAAACTGATATACTTTCTTGACAATAATGTACGTTTAAACTTACAGTTTAGAAACCAATTATTAGCAGATATACTATTCAAATGTTTGATACACATTTAAATGTATTTGTTTCCATTCAACACCATACGAGGTGTCCGCCATTTTTACTTAAAGTTTCTTACATAAAAAATCTGAAAAGTCAATTTTTCTAAATGGAACACCCTGTATATTTTTGCATTTTTAGATTCTACACAAAATTTTAAGTTAAATTCCTTTAATAAGTAATATCTCAATATTTTACCGTTTTCGAGATATTTAGCTTTTTATGTTTTTTTTTGTAAAAAACTGATACACTTTCTTGACAATAATGTACATTTAAATTTACAGTTTAGAAACCAATTATTAGCAGATATACTATTCAAATGTTTGATACACATTTAAATGTATTTGTTTCCATTCAACACCATACGAGGTGTCCGCCATTTTACTTAAAGTTTCTTACATAAAAAATCTGAAAAGTCAATTTTTCTAAATGGAACACCCTGTATATTTTTGCATTTTTAGATTCTACACAAAATTTTAAGTTAAATTCCTTTAATAAGTAATATCTCAATATTTTGCCGTTTTCGAGATATTTAGCTTTTTATGTTTTTGTAAAAACTGATAACTTTCTTGACAATAATGTACATTTAAACTTACAGTTTAGAAACCAATTATTAGCAGATATACTATTCAAATGTTTGATACACATTTAAATGTATTTGTTTCCATTCAACACCATACGAGGTGTCCGCCATTTTACTTAAAGTTTCTTACATAAAAATCTGAAAAGTCAATTTTTCTAAATGGAACACCCTGTATATTTTTGCATTTTAGATTCTACACAAAATTTTAAGTTAAATTCCTTTAATAAGTAATATCTCAATATTTTACCGTTTTCGAGATATTTAGCTTTTTATGTTTTTTTTTGTAAAAAACTGATACACTTTCTTGACAATAATGTACATTTAAACTTACAGTTTAGAAACCAATTATTAGCAGATATACTATTCAAATGTTTGATACACATTTAAATGTATTTGTTTCCATTCAACACCATACGAGGTGTCCGCAATTTTTACTTAAAGTTTCTTACATATAAAATCTGTAAAGTCAATTTTTCTAAATGGAACACCCTGTATATTTTTGCATTTTTAGATTCTACACAAAATTTTAAGTTAAATTCCTTTAATAAGTAATATCTCAATATTTTACCGTTTTCGAGATATTTAGCTTTTTATGTTTTTTGTAAAAAACTGATATACTTTCTTGACAATAATGTACATTTAAATTTACAGTTTAGAAACCAATTATTAGCAGATATACTATTCAAATGTTTGATACACATTTAAATGTATTTGTTTCCATTCAACACCATACGAGGTGTCCGCCATTTTTACTTAAAGTTTCTTACATAAAAAATCTGAAAAGTCAATTTTTCTAAATGGAACACCCTGTATATTTTTGCATTTTTAGATTCTACACAAAATTTTAAGTTAAATTCCTTTAATAAGTAATATCTCAATATTTTACCGTTTTCGAGATATTTAGCTTTTTATGTTTTTTTGTAAAAAACTGATATACTTTCTTGACAATAATGTACATTTAAACTTACAGTTTAGAAACCAATTATTAGCAGATATACTATTCAAATGTTTGATACACATTTAAATGTATTTGTTTCCATTCAACACCATACGAGGTGTCCGCCATTTTTACTTAAAGTTTCTTACATAAAAAATCTGAAAAGTCAATTTTTCTAAATGGAACACCCTGTATATTTTTGCATTTTTAGATTCTACACAAAATTTTAAGTTAAATTCCTTTAATAAGTAATATCTCAATATTTTACCGTTTTCGAGATATTTAGCTTTTTATGTTTTTTTTTGTAAAAAACTGATATACTTTCTTGACAATAATGTACATTTAAACTTACAGTTTAGAAACCAATTATTAGCAGATATACTATTCAAATGTTTGATACACATTTAAATGTATTTGTTTCCATTCAACACCATACGAGGTGTCCGCCATTTTACTTAAAGTTTCTTACATAAAAATCTGAAAAGTCAATTTTTCTAAATGGAACACCCTGTATATTTTTGCATTTAGATTCTACACAAAATTTTAAGTTAAATTCCTTTAATAAGTAATATCTCAATATTTTACCGTTTTCGAGATATTTAGCTTTTATGTCTTTGTAAAAACTGATATACTTTCTTGACAATAATGTACATTTAAACTTACAGTTTAGAAACCAATTATTAGCAGATATACTATTCAAATGTTTGATACACATTTAAATGTATTTGTTTCCATTCAACACCATACGAGGTGTCCGCCATTTTTACTTAAAGTTTCTTACATAAAAATCTGAAAAGTCAATTTTTCTAAATGGAACACCCTGTATATTTGCATTTAGATTCTACACAAAATTTTAAGTTAAATTCCTTTAATAAGTAATATCTCAATATTTTACCGTTTTCGAGATATTTAGCTTTATGTTTTTGTAAAAACTGATAACTTTCTTGACAATAATGTACTTTAAATTACAGTTTAGAAACCAATTATTAGCAGATATACTATTCAAATGTTTGATACACATTTAAATGTATTTGTTTCCATTCAACACCATACGAGGTGTCCGCCATTTTACTTAAAGTTTCTTACATAAAAATCTGAAAAGTCAATTTCTAAATGGAACACCCGTATATTTGATTTAATTTAACAAAATTTTAAGTTAAATCCTTTAATAGTAAATCCATATTTTACGTTTTCAGTTTTAGTTTTGTTTTTGAAAAATGTACTTTCTTAAATAATTACATTTAACTTACAGTTTGAAACAATTATACGTATACATCAAATGTTTATACATTTAAATGTATTTGTTTCATTAAACATAAGTGTCCGCATTTATTAAAGTTTCTTATAAAAATCTGAAAAGTAATTTTTCTAAATGGAAACCCTGTATATTTTGCATTTAGATTCACCAAAATTTTAAGTTAAATTCCTTAAAGTAAACTAATTTTTACCTTTTCGAGAATTAGCTTTTTTTTTGTAAAACTGATACACTTTCTTGACAATAATGTACATTTAAATTTACAGTTTAGAAACCAATTATTAGCAGATATACTATTCAAATGTTTGATACACATTTAAATGTATTTGTTTCCATTCAACACCATACGAGGTGTCCGCCATTTACTTAAAGTTTCTTACATAAAATCTGAAAGTCAATTTTTCTAAATGGAACACCCGTATATTTGATTTTTAATTAACATTTTAAGTAATTTTTAAAAGTATATCTAATTTACGTTTTAGTATTTGTTTATGTTTTTAAAAATTTAATGATTAATTTAACATTTAATTTTAATTGTTCTACGCCTTTTAATTTCAAAAAAAATTTTAAGACCTTTTTTTTTAAATTTATAATCTTAAAATTTCTTTTTTTTTTTTTAAAATTTAATTAATTTAACATTTAATTTTAATTTTCTACGCCTTTTAATTTAAAAAAAATTTAAGACCTTTTTTTTTAAATTTATAATCTTAAAATTTCTTTTTTTTTTTTTTAAAATTTAATTAATTTAACATTAATTTTAATTTTCTACGCCTTTTAATTTAAAAAAAATTTTAAGACCTTTTTTTAAATTTATAATCTTAAAATTTCTTTTTTTTTTATGTTTTTTGTAAAAACTGATACACTTTCTTGACAATAATGTACATTTAAACTTACAGTTTAGAAACCAATTATTAGCAGATATACTATTCAAATGTTTGATACACATTTAAATGTATTTGTTTCCATTCAACACCATACGAGGTGTCCGCCATTTTACTTAAAGTTTCTTACATAAAAATCTGAAAAGTCAATTTTTCTAAATGGAACACCCTGTATATTTTGCATTTTAGATTCTACACAAAATTTTAAGTTAAATTCCTTTAATAAGTAATATCTCAATATTTTACCGTTTTCGAGATATTTAGCTTTTTATGTTTTTTTTTGTAAAAAACTGATACACTTTCTTGACAATAATGTACATTTAAATTTACAGTTTAGAAACCAATTATTAGCAGATATACTATTCAAATGTTTGATACACATTTAAATGTATTTGTTTCCATTCAACACCATACGAGGTGTCCGCCATTTTACTTAAAGTTTCTTACATAAAAATCTGAAAAGTCAATTTTCTAAATGGAACACCCCGTATATTTTGATATTTTCAAATTGTTTAATCATTTTAAGGTAACTTTATGTAACAAGTCCTATTCTGAAGTTCAACTGTCTTTAAGTTATTTGATTTTAATGACATTAAGTGGTTCTACTACGATAATAAAAATAAATATCAGCATTATGTTCGTACGACGCTTTGGCAAATAATCGAACGGTGATACAGAATTAACAAACTGTCTTATTACTTTATTAGATTACGTGTTAGATTGTGTGTGTTATAAAATAATAAAATGTCAAGATTAGATTATAGTAATGAAGGTTTCTTAAATTTAATAATTACTTACGGTGAATGTAATACAATAAATAGTCGAACTTGTCGATTATTTGCAGATAGATACCCGCATCTCCAAAAACCCAATAAACATACAGTTAATCGTCTACTTCAAAACTGTAGAACGAATGGAGCATTTCTTCCACACATTAAACGCAGAAAGCCGCAAGTTGAAAATGAAGACAATGAAATCACTGTTTTAGGATTTTTCTCTGCTTACCCAACTGCTTCATTACACGAAGCCGAAAGAGAAATAGGTATACCGTATGTAACCATTTATCGTATACTTAATAAACACAAATGGCGCCCATATAAATTTTACTGCATCCAACATTTAAAATACACCGATTTGCCTCGGAGAGTTCAGTTTTTTGAGTGGTTGCTAACTAAAAGTCAAGAGGACAAAAACTTTTTTAAAAACATTATTTGGACAGACGAAGCAAAGTTTACCAAAATGGAGTCTTTAATATGCACAACAGCAATTATTGGGCTCCGCAAAATTCACACGTAGTCCGTGAAAGAAATGTTCAAGACAAATGGCAATTTAATGTATTTTGTGCCATTAATTGCGATTCAATCTTTTTTCTGGAATTTTACGATGAAAATTTAACTGGAGAAAGGTATGTTCATATGTTAAGAAATGGAGTGCAGACAATAATACAAAACCATGCACAAAGAGATTACTTATGGTATCAAATGGATGATGCTCCATGTCACAATTACCGACTGGTTGGCGATTTTTTAACAGGAATTTTTCAAGACCGATGGATTGCAAATAATGGTCCATTTCGATGGCCCCCGAGAACTCTAGATGGTAATCCACTAGATTTTTTCTTTTGGGGTCACTTAAAGAACATCGTCTATTCAGATCCTATCACAACCAAAGCCAATATGAAAGATAGAGTTAGAGCTGCTATAAATTCATTAACACCACAAGCAATAAGAAAAGCAACACACGATAACCTTATTAAAAGAATAAATGCATGTTTGGAAAGAAATGGTCACATTTTCGAGCAAATGTTATAGTATAAAGATTAATTATTCTTTTATTCTTTATTCAAGTCTCCTACGAACATAATGCTGATATTTATTTTTATTATCGTAGTAGAACCACTTAATGTCATTAAAATCAAATAACTTAAAGACAGTTGAACTTCAGAATAGGACTTGTTACATAAGGTTGCCTTGAAATGATTGAACAATTTAAAAATATCAAAATATACGGGTGTTCCATTTAGAAAAATTGACTTTTCAGATTTTTTTTATGCAAGAAACTTTAAGTAAAAATGTCGGACACCTCGTATGGTGTTGAATGGAAACAAATACATTTTAATGTTTATCATACATTTGAATAGTATATCTGCTAATAATTGGTTTCTAAACTGTAAATTTAAATGTACATTATTGTCAAGAAAGTGTATCAGTTTTTTACAAAAAAAAAACATAAAAAGCTAAATATCTCGAAAACGGCAAAATATTGAGATATTACTTATTAAAGGAATTTAACTTAAAATTTTGTGCAGAATCTAAAAATGCAAAAATATACAGGGTGTTCCATTTAAAATAACAAAGATAATATCAACTTACGGTACAACCGGAAGTGCTAGCAAAACGAAAATATTTTAGATCAACTCGGCATGTCGAACAATCACTACATGTAAAATTTCATACTTCTATCTCTTGTACTTTCTGAGAAATGTCTAATGCACGGTCGTCGTGAAAAGCCCTGTATAGTGGCGTGCCGCAGGTACGGCGGTGGACAGCGTCACTGTCGAAAAATATGTAGGCTATGGGGAACACTGCGTGTTGTAGAATTAGCAGGCTATGGAGAGCGCTGCTCGCTGAAGGTTATGAAGGCTATGGGGAACACTGCAAAAGGATTCCTTAGGCTATGGTGAGCACTAACGAATGTCTTTCGGAGAATTTGAAATTATATTTATACACTTCCATTTCCTATGCTTCCTGTGTTGAAAAACGTTAATGATGTCTTTAACCAATGGAATTTTGTTTTCAATTTTCGAGTGTAAAAGAATCTCCAAATTTTGTTTGACCAATGAGCGTGCTGATTTTTGGGTACTACAAAAAATGAGTTAGAAATTCTCGCAATTCTTAGTTTGTTCTGTGTTCAGCTCGGGCATGGTGATATAGTCAACAAAACCAATTCATCATTTCGTTGGCGAATAACAATCTCACAGCGTCATCTGTCTGCTGCAATTCCTACACGATCTGGATTTTGGAGGCGTGCATTCGTAAATATTTCTGGAGAATTTGATGCATTGAGGTTCTTGTCATATTTAACTCTAATGTACGCTTGCGCGCCGACAAGTTTGATACTTGCCACACAGATGTTCTCGCCATTTTATTGCTCTCAGGATTTCATACTGTTCTTACATGGTTAATTACGTGTTTATTCGTCGTTGGACCTGTCTTTTCAAACTTACGAACCAATGCCTTAATTAAATTAATGCTGGGACATTGTTGAATGTCGTGTAAATTGCAATTCTGTCTAAAGAAACGTTGAACGAGTGTGCACGAATTGTTGTTGCGGTAAAACTCGCGCACACAGAAAGCACGTTGTTCTCCCGCGTAACGCTGCATGTTGACTAAATTTTGTTATATTTGCGCGGCATTGTTATAGATACACGCGGCATATTTCCCCCACCATTTTATAACATATACCGATCACGCTTTCGAGTGATGCAACCGCTTTTTAAGTCAAATTTGCAAGCACAATTTAAATAAAATCAAATTACTCACGTGGTGGCATCTCGAAACTTTATCTCAGGGTCCAACGGTGATTTGTAGGTTGGGTTACGCCATGTTGATTTCAAATTGCCATCCGTTCTTTACGTAACTTCTGTTGCACTCGTAGAAGAATGAAAGGAGATAAGGTACCAGGTACGATAAAAGGTAAAGGTACAAGGAACCTACATACCTATTCTTAAAAGAAAAGACACACACCACACAGATATATGTTGCTTGGTCGAGGGCTCGTGGCTTAATGCCTGCTTTTGACACTCACGCACCTCCGCATTCACTCTGCGCAGACGCGACTGTCCGCGACGACGGAAGTTAACATTTTTAATATAATAAGACGCGGCAATTTACTTATAAATTATAACTAAATCTAAGACATGCTACATTGCCAATTTTGGCATGTAACAATTTACATAGATCAAGCTGAGGTTTACGACCAACTGCACTCTTATAAGCCACCTAACAATTTTTTTACAGCGTAATAGAGAGTGAAAAACTAACAGGGACGCCTTGTATAACTTGTTGACCAAAATAGTGTGCCAAATACATAACAGTCGCTAAATAAATCTTGCGAATATCTGTTTTCTCGTTTTCCAAACCCATTGTCATGATGGAAAATGATTCGACTCGGTTTATTTTTTTATTTTTCCGAAACTTATGACAAACAAATGGTTGTATACCAAACAGAATTAACTCTTCTACGCTCCTCTAAAGCAACAGTCGTTTTCCAAAAAAACATCAACCATTTTCTTCGAAGTGCTTCGAGCGCGGACAACTTTTGTTAGATTTCGTTCATTTTGGTAGACTCCCATATAGCCGACTGCTGTTTACTTTCGGGTTCATACGAATAAATCCAAAATTCGTCACTTGTGTAGATGTTATACACTGTTATACACTGTTATACACTGACAATCGTATTTTTAAAATATTTTTTTGCACCAATCGAAACGAGTCTTTTTTTGAGCGATTGTCAAATTATGTAGAATCCAACGTGCACATAGTTTTTTTCGCAGCTAATTATTCATGTAATTTCGAATGTATACTTGTCATTCTAATGCTAAAGATGTCTTATTCTCACGATAAGTCATATGACTAGCTTGCATTATCAATTCGCGCACAGCATCGATATTTTCTGGCACAACAGCCGAATTCATCGGCAAGCAAACTATGACCACGATTGAATTCACTATACCAACGATATGCGGTAGTTTTAGTTGGAGCTTCTTCTCTAAAAGTCGAAATATGTTGATTTAGGCACTGTTGTGGAGATGATCCACGTCGGAGATTGTACAAAATCATCGTACCAAAATTTTCACGACTTAATTCCATTTTTTGACCGAAACGAAATCTTCAATTCAATCAAAATAAAACAAATAGTATTCATATGGCAAAATATTATAAGTATGTATACTGTAAAAAATGTCAACATTAGTGTTGTCAGTTTCCGATACATATCGAGCACACCTGGTGGACTAACGACTTGTTGACGGTAGACGTTGACACTGAATGATTAATAATTTCAATTTCAAGTATAAATTAATTTAAAATGGGTAATATTTCAATATATATTGTCGTGGAATTATAGGTTAAATAGGTCTGGATAATAAAATTTTAACAACTGTGTATATAGGAAATAGGAACAATTTATTTACGCGCCAAATTAATCATTTTAGATAGTGAAGACGGATGGATGGTTATTAAGATAGTTTTGTATTACTAAATTAGAATGTTAAAATTGCATAAAGGGAAAAAGCTTTATGGTACATGAAAACTCAAGGATACGCATAAATTAGTTGTAATACTTTAAATTAAGCGCATGGGATAAGAAACGGAGCTTTTGAGTATAGAAAATCAATAATTTAAACGCATATTTCTATTTAAATAAACGAAACGTTCGTTATACAAATCCTAAGAAGTGGTAAAACTCGGAATTATTATGTTTAACGGACAAGTTGCATCGAAGAAACACCCGTTAGTTAAATGTCAAGTTCCAAAGAAATGAAATATACATTGAGACAAAATTTGTATGAAATTGTTTGTAACTGTCGGTCCGACCAAGCTGCTAATATAACAAATGTTTTGAAGACTAAGTGGAATGAAAGATTTATAATTTGAAATAGACAGAGAACACGTACAAGAAAACGTTAGTTACAACACATGTCTAAAATACACGGGAGACTTGAAGGCCAACAACAATATCGATTTTCTGTAGATTGAGAAGGGTTCTGAAAGAGACAATAAATATGGATGAAACGAAAAGAGGTAGCTAAGAAGTGAAGCGTTATAACGGGGGAAAACAATATCATTGGTCTAAGGCTAGCAGTTTTGAGAAGCTCGCGTCCGTTGATGTTATTGAACGAATTTCAGTATAACAGCACGGTATTCTCGGAATTTTTCAGGCGTTACGATCAAAATTTTGCGAATTGATTTTAAAAATATGCTTTTCGATGAAGAGAGGTTCAGTGAGAGGTATTGAAAGCGTATAAATACACCGGGAAAAATTGTTAAAGCTATCTTGCTCTTAGATCTTATAGCGTTTAGATCTCTAACATAATTGCTGTTTCGTGCTTTTACGTGGTACTAATTGTTGTTTAGTCGTTGAAGTAGCATACCCCATTCTATTTTAAAGTGTGTAAAGCGGTTAGTAACGTACCGAAATGTATTAAAAGTGATTTGCAGAAGTGGGCGCCAGTGTTACAGAAGGTGCTGTTATTACACGATACAATCGAATGATAGGATGGTACTTGGGTAAGTGAATCGAGAAGCTTAATTTGTATACGTGAAATTTAGTGGTATGGAAGATTAAGTTTGGCAAAGACCATTATCCGGGTAGAATATTAAAGGTGGTGGCACATATTTGGATAGTGAGTGGGAATCAGTTGGATTAAGGCATACTCACGAAGTATATGGACACAACGACGAGGGTTTTTGGTACACATCTTCTGCGGTAACGAGGGACGAAGCTTACTCCAAGTAAAGAAAATTAATTTCTAGCTTGTTGCTTGAACATTTGTGCTGATATTTTTGTGTTTGAGTGTTTGACTTATTGGGGATGTATTTTATTACCATAAAAATTCATTTAAAGGGGTATATGTACAGGACGATTAATATTGATTACTTAAAAATGTTTATTGATGATATAAAAATATTGTTGTAAGGAGTAAACGGGTCTTTAGCTTTATTTTAAATAAAAATGCGAGATTTAAAAGCATTTAGAGTAACTGGGTTATACTGAGCTCAAAATAGATCAGATTAAAAATCAATTTAGGGTTGCACGATGGGCCCATCTACTCGTCTAAGATAAAATTGTTGAAATATACTAAAATCATAAAATTTTAAAATGATTTAAAGATTGAGATGGTAACAGTTTTTATCGAACTGTATGTACCAATGTGTAAATATTTTCTCAATAATGGAAACTTGTTAATATGTGTAAATACACATATTAACAAGTTTCCATTATTGAGAAAATTTTTATTTAAAAAGGTTGTATGTCTTGTTGCATTATTTGAGTGGTAATTTCATTTGTGAGAAAGGAATGTACTTAGGATGGTAGGTATTCAAGAGGAAGCAGATTGCTGAGCTAGCCAGGGTGTGCAGAAATCAGGAGGCGTTCCAAAAGAATTAGAATAGTAAGAATTTTTTTTATTAACTTTATGTTCAGAAATTTTTCTGACGCTACCCTCCGTGGGGTGAGAATTGGTTTAGAGGGATCCACTGGAAAAAGAAAAAAACTGAACAAATTGAAATTTCCGAATATTTAATTGTTTTACTCTGTACAATACAAGCGTATTTCAATATCGTTGAAATACAAAGGCATTTGCGTCATTACAAAATATAAAAGAAGTTCTTATTTAATTAAATCTCATGCAGAACGTAAAAAAGATCATGAATCGAATATAAACTTTAAGACCTTGTGTAAAGAAAGCTTTCTATACTTAGTAAAAACAAGTTTGCATACTAAATATAAAGTCATTTAATACAAGCGCTTAAAAACAATATCAATCTTATTGCATTTGCAAAGTATAAAGAAAGCAAATACGAGCTTTAATTATTTATGTAATTAATTTGCTGTGCACAAAGATGCATTAAAACACGCTTCATTCGCCGAAAATGGCATACAATAGTGTCAATATTTCCGGGTGTAGATTTTTAAAATATTCATTCTTGTTAAAGATACCTTAAAACGCTTTTAAAATACTAGTTCTATTAGAATACAAATCCATACAAATCTAATTGTATGTACAAAGCCCAAGGACAAACTTCTTATTAATTAAATTGACATTTTAAGGATTTTTAAATAAAACCAAATTCTAGAATTTTCTGGTACATTATTTATAAAAACAAATTCGTCATCAAATACTTAGAAATATTGTATAAACCAATTAATGAATAAACGCTGGTTCGAGAAACTCGAGCGAACATTAAACTGCAATAAAAATAGATTATTTTTATATCCTTACACATTTCAATGAGATAGAATAAGACGCGACCGTTGACCTCGTGCATTGAACAAGAATGAACATCGCGTTTTACGATAAAACATAAATCATAAACTTGAACTAAATTGGATGGTTAAAACGCCAAAGTGGTGTAAATTCTTGTAAATTCTTACATGAATGGTAACTAATGCTTCCAAATGAATAGGAAAAAATTTCAAATTGAGATAACTTTGTATATAAACAAAAGTAATCGATATTCGTGATTCATTTTTTTCCGAATCAAACAATATGTACGCTTAGATTCAGTATTCGCGTTTGATTTTTTTCTAAAAGCCAAGTAATATGTAAATTTCATTTGTACGAGATCGACCATATAGGGTTACATGCTTACAATGGAACATATATTTTTAAGTAATTTGATTCATGGAATCTATAGAATGCAATTATTTTATTATAACTTTTGCGGTAATTTCGATAGCTACTGATCGTAGAGAAAAGTGGAAATATATACGAAATAACTTAAATGATAATAAACAAACAACGAATTACTTTAAACACTTGCCTTTGTGGTTTTAACAAAACGAAGCACATTTATTTTATAACGGTCGTTCTGAACGATATGCGGTTGTAAAAACATTGTTGAATGCGTCCGTCTAGTACGGGTAACAAAAGTCGACTCTTCTATGTGACGCAGCGTAGAACATGTAATTTTGCGGCCTTCTACCACGCAAATCGATACTACCATGCTTCGTGTGTTTTCCAAGGTGATAAGAATGTTCTGGCGCATGCGGAGAGCAGAGTTTATCAATATCACTGCACTTTGCACAGGCGGTGCTTGAAGTAATACACGGTACACAATAACATTATAATATACCGGGAGGACGCAAATAATCAACAAATGTTAACTTCGAAAATAAATTAAGCTGTTAATTATGTACAATATAATCGGAACAAATTAAGCAGTAAATTACACAATATAAACGGAACATTGATGAAGCATTATTTGTTTTGTAAAAAATATAATGAAGATTGAACGTTTTTCGATACAAGAGCTACTCTGGAGTTAATTGATTAAAGACAGAAGATGGAGATTTATGATGGAAATGGGAAGCGTTTAATACCGTTAATTACGTTGGAAATGACTTTTTAATAAGCATCTTTATCATTTCTTCAATTTAATGATATAAAACTAATGCCGCAATGTATATTCAATTAGATTAAAAAAAAATATAATAATACAATTACATCGGCGTTGAGTAAGTAAAAGCTCTACTTTTTTATTTAGTTTACCAAATTTTTAGATACAGTATGTGGCAGGAGGTAGAGTACTAAATATGATGTATTTTTGTGTTGAATTACTGTATTAATGTCACATTTACATTTATAACTTGCCGATTTGCTTTAGTTCTTAATCACTCTATATCACAATGTTGTCTATGCTATCCGGTTTCTAACAGTAAATCAACTATCAGTGACATTTTACTGTCATTCTGTTTTAAAATGTCACTATTTAAAATTAGTTGTTACGAATTATCACAAGCAAAAGATTCTAGAACATCCTGGCAAATCTAAAGTAAGCACACGGAAAGAAAACCAAGAAGTATAATTCTTCTGTAATAAATGACTAGTTTGATGTATGTCAAAACAGGATAACGTAAAGCATAAAACTTTCATAACAAAAGAATTTTGTACCAAAAGTTTTTATTCAAACCGCAAAAGCGCAGATTGTATATTACATTCAAATTGCAAGCCCATGAAGGCTCCATTCGATTGTGTTTGTGAACTTTGCAGTTGCAAAAATTGTGGATATGTTACACACATTGACACACTTGCAGTTAGAGTACCAAATCCGTCAATATCTACTGTCCTACAAGACGAAGATAGTAGATCCTTGTGTGAAATATCAACTGAACCTCAAAAAACAGCTCTTGATTGCTCTTGTTCGTTCTGTCTTTGTCGCAACTGCTCTAATGCAGATCGTACCAAATTTTGTAAAACATGTCCTAGAAACCAGGAACTATCCATAGATAGTATACCTACTGACTACATAGACAAATTAAAAATTGATGTTGCCAGTTCTTCATATAATGGTGAAGTTCGTGATACAAAAGTAGAGATAGCAGAACATAGGTGTAGTTGTACTGTCTGCAAATGCGGGCTCAATTTGATCAAACCCAGTGTCCAACAAAATATTGAGGATGGAATTGCCCTTATTGCCTGTTCGGTTACCGAAAGGAAGGTCAAAGATATTTCAGGTACATTATTGACGGCAAAAGACATTCATTGTAAGAACTGTACCTGTAGCGGTTGCTCCTGTGATCCAACGCATTCGGGGAGTTGCATTTCATCGTCCAGTCTTAGTGGAACATTTCCTTTTGAACGAATATTGGTATCTGATGATTGTGTATGCGATGGGTGCGTTTGTGACCTAAGGAGATACGAAAAAGACTTTGATACAGCCAAAAAAATAGATTAATCAAAACTAAAGTTTTGTAATACTAATAAAGTAACACTTTAAATACAAAGACATTATACCAATCCCTAAGTTTAAAGGCAAACAACATTCTAATTATTAATTTTGAGTGGAATAAAGTTATGTAAACGCAGAGAAGAGTTATATTATTACTTGTTATAATATAAAATATTTTAAACTCAAATTGTTAATTCAACTGACATTTATTGATCTAGTTTTTTTTTAGATTCAATCACCAAACAAAAAAGTCTAGGAGTATCAGATTAAATTTGCAACACCCTCACTCATTGAATAAGCAAGTCACTTAGAACATTAAATATTCGATGCTTAATCAATTTAATCCCATTTTTACTGAACACGTTTAGTCTTTGTTCTGGTATCCGCTTTGGTAAGAACACCTGTTGCATTTTCTTCAGATAGCGTGCTTTTAAAATTTATAATACGAAAAAGGTCTTTAAATGATGTGCTTTTTAAAAAACTTTTACAATTTGGGAGATTTTGCAGATTTGGTATAGTTGTTTTTTTTTATAAAAATAAATCAGTACTAATTATCGTGCAATGTATTACTACTGTATCGTGTCCACAAACTAAAGGTACGGCTGATTGTAACCCATGGATAACACTGTTGCCATATACCTTACTTCATTTTGGTTGTAAATTAGTAACGAACAAAATATTTACACCCATGAAATGAAAAAAATTATTGGATATGATCAACTACTTAATGGAAATTGAGAAGATATTACTACATTGAAAGCAAATGACCCTTATAAAATCCTTTTGTTAAAAACAATGAATTAAAACAAAAAATATTCGATATCGCTTTGTAACAGTTTTTTCTGACCACTGCAGAACGTCAATAAATTCTTAGTTTCACAAACCTTTTGTCTAGTCCATTATATCACGTAAACATTTTCAATTAAATAAATATCTGTATTGGAATCATGAGGTCTAACCGCCATACAGAGATGCTAGTTTGGTTGCTTGCATCAGGCGTTGAATGTTAGTATGAATATATATCAAGGCCAAGCAGCTTTGCTGTTTCGTGCACAATGTATCAGCGCACACTTTAGCTAGAACATTCGTGAAGAAATTAACATGGGGAACCAAAGCGTTCTATGGCTTTATGCCGTAGTGGAGTCCTGGTGTAATGAACACTAGGCTCAGTGATTTTTAATAATGGTAAGCAGTTAAAAATAATTAACTAGACAAACTAAATAAGTTTGTTGTAGCGCTCTTAACATAATTCTTAACATATCTCTTAACATATTTTTAAAATACTTCGTTAAAATATTTCTTTTATACTCCGTAAAATCTTCAATTAAATATTTATTTTATAATTCTCCTGCAAATTCAGATAAAGAACTTTTAAATAATCGTTTTGTATATCAATTGTAAGGATTCTTTGTATATTCATTTGTTAGAATGATTCCGCCTTATCTGGTTTTACGAAAATAAGGCCGTCTTGTGTTTCAAGATGATATTAATCCTATTTTTGCATCTACAAATATCAAGTTATAGTTCATTCACGTCAACGTTGCAATAAGAAAATATTGATCTAGTATAACCGTCCTTCAACGTTACTAGAATAGTTGGATTTAATAAAATGTTCTGCGAGAAAACAGTATGTTTAAATTTTAAATAAACGTTCTACAAAGTACGTAGAAATTTTACGGTTTGGATCTAAAGTCCGATAATTAATAGAAATGGTCTTTTTGAAATTGCAAGTATGAAATTACAAATAATTATGTGTACAACTACATGATGGTAATTATTTTGGTGACGATCTACACATAGTGAAACATCTAAGTTTTGTATGGGATTTTGGTTGGTCCCGTTAGTGCGTATCAGAAAAACGCTTTAAGTTCATATGGTCCGGTACCAGGATCACGCAGCTGGTTATGTGCTGTACAACATGTGGAGCCTACGTAAATTGTTTGCCCGAGAAACGTATGTATTAACACCTGTTCTACCATGCTGTAGCACCATCACATAAACAACATCTGTTGAAACGAGGTAAGAGATTTGTATTATTCTTACATCACGTCTACAATTGGCGATCTTTGATACAAGGCTGCATCAGAGAATAACTTTGTGATGACCCATTACCATTAATTTGTTTAACAAACTAAAAAGAACTTTGATAAATTTTTATTGCCAATATAAATGCAGTGTAATCACAGTTACTATTATTAATGAAATTAAGCAAACCTAAAGAGTTCTTATTAAAATTTCATTTATGCATAATTTTACTTACAGCTTTTGAACATTGAAATAATAGACAATTTAGGTATTTTTTTATACATATGTGTAAACCGAATAACAGATCTGGTATTTTTGGTATAGATTTGAGTTAAATTTTGTAACGAAAGCAACACTTAAAGTTTTTGATATTTTTTTTAAATTCACAATCCTACTTTAGGGTAGATAAAATTTGTATTATCTTTCCTTAAACATAAATTTTATACATACAATTTTTTATGAAGAAACAACTTTTAATTAAAGAATGAACATTTAATTTCTCTTAATTAATTGTTTTATTTTGAACAAGTAAGTTCAGAAATAATGTAACCAGGTATATGAACAAATAGCATAAAGTGGTAACCCCGATTTAACAAGAAGTTTTAATAGCCTTTTCAGAATTTGAAGCATTAAATCTGTGTTCATAATATTGTGTGCATAATTAATCTTTTCTGTTTTTTTATATGAGGTAACAAGAGAATACCTCTTGTGTCCTCACTTTTGTTAATTTAATTCAATTTTCTTTACAGTTTGTGCGTTAGCAGTTAATACGATATTCCTCTCTAAGGACTTCCAAGTCCCCCTTAGGGAAACCCTGTGTTTAAAACATAATGACTTGGTGGCGCCCTCCCTAAACCCCTGTTTTGATAAGAATCAAGCCCTAGTAAGAGAATAATATTTTGTAAAAAGAACCACGACCAATCTTCATAAGCTCTACTCAAGAAATAGACCCCTAGCCTAGTCGGAAGATATTTGCGTTCCATCATTTTAAGGAAATCCTTCTTTAAAGTTCACTGGTTCCATTTGGGGATATTAAAGAACCCACGGGTTACTTTAATTATACAAGTAACCCCAACCAGTAAGTCAATTACGTTTTAGCTTATCAAAAATACAAAAACAAAATTAATAACCGAGAACATCCGTGGCACCCATCTAACGAATTATGGCAAGTAACAAATAATATGCTTTGTTCACATAAAATTGTCAACATCGCTTTTTTCATTTTGGGCTAGAATTAACCCATCTTCAAACTAACAACAACCATACGCAAAAAGACAAAGTGCAGAGGGATTAAATCCAAATGTGACAATTTGCATTGTAATATTTGTTCTGCTAGTAAACCTTATTTTGTAGTTACTTTCTTCATACGTTTTCGTTTAACATTTACGTATTAACTATTCAAGCTGTCTTTCCCAAGGCAAGTAAATTACCGATCGTTAATTTCATAAATCATTTCGACGCGATAAAATCGGATTTGCAACGAAATGGCTTTAAACAATGAAATCGCAGATGCAGTGACAGGGAATACCCTACATGTGTTTTTTTAATGCTCCACCTGAAGGTACTACATTGGCCAGGAAGCGAGTTTTACCTGAAAAGTTTTGAATTGTGCCGAACCCTTGCTGTTCCAAGCAAGGTAGGGATCTTTAACGTGGGTGACAACACACACACACACACACACACACACACACACACACGGGATCTCTATTTTACCTTTCATCCGCACGAGGGCATATTTTTGTGAAAAATGCTCGCTTAACATTTTTTAAGCGGACCGTGTTGGGATTCGAACCCGGGACCTTGGCCGTAGTAGTCACACGCATACCAACTATGCCACACAGCCGCCGATAGGAATACCTTACATGTGATTTTTTTCCAATGTTCCACCCGAAGGTACTACATTGGCTAGGAAGCGAGTTTTTTTTACCTGGAAAATTTGGAATTTTGCCGAACCCTTGCTGTTCCAAGCAAGGTAGGGATCTTTAACATGCGTAACAACACTCACACACGGTACCTCCATTTTACCTCTAATTCGAAATGCCGTCTCAAGCAGTTTGTACTAAACTCATCTGCCCCCTTACGCTATCGGCTTCGCTACTCCAGTTGCCATTCCTCCATCAATTTGGTGACAGCGACCTCTTTTGAAAACATATACTTGTTTATTTTTACTATCTTTAGACTGTTATAGCTATGGTGCGGTCAAACTTCATCAGGTGTTGCTGAATACATACTGAACATCAGTAGAAAATACACGATTCATAGTTAACGATAACTCCCTGAAAGCTACAGCAACGGTATGATTTGCTTAACTTTAACAGACCAGGATATATATATATATATATATATATATATATATATATATATATATATATATTAATAAGAGCTTGGTAACCCGGCGGAAATATCACAAGGCTAGTCTGGTTCCCAAGGACGGGTGTTTGGAATATATGATACAACAAGCCGCACAAGATATGTCTCAGTTCCAGTCACACCTCGAGAGAGTTAACATCGCGAGAAAACGACTAGAATCTACATAGAGTGAGAAACTTCAGTTCATTTCTACAGTTTTCTACGAAAACACTTGAGTGAGCTAAACTTCTAGCTGCTGAAGAGGTGTATATTATGCGCTCCGGCACTTCGTGTACATCATCGTCATTAACCGCTTTTTTTCAGAGCGAACCAATACCAACCAAGGACTTCCTGTAAGCACGGGCATGCGTGACAATCACCGACGATACTTCCGACATGGATTTTGACAGCGCTTCTACATGCAGACGACGAGACGACCGATCATCTTCGGAAACCGAAAATAAGAAGAAGCAGAAATCCGACACGCACAATACAAGAATGGACCCGAAGACATTCACTGCAACTACTACACCAGGTTCCGACACCACCACGACTACGAATACCGTGGACAAGGACAAACTATCAATTAGCAGAAGCTACGCCAACGCCGCCGCCACCATCTCTACTATGGGCACTCAGATACTGAGAGACGATCACTGCCTCAGCCACAGACAAGTAGTAACCGCATCCCCCTATTTTCATCGAGAAGTTTCCTAATTTCATTCAGCATGCT
Source organism: Platerodrilus igneus (assembly GCA_036346225.1). Taxonomy (NCBI): domain Eukaryota; kingdom Metazoa; phylum Arthropoda; class Insecta; order Coleoptera; family Lycidae; genus Platerodrilus; species Platerodrilus igneus. The sequence goes on from JARFIW010001360.1 coordinate 464,251, forward strand.
AGGGAGCGAAACCGTCTTCTACAGAACAAAGTCGACATTCGAGCATCTGGACAAGGACAAGAATAATACCCACCGACAGTACGCAATTCAGATATCTGCAGGACTACTTAAAGAAAAACAACATTGAGTACTACACATACACCATACACCATCAGATTCGAAACGTGAACTAAAAATAATCATCAAGGGCTTAACCGCCATCACGACAGAAGACATCAAGACCAAACTCAATGACATGGAAACAAAATTAACTACGTGACTAAGTTACAAACTAAACAACGCGAATACTGCAACACTGTCCTCGTATCTTTGGAAAACAACCCGACATCGACTGAAATCTACAACCTGACTACGTTACTCTACTGCAGCTACATTAAAGTTGCCGCATTCGAAAGCAGGGTGAAGCTCCCACAATGCTTTTCGTGCCAGCGATTTGGACATTTGAGCTTAAATTGCGGATACAAACCTTGCTGTGTCAAATGCGTCAGGCAGCATCTGGAAGCAGATTGCCAGACAAGCAGGAATTACCACTTATATGTGCCAAATGCAGTGGCCCACATCCGGCTAACTACCGAAATTGTCCTGCATACTACGAACAACTGCGCAAAAGAAACATCTTACATTAGAATTTCCAGTGCTCCACCCGAAGGTACTACATTGGCCAGGAAACGAGTTTTTTTTTACCTGAAAATTTTGAATTTTGTCGAACCCTTGCTGTTGCAAGCAAGGTAGGGATCTTTAACGTGCGTGACAACACTCACACACGGGACCCCCATTTTATCTCTCATCCGAACGAGGTCATGAAAAATGTGTGAAAAATGCTCGCCTAACATTTTTCAAGCGGACTGTGTCGGGATTTGAATCCAGGACCTGGGCAAGTATTTACACGCATACTAACTACACCACAGAACCGCCGCAAAAAATACACCTTACATGTGATTTTTCATCAGTGTCACCCCGACGATGACACTAGTTTTTAACAAAATAATGCAAAGGGCGCAAAGACTCATAAGTGCCTATATGGCTGGAACATTCGAAACTGCCTTACTATGGACAGCAATGTGCGACATTCTGAAAGCCTATAATTTCATATGGTATTATAAACAATGGCTTATGTTTTGCTATTCATACATCGATGTCGCCCGTGGCATGTACAGCCGAGTCAGTACGTTGGCATAGATTTAGATCAAACGAACTAAAAGCTAGTTTGTTACAATTAATTAGGCTAGTGCAGAAGGAGTACTTCCTAGCAGTGGCGTAACTACGATTTTTGGGCCCCCCCGCAAAAATTTTAAAGTGGGCTCTCTTTAAAATGTATTACTTTTACTGGCTTATATTTATCCATATTTTTAAATTATAGTACATGTAGAGAAGGAAGCAGTATAGAATTAAATACATATACTATATTAATCAAGTGCTTTATTAATTATAAAACCAAATTACATAAATTCAAACTTATAAGTTAATTAATATTAAATCTACATATTTATACGCCGCACAAAATTATTTACACCTAAAAATTTGATACAGTAAAAAAACCTATGAGCTAGCAGACATTCCAAATCAAATTCAAAATTTTGTTTTTCTTGCATGTTTTGCTGCAAACGCGTTTATTGTATCCTCTATATTCATATTTTTGGCAGTGTCATGTTCTACTGCTAAGAGGGATAAATCGTCTAATCTATCTTGTGAAGTGCGGTTCCTAAGATAATTTTAATAATTTTAATTTTGAGAAAGATCTCTCCGCACTTGCAACGCTAACGGGTAAAGTTAGGTATAACATTAAGGCTGTTATGGTGTTTGGAAAACTGCTAGAACCTGTAGATTTGGAAAGTACTAGATATTCTAAAAATTGTAAGATACCGTTAACATTTTTAATTCATCACAAATAAGTCTATTATTTTTGAGTGTAGTAAGTTCTATACCTATAGCATCATTTAAATCTTTGTAGTAAAATTTTTGCAATTGTTTTGCCTTAGATAAAATATCGTCTGCAGTTAAATTCAAAAATACATTAGGTTCTAAGAAATTAAACTTTTCGTTTACATGAAAAGCGATTTAAAACGATTCGACAGCTGTGAAATTATAATATCCATTACGCGATAAAATACATTTATTTTAAATTTAAATTCTTCATCATTAAATCGATAATCATTGGATAATTCATCGTAATGCTTTTTATTTTGGTTGCCTTTTTTATAAATTCCGGTTTAATATTCCATTGCCCTGCAACTTTCGCTGCTTCCTCCTTGATGTTGGAATAGTTATTTCTTGTTTCCTTGAAAAATTTTAAAGTTTTTTGAAATAAGAGAGTTATCTGATTAATATTCGCCTTTTCACTCTGAGCAGTTTGTGAGAGCTTGTTAAGCTCTTCTAGAATTTGACTTAAAAACACTTAAAAAATAAAATTAAAATTATCCATGCTAGTTAATATTTGCTTTGCGTCATTTCGTTCATCTGTTTTTTGATATCATAATAATTTTATTAAGAGACATTACTATATCTTTATACCGAATTCTTATGGCAGCTAAAGATTTTACTCGATCCGCCCAACGTGTCGGATTTAAGCGTTTCAATTGTGTGAAATTTTCTTTAAAAACAGAAAGCCAATTCCATCTTACTATACTATTAGCAAAAAATGTATATATGTTTTCTAAAAGTAGAAAAACGATTCTATTTCTTTTATACCTTTAACGGCATCATTTATGACTAGATTTAAGTTATGGGCACTACAGTGCATATATAAGGCTGCAGGCTCTATGTTTAAAATTCTCTTTGCACGCCAGAATACGTACCGCTCATAACGTTAGCTCCATCGTAGCCCTGCCCTCTACATTTATTTATATCTAATTGCATGTTGGTTAAATTGCTTAATATAGTATTACATAGTCCTTCAGCAGATTGGGACTCTACTTTTGTAAAACCCACAAAAGTTTCACAAATATCTATTTTGGTTACCTCTCCCAAGCTGTCTTTTTAAAATCAATATATCTTACAATTTTACTTAATTGATCAATCTTAGTTATATCCTGTGTAGTGTCTATTATGATTGAGAAAAAGGAGCGGATCTAATTTTATTTAATAAAATATTTTTAAGTGTGCGCTTAAAGTATTAATAATATCGTTTTGAATTTTGGGAAAGATATTTAATTGAACCTTTGGGTCGTTCAAGCACTTTTTGTAATATAGGATCATAGTTACTAATTAAATGAACTAAACTTAAGAAATTACCGTTGTAACTGTCTTTTGAATCAGAAAAACTTTCTCTATGTCCTCGAAATGACAGCATGCGCTGGGATAGTGTTAAAGTAACATTGAAAAGTCTGTGTAAAACATTTTTCCAAAATTCAGTTTCTTGTTTTAATAGTAGAGTATCTTTCTTATCTATGGTATAATTTTTTTCCACATATCGTAAATAAAACAACAAGTTAAATGAGATTGAGCAAGCAAATGCTCTTTAATTTTTGATAAACCCTGCCAATCATTAATTCCGGTCGTCCAACTTGACCTTACTGAAGCAAACAGCCAACATGGTTGACAATAAACACAATTTTTAATTTAGAATAACACAACCACCCATTTGAATTGTGTGGTAAGTTTAACGTATTGCTTTTATTTTCGCTTGCAGTTATTAAGTAATAATAGTGAACTGAAAAACTTCTATTTTTATTATCTTTAGGAAACGCACCATCTGGTCTACACAATCCGTAATTAATTATTTCTTTTCTTAAATTGTCATGTTGTAAAACATTGATTTTTAAAAATGTGCAAAATCGGTTGGATATTCTTTCGTCAGATCCATAGATAGTTCATTAAGTGAAAAGTACTACTCACATTTACCTCTGTAATTGTAGTGGTATCTAGTTCCAAATTTCTATCGCGGCCGTCATTATGTGATGTACTTGCGCCCTGGGTGAGAGTTTTTAAAATTGTTGACGACTGCTGTTCGTCTGTAGCGGAACTAGTAGATGCTACTGTCGAAAGCCCAATTTCTTTTATAGATTGTTCTTGTTTTTCGGACTCTTTAGAGGTAAAAAAGGAACTTATGTTTGGAATCTTGCTCTTTGATTCTTCCAATAGTTTCCTTTTCGTTTTTGCAGCGCCGCTTGTAGTGCTCATTGTATATTATTTCCTGCAATTTTGAATGAAATTAATTATAATGTAATTAGATAAGTAATAATTATTTAAAAGCCTTTTGAAATTACAAATAACACATACATACTTTGCTTTAAATGCTTTAATTAACAAAATATAAATGATTTTTATTGAATGCTTAAAGATTTATTTATATGTATTTCTCAGCGCGACTTCAACTATGATCAAATCAATAGTAGTTTAATAAAAATAGATATAAATACTTACGTTTAAATATGAAAGACCTCCTGTAATACGAACACAACACTATTGAGTAAAACGTACTGGAATGCTTTTTACTTCCTTTCCGTTATATATAATGCAGCTAATGCAAATACGTTGCAACCAGCTGACTAGAAACCACAAAATGAATTTCTTTCTAGTATTATATTTCTAGAAAGCGAAGGTTACTAAGCTACCTGCCATCCTGTGAATCTGTACTGTACAGACAATAGCCCTTTTATTCCTATTTAAAATCCCACAAACCAAACTAACCCTACTATACGTCGTTTAATAATGCTTTACCACTTTATACAACTTATCACTTAAGAATAATATAGACATCTTTGTTATTAAAGTTTACAGTCTCTTTCATCTGTTTATTAACCCTTACAAAATAGGACAGAACGGATAGAAAGAAGAAAGGATGCAGGCTGCAGGTGGTGTTCAGTATTTATCTTAATTATTATTTCTTGTATTTCAGCAGTTCCTAGTAGTAACATCAAGAAAACGTTCGTTAACCTGCGGTTTCTGAATTATCTGCAATATTTTCTTGACCGTTTCTTACCTGCCAAATACGTTGAAGATGAATAAGTTGAGTTTATTATCGTTTGGGCCTTCTTGCACTTGGGGCCCCCCCGCATAGCGGGGGCTGGCAGGGGTGTAGTTACGCCACTGCTTCCTAGAAGAATTGACTCTGCTGCGAGAAAACGGACAATGTCTAAAGTCAAGTTTTCTTTTCAAAATAACTCCGTTTATAGACGATGACGGCATCATCACAGTGGGAGGCCTTTTAAAGGCAACTGATGCATTGTCGTACAGAGCTAAGTACCCTATAGTACTTCTGCAAAAATATCGGTTCACGCACTTGATATTAATTAACTTTCACGTGATGTATCACCATCAGCATTATGAGACAGTCGTAAATGAAGTTCGGCAGCAGTATTACATATCCAGGTTAAGGGTTGAACTGCGCAAGATCCGTTAAATTTGTCAAGTTTGCAAGAAACGAGATGTACGGCCCAATCAGCCTCAAATGGTGCCAACTCGGGTTTGGACTAATGCTGCACCCTTTACTTATACAGGTGTGGATGGACTACGTTGGTCCTATCTCTGTGAGGGTATGTAGATAGACGGAGAAACTTTGGCTAGCCTTATTCACATGTCTGATAATACGCACAGTACATATGGAAGTGGCATATAAATTTGGATGACGAACATTGTATTATGTGATTTCAAAACTTTATTGCTCGTAGAGGACTACGGAAGCGCTGAGCTGCCATTAATTTTCGAAAACGTTTATTTTTACAATTTACAGAAAAACTGTAAATATACAAAAAAAACTAAATTTACAGAAAAACTGTAAATTTATAGTTTAAGCCCAACATGTTCTGTTGCAGTGACTACGCTAAAACATTTATTCGACTGGATTCTATAATGAATGAATCCCAGCAACAATATCAGTCGTGATAAACTCAGTGTGTGCTTCATATCTTTTTATAGGTAAGTTATAGATACTAATTTTCATAGACCAAATAGGCATCCTGACTACAAACATATCTCTAAAATAACTTTTAGTTAGATATCTTTTTTGTAATCATACTAATCATCCTTGATTATTTTCAAGTATAAGTAGAATCATTCAGGCTTAATTTACAAAACTACAAAATGTGCTATTTAAATCGAGCTTTCAATGCATTTTTTTAAATTATTCAATTGCCCATTATATAATAAGCATAGGCAAACACATGAAAGGTGTTAGAATCCAAGCTAAATATGTGATATTAAGTTTCTATTAAGCAAAAATAACACGGAAAACATTTCTTATTTCTTGTTCGGAACATAGTTACTGTATTTGCTAATTAAAAATAACATTGTATGTTCAGTAATGCATCAGTATATCTCAGATGTTAATCTTAAAATCACGACTCTCTATTAGCGTCACCTGTTTTACTCTAAATATGATAGGTGCGTGAAGTTAGCCGCAACATTTTTGAATTTTTTAAAAATATTAATGTCATAATTAGGCGTCAATTAGGCGCCGTTTTGCGCCGCTAAAACTAAGTTTTGCGCCGTCTTGGCAAACAAGTTATTGATAAAATAAGATTTTTCCGGCCAAGTTCACGAAACCGCACTTTTCTTCAATTTTCAGAAAATCTTTATTCCATAATTTAGCGCCAATTAGGCGCCATTTTGCGCCGTTGAAACGAAATTTTGCGCCCTCCTGTGTATCAAGTTATTCCCAATAAACTATTTTTCTAAACTCCAAAAACGTGAAGTTGGCCGCGACTTTTTTGAATTTTGAAAAAAATTTTGCACCACAATTAAGCGGTAATTAGGCGCCATTTTGCGCCGTTAAAACAAAATTTTGCGCCCTTCTGTGTAACAAGTTATTCGAAAAAAACCATTTCTCCAAACTAGCCCAAAATCGTGAAGTTGGCCGCGATTTTTTTTGAATTTTAAAAAATATTTTGTACCACAATTAAGCGGTAATTATGCGCCATTTTGGGCCGTTGAAACAAAATTTTGCGTCTTCCTGTGTAACAAGTTATTCGAAATTAACCATTTTTCTAAGCGACCTAAAATCGTGAAGTTGGCCGCGACTTTTTCGAATTTTCAAAAAATTTTGTACCAAATTTAAGCGGTAATTAGGCGCCATTTTGCGCCGTTAAAACGAAATTTTGCGCCCTTTTGTGTAACAAGTTATTCGAAAAAACCATTTCTCCAAACTAGCCCAAAATTGTGAAATTGGCCGCGACTTTTTTAAATTTTGAAAAAATTTTGTACCACAATTAAGCGGTAATTATGCGCCATTTTGCGCCGTTGAAACAAAATTTTGCGCCCTCCTGTGTAACAAGTTATTTGAAAAAAACTATTTCTCCATACTACCCAAAATCGTGAAGTTGGCCGCGACTTTTTCGAATTTTGAAAAAAATTTTGTACCAAATTTAAGCGGTAATTAGACGCCATTTTGCGCCGTTGAAACGAAATTTTGCGCCCTTCTGTGTAACAAGTTATACGAAAAACAACTATTTTTCTGAACTACTTAAAAGCGTGAAGTTGGCCGCGACTTTTTGGAATTTTGAAAAAAAATTTTTACCAAATTTAAGCGGTAATTAGGCGCCATTTTGCGCCGTTGAAACAAAATTTTGCGCCCTCCTGTGTAACAAGTTATTTGAAAAAAACTATTTCTCCATACTTCCCAAAATCGTGAAGTTGGCCACGACTTTTTCGAATTTTGAAAAAATTGTTGTACCAAATTTAAGCGGTAATTAGGCGCCATTTTGCTCCGTTGAAACGAAATTTTGCGCCCTTCAGTGTAACAAGTTATACGAAAAACAACTATCTTTCTGAACTACTTAAAAGCATAAAGTTGGCCGCGACTTTTTGGAATTTTGAAAAAAATTTTCTACCAAATTTAAGCGGTAATTAGGCGCCATTTTGCGCCGTTGAAACGAAATTTTGCGCCCTCCGGTGTAACAAGTTATTTGAAAAAATATATTTATCCCAACTGCCTAAAAGCATGAAGTTTTTTGAAAAACGACGCAAAATGGCGCCTAATTACCGCTTAATTGTGGTACAAAAATTTTTCAAAATTCAAAAAAGTCGCGGCCAACTTCACGATTTTGGGCTAGTTTGGAGAAATGGTTTTTTTCAAATAACTTGTTACACAGAAGGGCGCAAAATTTCATTTTAAGGGCCCAAAATGGCGCCTAATTACCGCTTAAATTTGGTACAAAATTTTTTTCAAAATTCGAAAAAGTCGCGGCCAACTTCACGATTTTGGGTAGTATGGAAAAATAGTTTTTTTCAAATAATTTGTTACACAGGAGGGCGCAAAATTTAGTATCAACGGCGCAAAATGGCGCATAATTACCGCTTAATTGTGGTACAAAATTTTTTTCAAAATTCAAAAAAGTCGTGGTCAACTTCACGATTTTGGGCTAGTTTGGAGAAATGGTTTTTTTCGAATAACTTGTTACACAGAAGGGCGCCAAATTTCGTTTTAACGGCGCAAAATGGCGCCTAATTACCGCTTAATTGTGGTGCAAAATTTTTCTCAAAATTCAAAGAAGTCGCGGCCAACTTCACGTTTTTGGAGTTCAGAAAAATAGTTTATTGCGAATAACTTGATACACAGGAGGGCGCAAAATTTCGTTTCAGCGGCGCAAAATGGCGCCTAATTGGCGCTAAATTATGGAATAAAGATTTTCTGAAAATTGAAAAAAAGTGCGGCTTCGTGAACTTGGCCGGAATAATCTTATTTTATCAATAACTTGTTTGCCATGACGGCGCAAAATTTAGTTTTAGCGGCGCAAAATGGCGCCTAATTGGCGCCTAATTATGACATAAATATTGTTAAAAAATTCAAAAATCTTGCGGCTAACTTCACGCGGCGTCGCCGTGGATCAATGTAGTAAGCGTAAGACTACAGATCCCAAGGTCCCGGGTTCAAATCCCGACACGGCCGACTGCTTCAAAAATGACAGGTGAGCATTTTTCACAAAAATTACGCCATCGTTCGGATGAGAGGTTAAATGGAGGTCCCGTGTGTGAGTGTTGTCACGCACGTTAAAGATCCCTACCTTGCCTGGAACGGCAAGGGTTCGGCAAAATTCTAAATTTCCAGGCAACAAATAACTCGCCTCCTGGCCAATGTAGTACCTACTGGTGGAGCATTGGGAAAGTAAATAAACGGCTAACTTCACGCTGTGTTGATGAACTGGACAACCTTTTATTTACATTTAGTTGTGGTAATTAACACGTACATCACAAGAATCAGTCGGGATTTTAAGATAGTTTAACATTTACTAGTCATTATTAATGCGCCTTATCATATCGCTCTCATTTGACTAATTCAGCATCTCTTTAGGTTTAGTGATCAAATTACAAGTGTTGGTGATGGAATCCTTAACACAAATTATGGCTGAGAGAGGAATTCCGGAAAGTACAATTAGGCAATTTTGGACGAAAACGTAAGTATTTGATGATATTCAAAGCTAAGTATCTTTAACAACAGTTGAATAAGTTAAACTGGACATTTTCGCATGGATACTTAATATAAGAATGTACACGTTAATTTCAAACGAGTGTAAACAATGTACCAGGTATTTGATCAAATTTTTGTAAATAAAAAAAGCTTCATCGAGCCCAAATGTAAAAAAAATGCAAATGGCTGGAAACACCATTCCAAGGGATAATTTTCGTCGCTGATTACGAATTTGAAGGTCTTTTTTGTCGCCGCGACGAGGAAAAAGTTACGGCCATTTTTTGGCGCAAACCAATTGGGAAGAGTATGAGTTTTGGGTTTTTCGAATTTAACTACGAAACTAAGCGTCGGATCAAAAAACTTATAAGAATCAAAGTTGTAGATAATTCTTTTGCGTATCGATTAGCCTTGATTAGCTAGAGGTTATTTGGATGGCACTGAGCCGAGTTATGGGTCATTAACCCAGTTTTCGCACAATCTAATTATTATTATTTCCAAAAGGAGATTGCCGTGGAGATAAAGTATATGCAGAAAAAGATAGTCTTTCTTGGTCTCTTTTAACACGTTATTGAATTTTTAAGCTATTGGCACTTCCGGCGTCAAAATCGGTCATTTCCGGAAAATTGAAAAATTTTGTTTTTGAGCCGAAGAAATTGAGATATCAAAAAAAAAATCAAAATTGATCTAGTAGATTTCGACAAAAGACACCTAAAATTCAAATTCCAATCGATTTGGTTGAAATCCCGAAGTAGATGTATGACAGGGGAATCACCGCCACATTTGCACCAGCATCCACATTTGCACCCTCATCTGGACCAAATAGTTTGCTTCGACTAACCATTTTTCATCTTTCGAGATAAACCTATCTTTTTGGTATCAATTAATATTAGATTTTTTTCAGCTACCCGAATTTCTAGGAAATTTTTAGATAGCATCACCCCCCAGGGAGCTACTCTCATTTTAAGATTTTTTTACCGCTAACATTCTGAGCCAAATAGTTTTCTTCGTCTAACCATTGCATCTTTCGAAATAAACCTATCTTGTTTGCTATCAATTAATATTTGATTTTTCTCAGCTACCCGAATCTTTAGGAATTTTTTAGATTGCATCACCCCCCAGGGAGCTACCCTAATTTTAAGATTTCTTACCTGTTGAGACTTTTGAGCGTTCTTAAACATTGTTTTATACATGCGATACATTAAATTAGTCTAAACTTTTACGCAGAATTCGAATCTGCAAACAGATTTAAAATCGAACTACGCCCTGAAAAGTTACACTTTAAAGCTCTCAAACCTCTACATTTTTTGCTCATCTATGACATATGCTTTAACCAACACAAAGAAATAAGCACATAAAAGTTTAATAATTTATTTTATCCGATTTACAGTTTAATAAACTAATAGAATACAATTGTAAAATATAACATTATCTTCTTCGTTTAACCAAATCCAAGCAGGTTAAAGTAACCTGTAACAAAAAATAGAAATTAATGTGTTGTTTAAATAGACCTGCAACAAAAAGAGATTAATGTAAAAAAGAGGAAACGTGTTTTCGGTCAATAAGACATATTGTCGTTAACCTAACAATATGAGAATAATGTAAGAACATTCCAATGTAATGTGTTTTTAATATGTAAATGGGAAGGTCGACTTTTACGTAATCATCCTCCGAATTACATGTGAAAGCTGTATATAATTTCTTTTTAAAAGTGTTTATCTTCTCCAAACAAATACGGTTATTACACGGAAAACCACGCTAAATGCGAGTCAATTAATAGCAATTTAATACTGCTTACTGACCTACCTTAATTAGGTTGCTGTACTATTAGGAATGATGTACTTTTTGTTGTCCTCGCCCGACAAACTGAATTTATTAATTAATTGGGTATAAAGTTGGTGTTTACATGGTTTCGTTTAAGACCTCGTACATATTTTCCAGATTACTAGAAAACGTTATAACCATACTTTTTGTGTTAAAGGATTTCACATCGGTAGTCTCTTCCTCCATTTTTGTGTAAACGCCGTAGAGTTCGCAATTAACTTTTATTGCTGTATGTTGTATTCTTTTTTTTATTAAGTAACCGAATAAACCGCTCTTTCTGTTTCTAAAGAAACTCGGACACTCCATCGTCGATACTAGCGTTCTTTTTGCGATAGCTAGACATACGGTTGTTAAACGCAGTGCTAACCATTTCTACACCATCGTCGCTAGTAGCGGAAACTGATGCATTTTTGTGTTTGTTGCTCCGTAGATGACCAGGGTATGCAGACTTTAACACCTCCACACTTTACACAGAACCGGTGACTGCTTCGGGAAAGGCTCTCCAACTGCAGGCAGGGCTGAACGTTTACGGCTTAATGACATACCGTGCTGTTTTTCCTCGTGTCGCTGTAAGCTGCCCATTCTCGTAAAAGCGGTACCGCAATACCCAAAGTTTAAGTACTTTGCTGCGGACGGATGTATAAGATTAACCGTAGACGATGTTACACCACGACATTTGTTCTGGTGCCGTTTGAGAGCATTTTTCCAGGTATAGGAAGCACCGCAAGAGTTGCACTTAAAAACGTTTGCAGATACCATATTAGTACAAAACAAAATCCGCACTATAGCACTTTGATTAAACTTGTAACCAAACTAACTTATAACTAAACAGTTTACTCTTGCGCACCTGCTTTATGTACCCTATAGAATGCAAACCGAAGGTTTCCGAAAACACCCGAACGAAGTTGAGGATTCAGCGGGGAACTAAATGACGTCATAATCCTTGCTGCTCGTCTCATTTAGCGCCAATGCATGCACCTGGTTCGCATCGTCGATGGTGCGAATGCCGTTAGTAGAAACATCGGAAACGTCTTCCATGTTATACGCATTGCGTGCATATTAAAAATCCAAAAGGGTGGTAGCACACGCACACAAATTGCGTGCAAGTCGTGCTGTAGAAGATGCAGTGCTACTATATACAAAAACGTAATAAAAACACTTTAAACCCATAGTAAGGGAATACCAAACTTGTTGTCAACAGTATTCTTACTAATAAAGCAATTTAATTTTAAATAACTTCTACGTCATATTTTAGGAAATGGTAGGCTTGAATATTTTCTAAATGAATCACCAAGCGAAAGTATATGCTTAGCGGTATTAAAATTAACCATTAATTTCCCATTTTTACGACCGTGGTTAATTATAGATTAAAATTTAATTTGTTCACGTTCGAGTAACAGTGCGCTGTATAATACATGCATACCCCTTCGCCGCGCTACTGCTATTCTTGTAGTTGCTAGAAAAAGTCACTCTCCTTTTTACTGTTAGGACCGATGCAAAGCACCATTTTATACTTTATTTATATGTATGGCACATCGCGCACTTTTTCGTCTGATAATTAAATTTTGCTTCTGTAGGTTTTTACACTTTCGCAAAGCGGTAGGCCGCACGTAATGATTTCTAGAACCGGTAAGTACTCGATATCACCCAAATAGAGAATTAGATGCTCAATGTCTGTCAACTTCCGATTCCCTCGTAAAAGGTAGAAAAAACTCGGTCAATCGTCCATCTAACTTAAACTTAGGCCCGCTCCTGTTTTGATAGTTTCCAAACATTTTTCAAACGATAATGGGCTTCCACACTAACACCTAACGTATCTTTCCTATTATTTGTTAAACAAAAACTACCGGTATCGCCATGTTCGTATACGGACGTAAGCAGATGTTTGTGGATGTGTACGAGAATATGTAGCCATATACATTAATCACTTTAAGCTATTTTATTTAGTCCACGAAAACTATTATTTTTCTAAACCACAATTAATAATCGCCTTTATAGGTTTAACATTTCTACCATTACCCAATGACTGGTGCTACGTACATGGAAACTTTAATTTCTTATTGGGGAGAATTCTTATTCTCCCACGCACTGCTGCGTAGTTGCATGCCCACCCCTTTTGGGAATATATGCTCGTTATAGGTTGTAAGACCCTCGGTTTTACTTAATTACACTTTGTGAGACCCCTTTAATCTTTTTAATCGTGTCCTTCTTGCGTACAATACAGTAGGACTTAGCCTTACTACCAACAAATTATAATACTAGACCCACATTCAAGTTGTCTTTGAATTTCTCTACAATTTTTTGTTAACATGCGGTATATTGTGTTTATTATCTGCAGGGTAGTCACTCTTTTAAAATAAATATATTTTGCTAGGTATCAACTAACATTAAATTTTTCTAGGGACACCAAATCTGTAAATATATTTTAAATAGGACCACCCCATACAAAGTTACGCCTTTTAAAGACTAATTTTTGCCCATCTTTATTTAACTCGATCTTTAGAACTCTTTTTCGCTACCCAAACATATGCTTTAACCATCCATTTCCCGAGAAATCTAAAACCGCCGTGTTCCGCGTACACCACGTGGAGATAACACGCATACTCTGTCAACCAGGATAGAAGCCGGAAGGATTTGGAAGGTGGGCGAGGAACTTAAAAATTATGGAATTTAAAAACTAATATATACAATAGATTTAAAAAATCTATACAACTATCTTAGATTTATATCTTTATACCCCCCATGCGTAGATTGATATGCTTCCAGGATGACGTTATGCTAGTCATCTTCGCTCGATATACTAATTTTATGATTAAGCTGCGTACACAAATCGTGTTTTTTACTCCGGATACATACATCGGCAAGTACTCTACACCAAATAAAGAATTAGATGCTTGGTGACTATTAACTTCCGCTTCCCTCATGTACGCCGCAGACACATCCCTGGTGGTGATGTCATAGCCTTTTATAAATAAAGAGCAATGTAATACTATTCTAAAATTTTTATTCTGACATTATACATAACAAAATTTAAAAAATGTAATGGCAAGCGTGGAGTCATTTAGACTTATTTTTAATACAAAGTTATACACAGAAGACAGTCCTTTCTTTATGTTTGTTTGGAGTGGCTTTAATTTTATCTAATTTTATTCGCAACTTAAAATTTAAATCGATTCCCAAGTCCTCTATCTCCTTTTCTAACCAATAGTTTGATACATAGAGACCGTCTAGGTTTTCGAATTGTAAAATGTACCGAAGTTTGCCTCTATATTTAAAGTCTTTGATTCCATCGACAACCAGATCCATTCCTTCGTGTAATTCTTGCAGCTTGTGACAATCTTTTAATCGCAGCTTTCCCACTATATCCTGCATACGTATCTTGTTAGCTTGATCGACTTCTTCTTGTCGGTATTGGAGGGGGTCCTTATTTTCCCACTCACTATTACGTAGTTGCATGTCCACCACTTTTGGGAATATATGGTTGTTATAGGTTGTAAGACCCTCGGTTTTAAATGATCCGAAAGGTTCTTTACTAGGCAAATATACAATGTTTAGCGCAACCTCTTTACGTGTCGTGTACGCAAAGATTACGAAACCCGCATTCCTTAGTTCGTATTTGCTATCAGCCATTTCGATAAATAGGTTTTTAGAATAACCTTTTAAAAAGTATACGGATTTAGTTCCATCCTTTTCCGCAAGGACGCCTACATAACTAAAAGAGTCTTTTTTACTAACCACAAATGCATACAACTTGTAGAAACCAGATGTATTTAAGTCAGTCCATCGGCACATAAAATAATCTTTTAATTCTTCCTCATTTTCTCTAATAAGATGTTCTTTGTCTAACACATCTTTGTATTGTTCGCGTATTGTCGCAGTGTTTTCCATGTAGTTCAACTTTCGCTTTTTTGCATCCATTTCCTCTAATTCCAGTTGTCTTTTTCTTCCACTTACAGCGTATGGTATGCATAATGGAGCAATTTCCTTTAGCGTAAACGGATACAGTTTACAGCCAATATTTACGCGTTGTCGTACAACCTCTGAGCGAATGTTAGGCGTATTTATCAATCCCAATTCCGAAATGACTATTTCTTTTGGAATTGTAGAATATGGTGTTGCAGATTGTGTAAAATATGTACTACCTGCTTTAATGTAGCACTTGTGTAAGATTTTTATTTTATCTTGGCTGTCTTCCTCCTCTACTATCTCCAAATAATTTACAGGTAAGTAGTTAAAACTAAAAGCCGAAAGCACATACTTTATCAATTTTTCCCTTTCCTCTGGTTTTTCGGATAACTTAATTTGCAAGCCCGTCAATTTCTTTGTATTGCTATTCTCTTAATACACGTACTGTAGCAGGTTATTATACACTAAACAGCAGCTATTTTGTAGCTTGTCCGATAGCTTACTCTACATTTTGGCAAGTGGTACCGAGTACATTGGCGCCTTTAGGAAGTATAACTTACTATCTTCCAATAAGGTTAAACAGTCTTTTAAGGGTTTATACACCCGTTCCGCACTGATATAGCTTCCAATTGCACAGTTGTATATTGTCGCTTCCAATCGCGTAATACCATGTTCTTTGGCCAAAGTAGACGTAAATGTTTCCCTTAAACGTACATCTGGACAACGTAAAAAATCTAGTATATGATTGCCAAGTTGTTTATTAACACCAGGACTTGTTATCTGACACAAATTTGTTGTATATCTTAATTCTTGCATTGGTTGTTAGCCATGTTAAACAATCAATCCCCTCAGTTTTATCGTTGTCAACTATAATATTACACTTTTCTTCGTATTCTCCCTTATAGCAAAAGTTAAGCTTTGTAGTTAAATAATTACACATCTCGATCTTGCTAAATATGCCCGCAAAATCTTGGGTTACATCGATGTTAAAAAGATAGAAATAATCTTTTTCGACTTCGTCTAATATATCTGGTAGTTCCTCCAATAAAGTTTCCAACTTAACATCTGCTAGTTCCGCTTTGTATGGAACACATATAGGATTTTGGAATTTTTTATTAATGCATTCGAGGTCTTCTTTCCGAAAATTTCTTTTACTCTCTGGCCCATCTTGTTAGTGCTTTCCAGAGAAAACGAAAGCTTAGCTTTAACACCATGCCTAGCGGAAACAAATCGGCCGAACTTTCTTCGTAGATAGCTGTTAAATGCACCACAAATTTCTTTTTTTAGGATAAACATTCTTTTGTTTGCAGATGTTTGCTCGGCGTCAGAATGGTCGCAAATTTTAACCAACATTATATTGTCACAAAATGGTTCTGTAATTGGTGTGTGTAGTCCGCCAGTCAGCATCTGTTCGCCTTCGACATAACAAATATTACCAGTATCTGTCACCAGATTATTGTTGCACATATTTTCTGCCAACAGCCATAATCCAAATCGCTCATTTGTCGGTTTCACTTGATTCCAAAGAAGTTGAGAAACGTTAATCAACTTGAAGACGCTCATGTTTACCGTTCTAGCTACCGTCGAATACTAAACTGAATACGAAGAATTGTTCCCTTATGTATCCTACAGAGTGGAGGCGTATATTACCGAAAATAGTCGAATATGTCGGACACTGCCATATCGCTTACATTCTCTGGTTTAGGAACTGTTTTGTTATTCGACCTAGGTCGGCAGGGATGCGCATCGACATATGTCCGGATATATGTAGGATGTTAGGTTAGGGTGAAATTGCCCCATAGGGTGAAATTGCCTCCGACCTAGGTTGGATGTGGACTTGTCAGGAGTTAGGTTAGCTAGTGTTGTCCGAAGTTAGGTTAGGTTAGTTGGACTTGTGTGGACTTAGGTTAGATTAAAGATTTTTCCTTTTATCTAACCTAAGTCCACCAAGTCCAACTACAACTTTCGGACAACACTAGCTAACCTAACTCCTGACAAGTCCACATCTAACCTACACAAATACAAAGGATTCAAAATACTTGTTGTCGTTTAGTTTTTGGACTAAAAATTTGATCATGTATCGCATAAGATAAAGAGTTGCATTGGTTAAATATGGATAACTGCAGGAAACATCATTTGTTATGTTTTGTTCATAAAATAATTATAAATGACTTCAGAGGATATTGCTAAAATATTAATGACACGCTCCAAAGTGCATTGCATCAATATTAGACACACTAAAACTTTAACAATTCCCAAGCAACTGACTGCTATGTTTCAGAGAAGATTCATCTATAATGCTGTTTCTACTTATAATGCAATTCCAGATGGATATAAAAATCTTTTTTACTTTTACTGCGTTCAAGGTTCAAATCAGGGCACACCACCCTTTTTTTTAAAAACTATTATAACATAGTATAAGCTTCACAAAGTAAAACTGCTGTAATAATTTACTTATCGCTTGTAAACATAAACATGGAAGTTTACAAACAACCATGGATGTTGAGGTTATGTAATTTTTGGCTTCATAAATATTCGCAATTAATCCAATCATTATTATATTACACTTATCAAAAGGTAATTCACCATATATTATTAGTTTACTTCATTTCAATGCGGCAAAAACAAAGTACAAAATAATTCAATTTGAACTATTCTGGTTTTAAACCTTATTCTACACATCATTAACAGTGCCATCTTCGGCGAAACTCGTGAACGATTTCTATTAAAATGGCGTAAAATGAAAGTATATATTTAAATAAAATCCATTCAGTACACTACGACTATCATGATCAATATTTTTGATTTTTTTTTAAACAGAATGATCATATATGTATTCTGCTATCCAACGAATGCTTTTTTTTATATACAAATTGATTCTGTTAGATGTAGTAATTAAAATAAGGTCAGTGAATTTTAACATTACTTTTAACAGTTATTTCTTGCTTATTACTTCACTTTAGAAAAAAAAGCAAACCTTCGTTAGAAAGTACAAAGTTTTGTGAGTCTAATGGTGAAGTTACATTTTGCTTATTTTCAATCCAACAAAAGTTATTTACCAAACAGAATAACCTGTTTTTGATGGATTTTAGACAGCCTACCATACATCCGATCGCGCCCTTAAATCTTAAGTCCACAGTTTGCAAAGTACGACGTAGATGCAGGCTAGAGTTTTTATTTGTATAATTTTAGTTGGCGGTTAAAATCTAGTTTTTCAACAGATCAAATTATCTGTAACCATTTATGATGTTTCAAGATAATTTGTTGATAGAAAGTCAAGTTAAAGTTTAAATTGCGCCTAAAAGGAAACAAATTGTGTTAGTTTCTACTCCATTTAATGTTAATATTCTGGTTTTAAGGATTTTGAATAAAACTGTACTAGAAGAAAAACCTCGTGTTTACCTGTCATCATACCGCAATTATTCTTCTCGTTGTTCACCTCTGCGTATAACCAATATCACTAAACTTATAACTTTACACATATCGTTTAATATTAAATGCAAAAATTGCATGTTTTCTAGTGATTATGTAATAAAATTTCGTAAGGAGCACATTCTCTTTCTAATCCATGAAATATTACATTAGGTAAAACTAATTAATTAGTTAATGTCACACTAATCATTGTTCTAAGGTCATACTAAACATTTGTTATGTTTTGTTCATAATCATCATCATTTTGTTTTCGACCTTACTTAAGGTCGGTTTGACGCAGCTCTAACTTCTTTTCTAATCTGTGCTAATCTAAAAAAGCTCTACATACCCTTCACAACCTAAATTTCTAATAATTTGACTAATATAGTTTGGTCTAGATCTTCCTAAATCCTTCTATCTTTTTCCTATCCAGCTGACTCTACATAGATATTAGCAACCTGATGGTTGTTAAAGAACTCTAACATGTTTACATGATTACCATTTATAAGGAAATGAAATATAACCTGGTTATCCGCTTCAAAAATGAAAAGTGTTAAATAATATGTTATGGTAAGACTTAAGCAACGAATCGCTGCCAACATGCCAGACCGCTACCTAATTGTGAGTTATGTCATGGTGACGTTTATTAAATTATATGTTATGGTAAGGCTTAAGCAACGAAACGCTACCAACATGCCAGACCGCTAACTAATTGTGAGTTATGTCCTGGTGACATTTAGTTAATTGATTTTTATTTTTTTTTTGTTTTGTTTTCGAACTTACTTAAAGGCGGTTTGACGCAGCTCTAAATTCTTTTCTATTCTGAGCTAGTCTAAAAAGGTCTACATACCCTTCACAACCTAAATCTCTAATAATTTGACTAATATAGCTTTGTCTAGGTCTTCCTACTCTATTTTTATTTGGTAGTCTATAATCTAAGACTTTACTAAATAGTCCCTCATGTCTTAACTGGTGCCCTATCATTCTATCTCTCCTGACCTTCAATTGTTTCCACATACAGGGATCCTCACCTATCCTTCTATAAACTTCCTCGTTTGTTACTCTATCTGTCCAACTAACCTTTAACATTCTCCTATAACACCAAGTTTCAAAAGCTTCTATCTTTTTCTTATCTACTTCTTTAATTGTCCAAGTCTCACTACCGTATAGTAGAACGCTCCATACGTACGACTTTAAGAAACTTTTTCTATTATCTAAACTAATACTATTAGCTATTAGTAAGTTTTTCTTTTTTAAAAACATTTTTCTAGCTTGAGCTATTCTAGCTACTATATCCCTTCTGCTACGTCCATCCTTTGTAATTATACTACCTAAATAGCAAAATTCATCTACCTCCTCTAACTCGATATTACCTATTTTTAATTTTGGTTTAGAACTAGGCTGTAACTCACTTGTCATTATCTTTGTCTTTACCGAGTTAATTCTCATACTATAGTTACTCCGTAGTATCTCATCTAAAATATTTAAAACTCTCCTAACTCTTTTCTGGACTCTGCTATAATGGCTATATCATCTGCAAAACGTAACATGTCTATTTTCTGTCCCTGTACACTAATACCTATCTCTTTCTCTCTCTGGCTAAGTTTAAAGCTTCCTCAATATAAACATTAAAATCAAGGGAGACAGTATACAACCCTGTCTAACACCATTTCTAATCTTAGCTTCCTTTTCTATTTCATCAAATCTAATTACTACGCTTTGGTTTTTATATAGACTGTAAATAATTTTTCTATCTTTATGAGAGATTCCTATTTTTGCAAAACCCTGAACATAACAATCCAATTAACCCTATCAAATGCTTTTCTAAATCTACAAACGCGAAATGAGTCTTTTATTTTTTGTAACCTTTTTCGATAATTACCTAATCATTAGTATCGGTTCTCTAGTCCCTCTGTCTTTACGAAAACCATATTGGTCTTCGCCTAAATAATTCTCAGTCAAAGCTTCTACTCTATTTTTAATTATTATTGTTAGTATTTTGGAAGCATGAGAAGTTAAACTAACCGTTCTAAAATTCTCACACCTATCAGCTCCTGACTTTTTTGGGATTGGGATAATAATATTTTTTTCGAAATCTATTGGAACCTCACCTGTGTCATATATTACATTTATTAGTTCATATAATCTGTCCAAAGTTTTCTGACTTGCATATTTTATTAATTCTGCGGGAATATCGTCTATCCCTGGCGCTTTATTTAATTTAAGATTCCGAATAGCTCTATCAAATTCCTCTCTTAATATTAAGAACCCTATTTCTACATCCTCTTCTTGGTCGTTCTTTAACTCATCCATATCGTCTCCCTTATATAAATCTTCTAAATATCTTTTCCATCTATCAGTTACCTCAACTTTATTTATTAGAAGCTCATTATTCTCGTCTCTAATACCATTATATTTTTTCCTATCTTCCCCAAAAAACTTTTTAACTGCCCTGTAAGCCCTGTCTGTCTTACCTACTATCAAATCATCTTGTATTCCTTACAATTCTCCTCCATCCATTTATTTCTAGCTTTTCTACACTCATGTACTATCTTATTTCTAACTGTATTATATTTTTGCTTCCTTTCACTATCCACTTCTCTGAAAGGTTTAAGCTTTCTTCTATTCTCTATTAAATCTAATATCTCCTTTGTTACCCACGGTTTTCTAGCTTCTATTTTTCTTACCTATAGTCTGTGTTGCTGTATCATGTACCGTCAGTTTTATTTCTTTCCATCTATTTTCTACGTTCCCTCCTACAGCTATCTCTTTGCTCTTATTATCTAATACTTGTTTATATTCCTCTTTACCCTACTATCATTAAGCTTACCTAGATCCCATCCCTCTCTTTTCACTTTTCTCAATTTTTGAATTTTAGTTTACACTTCATTTTAACTAAGTTATGATCGCTATCTATGTCAGCCCCTGGATAACTACGACAGTTTTAACTTGGTTTCTAAATCTTTGTTTAACTAAAATATAATCTATTTGGTATCTAGCTCTATCACCTGGGGCTTTCCAGGTATATCTTCTCCTAACATGTTGTTCGAATAGGGTGTTTACAGTTACTAATCTATGTTCCTGGCAAAACTCAACTAATCTTTCTCCTCTATCATTTCGTCTGCCATACCCAAATTTTCCTACCATTTTTCCCTCACTACCTTCTCCCACTGATGCATTAAAATCGCCCATAACTATTAAATTCTCATCTCCTTTACTTTTCTCACTATACTATTTATATCCTCGTATACCTTTTCTACTTCCTCATCCTCGTACTGAGTTGTTGGCATGTAAACCTGTACCAAAACAGTGTCTGTGGGTTTTGTACTCAATCTAACCATAATTATTCTATCACTAAATTGTAAGTACTCTTTAACTTTATGCCCTAATCTTTTATCTAACACTATTCCTACGCCTGCCTGTGCATTAGTTGAAGAAGTTGTAATTATTCTATAATTATGCTTCCAAAAGTCATTACTATCTGGCCATCTCACCTCACTAATACCTAAAATGTCCAGCTTTTGCTTTCTCATTTCGACTAATAAATTCGTTAACTTATCTACTCTGAGTAATGACCTTACATTCCAAGTCCCTATCACTAAATCAAACTGTTGTTTTATATTCTTACGATGACGAGCCCCAAGTACCCCCTCCCGGAGATCCGAATGAGGGAGTATTTTACCTCCGGACAAGAATTTTACTTGTGAGCTCTCCATCATATCTATTTCGTGTTTTAGGCCACGCACACCTGGGAAATATTGTGGTAGGCTCCCATATCTTTCCACAACGCAGTTTTTAAAGATTTTAGCAAAAAGCCGTATCCGTCACGGCCAACCCCCAACAAGTTTGTAAATTATTGAGGATCGCCCGAGACCAACCGACCCTCCTCCAATATCTTTTAGCCAGCAAGGCTGCTGCCCCTTGCTGCGCCTTTTAATCGCCTTTTACGATAAGCAGGCTTACTACAGTAGTATTCTTTATCCCCTACTATAGTTCATAAAATAATTATAAATGACTTCAGAGGATATTGCTAAAATATTAATGACACGCTCCAAAGTGCATTGCATCAATATTAGACACACTAAAACTTTAACAATTCCCAAGCAACTGACTGCTATGTTTCAGAGAAGATTCATCTATAATGCTGTTTCTACTTATAATGCAATTCCAGATGGATATAAAAATCTTTTTTACTTTTACTGCGTTCAAGGTTCAAATCAGGGCACACCACCCTTTTTTTTAAAAACTATTATAACATAGTATAAGCTTCACAAAGTAAAACTGCTGTAATAATTTACTTATCGCTTGTAAACATAAACATGGAAGTTTACAAACAACCATGGATGTTGAGGTTATGTAATTTTTGGCTTCATAAATATTCGCAATTAATCCAATCATTATTATATTACACTTATCAAAAGGTAATTCACCATATATTATTAGTTTACTTCATTTCAATGCGGCAAAAACAAAGTACAAAATAATTCAATTTGAACTATTCTGGTTTTAAACCTTATTCTACACATCATTAACAGTGCCATCTTCGGCAAAACTCGTGAACGATTTCTATTAAAATGGCGTAAAATGAAAGTATATATTTAAATAAAATCCATTCAGTACACTACGACTATCATGATCAATATTTTTGATTTTTTTAAACAGAATGATCATATATGTATTCTGCTATCCAACGAATGCTTTTTTTTATATACAAATTGATTCTGTTAGATGTAGTAATTAAAATAAGGTCAGTGAATTTTAACATTACTTTTAACAGTTACTTCTTGCTTATTACTTCACTTTAGAAAAAAAAGCAAACCTTCGTTAGAAAGTACAAAGTTTTGTGAGTCTAATGGTGAAGTTACATTTTGCTTATTTTCAATCCAACAAAAGTTATTTACCAAACAGAATAACCTGTTTTTGATGGATTTTAGACAGCCTACCATACATCCGATCGCGCCCTTAAATCTTAAGTCCACAGTTTGCAAAGTACGACGTAGATGCAGGCTAGAGTTTTTATTTGTATAATTTTAGTTGGCGGTTAAAATCTAGTTTTTCAACAGATCAAATTATCTGTAACCATTTATGATGTTTCAAGATAATTTGTTGATAGAAAGTCAAGTTAAAGTTTAAATTGCGCCTAAAAGGGAAACAAATTGTAAGTTAGTTTCTACTCCATTTAATGTTAATATTCTGGTTTTAAGGATTTTGAATAAAACTGTACTAGAAGAAAAACCTCGTGTTTACCTGTCATCATACCGCAATTATTCTTCTCGTTGTTCACCTCTGCGTATAACCAATATCACTAAACTTATAACTTTACACATATCGTTTAATATTAAATGCAAAAAATTGCATGTTTTCTAGTGATTATGTAATAAAATTTCGTAACGAGCACATTCTCTTTCTAATCCATGAAATATTACATTAGGTAAAAACTAATTAATTAGTTAATGTCACACTAATCATTGTTCTAAGGTCATACTAAACATTTGAAGTACTGTTGCAGTATATTGTTATGAAGCAAATTATATGGAGACAGCTTACTTGTATACCATGTAGATCAACAACTTAGGAATTTATTAAATAAAGTACTATCAGAAATTCTCAAAAATTGTGCCAATTTGAAGCGCCTCTGACTTTTAAACTACATTTAAAAAGTTGACACAAAGTTATTAAAAGTACTTTGTTTTTGTTCTCAAACAGTTTAAAAATAGCAGAAGCTTTCATTTAACATAACATTTAACATAAAACACAAACTATAAATTTATAAAAATAATTGTAATATATACATTCAACAAAAAAAACTTAATTTTAGGCGATGCACGCACAATAATTTGTTTTGCAATCATTAGTATTTATTATTTATTAGCTATATTCTGAAAGCAACGATGATCATGTCTCCCGGCTTAAGATACAAAGTGTAAATACTTTGATCCTCATTAGTAAATTAAAATGTGTGATCGATAATATATTGTGAAGCAATAAATACAAGCATCATTAAATAATTGCTGTCAATAAAAAAAGTGCGAATGAATGTTTGAACTATCGTTAAAGACCATCACTATATCTTGCTTGTAAAGAATTAATTAATTTATAACAAATGCAACCTAATAACAATAAGTTAAAGCTTTCGTAACCTTTTCTAGGCTTATGAATAACCATTAAAATGTCAGTTCTTTTTCAGCGTCAATGTCTCAATTTTCTTATGCTTGTATAAAAAGAACTGCGACATTATTGAAATAATTGCTGTAGTGTAAACAAACTTTACTTACCAAAGCACCATACATAAAACTGCTGCTGGAAGCCTAGGTTTGGTATCTTAACAGTACAGCATTGTTTAAAAAATGTAAGACTGTGAGTTTCGTCTTGTGGGAAGTGCAGATCTCATATCTGCTACTTCTTGATAAAATACATTGTATTGCTTCTTACTAATCTTAATTCTAACAATTGCTTTCTTATAGTCTATTGTAACCTGCACCTGCAGTGTCGTGTTACGTCTGCAATACAAAGTAGTTGCTTCCTTTCTCACGTCTGATTATGAACTTTTATTGACCTTTTATAATGTGTCCTTCAATTACACAATGTATAATTATATTTCTTAAGACTTAATAGTTGCATTTCAATATACATATATATTAATTTGGGGATATGTAACTCCTCCCGACTTAAATGAAAATTAAGAGTTGTGCCTAATTTTTAAAATTCATTGTTCCTAAAATTTCATTTGTAGTTTCTTTGCTTATATTTGTTTCTTTCTTCTTATAACTAATCGTGGAGTTATTATGTGTCCTAAAAATGCTACTTACTTTGGTCAGAATTCGCTTTTGTGTAATTGAACTTTAAAGTGGGCCTTTCGTAAATGTTCAAAGACTTCCCTTAATCTTTCGATGTGTTTCGCGAGTGATGTTGAATATACGATTATATCGTCCAGATATACAAGACATTTTTCGTTATGTATTCCTCTTAGAATATTGTCCATAACTCTCTGAAAAGTAGCGGGTGTGGTCTTTATTCAAAACGGCATGCGTTTGTATTTGTAGTTTTCTCTAGGTGTACTGAATGCTGTTTTAGTTGTGTCTTTTTCGTCCATTTCCACTTGGTGGTATCCTGAGGCGAGATCTAATGTCGAAAAATATTGACACTTTTCTAGTTTGTCTAGTACTCCGATGATATTTGATAGTGGATATTTATCGTCTGCAGTTTTGTCGTTGAGTTTTCTGTAATAGACACTTTCCTAATTTTTCTAGAATCTCGGTGATATTGGTTAGTGGGTATTTGTCGTCTACCGTTTTCTCGTTTAGTTTTCTATAATCGATAATCATTAGATATTTGAGTTTGCCTGAGGCTTCTAATTTCTTCGGTACAATTAATACGGGGCTGCTCCATGGTGAATTCGAATGTTGAATGATATCTTGCTTTAATAGGTCTCTACTTATCCATCTGTTTCTACTTGACTTGCTTGAGGTAGTCTATATGTTTTGGTGAAAATCGGTTTATCATCCATTAGCTCAATATTATGTTCGACTGTGTTGGTGAAAGTTAAAGGTATTGCTTGACAATGGAATATATCTCGGTATTCGAAACATAACTCTTTAATTGCTCTCTCCTCCTCGTTATTAATATCATCATTAAAACGAATGTTAATTAAAATTTTCTTTAACATTCTATCGTGTCCTGCAGGGTCGGAGTTACTTTCTGAGTCTTCGTCAATTTCCCTCTCGCGAAAGTTCACTTCTCCACGTCTGTTGGTTTTGTTAACGATACTTCTATGGGGTAGTCGTTTGAGTTCGAAATTGTCGTAGTAGCGTAGTTGTTTTTTATATGTACTAACGCGGTGGGTGTTTCTATTCCTGGTTGAAATGACATGTGATTTATAATTACTATGTCGTTTTTTGAATTTACTAAAACTTTTATTTGTTTTTCCGTCCCGGGTTCGATTGTGTATTTTTGATCGGTTTGAATGTTACTATTTTGAAATTTAATTGGAATCTGTCCGTGTTTTGTTCTTAATAATAGGTTTTTTTATATCAATACTTGCGCCTAATTTTTTAAAAGATCCATGCCTTTAATTTGTCATTAAATTCGAATATGCAAAATTTATGTATCATTTTTACATTAAAAGTTTTTGGTAAAGGTATATTTGCAATAAATTGGTGTAATGTCGTTTTGTGTGCTGTTTTGATTTTAAAAGGTTCTCTTTCTACAAAATCTAAATAATGTTTCTGTACGGTTTTAGGGCTAATTAAAGTTTTTAAAGAGCCTGTGTCGATTAACAATTTAATTTCTGCATGAGGTATTTCTATGTAAGGTAAGATTTCTTGATTAATGTTATTTAAATTTATTATGTTTGGTCGTATTTAAATCTGTCCAACTGAAAATTTGAGCACGCATTTTCTTCGTCGTCGTTTTTGTAGTTTTTTCATAAAAGTTGTTACGTTCATATTTCCGAATGATTTGTTTCATCGCCTCTACTTGGATTCGCATAATTATCTGTATCTTGATTGATAAATTTTCCACTTCTTGGTGGAATAGTTCCTCGGAAGTGAAGTTTTGTTTTTTGTTATAGTCTGGGCTGATTTGCGATACTTTTGTGTTTTGTCTAGTGTTGCCAGATGAGGTGTTCATGGGGGTTAGTTTGTAATAATTATTAGGGTTGTTGTTGTTACTAGTCACCGGTGTGTTTCTGTTCGGATTTGCGCCGAAATGTTGCCATGTTTGATTTGCGTTCTGATTAAATGTTGGTGTAAATGTGGGTTTTGTAAAAGTGGAATTAAATGTTGGTCTTGGAAATTGTCGAGGTTGATTGTTGAAGTTTGTGTTATTAAGGTTTGTATTGTTAATTCGTGGATGATTCATTGGTGCGTTAAATGCTGTAAATTTCGATTTTGTTGATATTTGTCTCGTCGCTTGTATCGTTTTAATAGGTGAGTAATTTTTATTTGTATTAGAATTATAAATTTTGTTTCTGTAGTACATTACGCTTTTTTCCTCTACAATCAGGTTCATTGCTTGCTCTAAATTTTGGGGATGGTGAAATTTTATTTTATCCGATAATTGTTCGGGTAATGTGTTTATGTGGGCATCTAACGCCATTTTGTCGAACATATTTGTCTTTCTTAATGTATGTTTTGGTCAGGTTTTTCGCGTTTCAATTTAGTCAGAATTAAGCTTCCCACGTCTTGACATCGCATACCAAATTGATTTGGTGATTGATTAGTTTCTATCCGTAAGTTTATTAAATCTTTGATAAGACATTTTATATTACGTTGGTCTCCGAAATACGCCATCGATATCCGTCTGTAATGGTCCCATTCTATGAGGTTATCGCAACTTGCAATAAGGGTCAAAGCTTTACCTGTTAACTTGTTTAGTATTAGGAATAAAAGTTAGACATTGCGTTCAACGTCATCTTGTTTGTAAAAAAATATCAGAAATGTTTTGCAAGCAGTAATGAAAATACCCAATAACGCTTGATTACCGTCGTATAATGGTATTGAGCCTAAATATAGTTTCATGATTCCAGTATTCATCTCTATAGATTAATTTTCAGTGACTTTCAGTCGAGTTTGTATTAAGTTATTTAAAGAATCACTTATCGTTACGTATATTGTATGTAATTATAATAACCTTGGTTATAATTACATCGGTTTTAGACTTCTGCTGAATAATTGATTCATTAATAATTGTTGTAATAATAAAGTAACATAAATATGTGATATTAATAAACCTTTATAAGAGATTATAAATGTGATGAGAATCAAGTTTTTCAGATTTTTCTGAATAATTTATTTCAGTAATCATTGCTGTAATAAAATGGTACAAAGAATTGTGTACAATTATACACCTTTTAGGTTTCAGACTTTTGCTGGGTAAATTCTTTCGATAATAATAATAAATTGTGATAATAAAATTGTACATCTAAAATGTGTATATAAAATTTTCTTATTTCTTACTAGCTAATATCAATATGCAATTGAAAATAGTTAGGAAAATGAACTTTTGGTACTTACAATAGTTTGATTGCCAGTTCCATTCGTTTTCCTTCTTTATTAGACTGGGTCTATTTTGTACTTTGTCTAATTGGTTGGCTTTTTTGTTCCAGTTAAAGCATTAAAATTCACAATTACCAGTTCCACGATTTTTGATTCGTTAGTGCCCTTCTGGAATCCTACAATCGACTCCGCCAGATAGGTTTTGGGTCTTTGGGAGCTTCTTTTAAAAAAGTCTTTATTTCCAAAAAACACTCCTATCAAGTGTATTTTATTTATACAGTAATTGCAATAATGATTTGACAACTTGGACATTATGTTCATTAACGTTTTAATTAACAAATATTCAAAGTTACTAATTACAAATGCGTAGCTGAACAACCAACAATGTTAAAGTTATAAAGTTCTAGACTGACTGGCCATCAAAGGCTCCTTAGGGTATTTTTACTATCTCTGCTTTCGCATTGTTTTGTAGAAAGTGCAGACCTCATGTCTGCTACTTCTTGATAAAATACATTGTATTACTTCTTAGTAATCTTAATTCTAACAATTGTTTTTGTATAACCTACTGTGACCTGCACCTGCAGTATCATGTTACGTCTGGAATACAAAGTAGTTGTTTCCCTTTTCACGTCTGATTATGAACTTTTATTAATTTTTTATAATGTGTCCTTCAATTATACAATGTAAGAATCTATTTCTTAAGATTTAATAGTTGCATTTGAGTATACATATAATATTAATTTGGGGGAATATGTAACTCACGGCGTACTTAAATTGCAATTAAGATGATGTCATCCTTTGAGGTAAAAGATTTCGGAGTTGAATAGTTTCCCATTCGAATCTTCGGGAAGGGACTACTACGGAGGATGTGATTGGAAAGTTTAGAAAAAAAGTCGGAAACATTCTGCAAGTCGGAGCGTGAAATCTCAGAAGTATGAAGCAAGTAGGTATGGTAAAGAACTTGAAAATTGAAACGAATAAGTTAGCATTAGACATAATAAAGATCAGCGAAGTTCGGTAGTCAGAGGCGGAAGATTTTTGGAGTGGAGACTTTAGGGTAATTCATACTGCATCGGAGGAAGGAAGATAGGGCGTGGGGATAATTATTGGAAAAAATAAAACTGTGTAGAAAAGATATACAAAAGAACGAAAAACTAGTCATGGCTAGATTAGAATCTAAACCTGTAATTACAGTAATAGTATATGTATACATGCTCACCTCCAGCACAGTGAAGAAGATGTAGAAGCGATCTACAGAGATATCGAAGACATACAAGGATTACATTCTTGTTAGACAACAGTTTAAGAATAAAGTAAAAGATTGTAGATGCTATCCATCAGAAGCAGATATAGACACTGATCACAACATCATGATTATAAAGGCCGCTTTTAAATTTAAAAACTTGAGAAAAGACACTTTGGCTTTGAGAAACTAAAAGAAAGATATCCACCAAAGATTTGAAAAAATATCAAAAGAATTGTTGAAAGATATCGAGAAAATTTCTGATAGTAAGCAAGTAGAAACAAAATATGGATTGTTGAAGTTTGGATTATTAAATCTAAAATGATTTGTCGGTGTGTTAAATGATGTAAATTTTCATTGTTTCGGTATTGATCTTTCTGCTTGTATAGTCTTAAATGGTTGATAGTTTTTCTTAATATTTGGATTGTAAATTCTGTTTCTTAATACATAACGCATTCTTCTTCTACTATTAAATTCATAGCCTCTTCTACACTTTGTGGGTTTCTAAATCTAATTTTATCTGATAATCGTTTGGTTAATATGTAGAGTCATCTCGTCACACATTTTGGTTTTAATTAAACGTACGTTAAAATCCGCTTCTTCTAAGTTAAGTTTGGTCAGAATCAAACTCCTTACCTGTTGGAATTCCTACCAAATGACGTGATTTATTACTTTCCATTTCCAAATTTAATAAATCCATAACTAAACAATTAATATTTCTTTGATCGCCAAAATAAGCAATCAATATCTTCTTACAATCTTCCCAATTATTTAAATCATCCCTCGCTATTAAAGTTAATGCTCTTCCTGTTAATTGAATTAAAATTAACCCTAGTAGCGACATATTGTTTTCTATTTCTCCTTGTTTATAAAAGTTTTCAGAAATGTTTGGCAAGCTGTAATAAAATACTTACCAGGTCTTAATTACCGTCATACGTAGAAATAGAATATAAATATAACCTTAAGTTATTTGAATTCAATGTGTTTGAATTATTATTCTGTGTATTCTTAGTCAAGCTTGTACTAAAGTTATTTAAAGAATCGCTTACTTTAATCTTGGATAATGAACCAATAAGTTCCGTTAAAATCTCATCAAATTCGGACATTCACTGAATAATCGTTGCAATAATAAAATGAACATAAAGAGTTCTTTACTTTTTCAATTCTTACTTACTAAAATCAATATGCAATTGAAAAAAATAGTAAAGGAAAATTAACTAGGTAATCACAATAATTTGATCGTTCGTTTCATAACCTTCTTCCGGCATTGGGTTTGGTCGAGTTTGTACCTTTTCCGGTCTTTGGGTTCTATTTCAGCAAAGATTTAAAATTCACGATTACCAGTTTTACGATTTTGGATATACTCTTCTGGAATCCGTTTCGATTACGCCAGATAGATTTGGGTCCTTGAATGCGTTTTTTAAAAAGTTTTATTCAAGAACTACATAACGCATTGAATCTCGGTGAAATAAAACATAAAACTAGAAAACAATAGAAGGGAAACTAGCTCAGAATATAAATAAGTGCAGGTACGTGTCCAACCAGTTTTGAGATGAAGATCCAATGAAGATGATGATGAAGCATATTAACAACCCCTGTAAAACAACATTGGTATCTGACTAATGTAAACCCGCAATAAGGTTACCTCACAACCATATACAATCTCCGTTAAACAGTATTGGTATCTGACAAGTGTAAACAAAAAAAAAGTGTAAAAAAAAAAAAATGTTTTCCATTTCCCAAGTTATTGAATTTTTACAATAAAAATTAATCAGCTGATTTCACGTTAAGCGTATTGGCTACCTAAAAAAGTCGGTCCCAGGCCGTAACACAAATTGAAGGCAATTATTCATTTAAATTTTAAAAATTTTTGCTTAGTGTACTCAAACCAAATATTTCAAACATCAATAAATCAAAGTCACCTTCAATTTGTGTCATAAATGTCAAACTTGAAGTTTTTATTATTTTGAAAACGATCCTAGGTTATGGATCGAAACGTTAATAAAGATAATTTTAAAAACTATGAGTGGTTTAATACCCAAAGAAGATTAAGAAGAATACAAGAACTACAACTATCAAAATTAATTTTATTTTTTCACTTAGCAATAGACTTGTTTTATTCACAAACAAGTTGAACACATATTCGTTAAGTACAAATTAAACTGAATTAAATTAATACAAATTAATATTTTTAATGATTAATAATTAACGGTGAGTAGTTCGAATTTTAACAATTCAAAAGTTATGAGAATCGAAAACTAACTGAGTGGATGAGCTTCTTACATTTAACATAAAGCCTCCGGTTGCAAATCGTTCTGTGGGAAACTGAAAATATTGCTTTTCTGCTGTTTTTTGATAAATTATACCATGTCTCTATTTCTAAGTATAATTATAAATACTTCTGCTTAGTAGTAGTTCATTGTTCCTTATCCCACTGTATTAACTTGCGTATGTGCTACAAAGAAGTCGTCTCTTATTCTATTTTTAGTATAAACTCCATTGACATTTATCATATTACATTCCTTTATACAATGTATCATTCTATATCTAAGGCATAATTATAAGGTTTAATTTTAGATACATATTAATATAGCGCATATGTAACTCGCGTACCAAGAGAAAGCTAAAAGCAGATTCAAATTTAGCATAAAAAATATATCAAGATCATCTATTTGTAACCATAAACAAGAAAAAACTTTAAATTTGTTGAACACTGTAATTGGTCAATTTTCAACGAACTTCGTTCGTTTATGAAATCGATTTGTCGTCCGTCTGTCTGTCCGTCCGAGGCCTTTCTAATGGTCGGACATCAATGTGTGATACATCAATCGATTCAGCTCGGTGTCCAGAGCTTAAGTTTTGATGTCAGTTGAAATCGGGCCACGGGGACGCCGTGCCCCCGCGATATTCCGTCGGGAAAATTAAAATTTCAAATAGGTCCAAAATTAATGTGCGATACATATTTGGACTCCCCTAACATAGCTGAGTCGAAATATGGTACCCCATACAAAATCTGACCACGGATACCCGACCCCCGGGAATTAATTTTATCAAAAATTTCAAATAGGTCCAAAATTAATGTGCGATACATAAATTGTTTTAAAGTAAGTCTACATTTGGAAGTTCGTTGCGACAATGCCTTGCATTTTCAACTTGTTGTTAGTGCTTTCAATAAAGTCTTACATTGCCACGTTTTTTTTAAACACCAGGTTAGGTTACATCTTGTATGAAGTATTAAGCAGCATTTACACGATACCAAGGTCGGCTGTAAAAAATTTTGTTGATGCTTTTAACGAAGCAAGTGGAATGCTTTTCTCAAAAATCAAATTGCTTGAAAACGGCTTGAAGACAGTTGCTTTGTAAAAGGTTTGTGCTAATAACTGTTTGTGTGGAGCACTAAAAAGCCCTAACAAGACACCTACGATTAGCTCAAATGTTTTAGTAGAAGTTCTAGGTGTGAGCTATTTCCAAGCAGTTTCATTAATTTTTATTTTACAAATATTATATGGTGCTCAAGACGTTTTTAGGATACTTTTATGATTTCAAGATTGCTCTGTATCCAAGGACTACCAGCTGGGCAAAAGCTTACACCAACTGGTAAAGTCTATAAAAAAAATTAAATGTAGTAGTACTTTTAAACTGTAGTAAATAATTGCAATAACATTTCAATCAGGTATTGAATCATAATGAAAAGACAAATGGGGTGACAATCGTAATTTATTTAAATTTAAAATACGTTTCTCAAAGCAGACCATTTGTAAATGCAATCACTTCTTCGGTACGCTACGTTCTTCATGGAAATAATTGCGCATTCTTAACCACACACACACAAATATATTATATTATATATTAGCTCAGCATATTACAAGGTAACCTTTCCCTTTAAAAATAGATGGAAAATGTCATCTTTGATTTAGCAATTCATTGAGCATCGCATAACTAGGTTGCGCTTTAGGAATGTTAAGCGGTCTAAATGTCATGTAGCCAAAAACCAAAGAAGATTCTCACTCTCACACAATGATTATCATTAAAAACACATTATTATGGTCTGTTAATTAGCGTGCCTTTAATTTTACCGAATGGATCAGAGAAGAAAGTATTCATATGTACATATGATTTATAATTTTGTATTAAATCAAGTGATGACCAATATTCATCCTTGGACAATCTGTTTCAAATTCCAAGCAATTTGGAATTACCTTGACCACATGCACTATTTTGAACGTTATAGGAAGTATATCGTTGAGTTTTCTTTAGGATGAGTATTATTCTTCTTACTCAATAGAAGTAAATTAACCCATTACGAAACCAAATGGTTTTATTTAATTTGATTTTTTGGATCATCGTACAACTTATTATTAGCTGTAATTATCCTAAGGAATTTAATACACAATGTCTTCTAATGGTAACTTAGGCGAGATACAAGAATGAACACGGAGTATTAATTATTTTATTTTAATATTTTGTGGCATATCTACTCAGAAATCCGATATAAACTATTGATTAAGATTTCAAACTAATTTTGTCAAGACATGAATTAAACTTACTTGTGTTTTTCATGGAATATCATTTCTTCAGCCACATGTATCTCTTCAGGAAGTGGATCAAAACTTGCGCAAGCGGTTGTAAATTTAATACTACCATCTCCAACATATATTTAATGAGAGAAAAAGGCACAGAGAATAGAGCATTTTGAATGGGTTTTGTCTCTAATTCTTCTGTTTCAGTTCATTTGCTCAAGATTTCATTACGATTCAATTCCAACTTCTTCCTTTTTCAAGATTCCTCAACCGTGTTTGGGCATAGAATTCTCAAGAGGTTTCAATTTTTCCCAAATTCTCGCATAGCCTTTTCATTTATTTCTGTCATATTTTTTATGGCCTGTTCATTCTTTTCCATCTTGTCATTTAGTGCCATCAACATTTCCATTATTTTTGAGTCTTGGGTCGACCGGCGTTCCTCACTGTAATTCCCCTCAAACATTCTTCCTGCAACTTCCCTTGATGTGTCACGCAAGATCACACTATCTTGTGAACCTATTTCCACTCCTTCACCCCTTTATGCCTCTCTTGCTTCCCTTATTCTTTTATTTATTTTTATTACTCTACAATTATTTTTAAATTCTAAATTCTCTATTTCGTTGCCTTTAATTTATATTCTTGTGCTACGTCGATGTAACAATTTTCTAGTCTCACTTTAATGCGACAGACTTTCTTTTCTGGTATTTCTAGTCTAGTCTTCGGGTCGCCAAATTACTTCTGGTCTTGTCCCACGTTGGTGACGTCATATAACTTTTTAGTATAATATTCTGGTCTGGCCTCACGTTGATGCGATATATAACTTTGCTGTAATATCGTTGCAATAACCCGGTGCTCCCTTTTTCTGAATTAAAAAGATTAAAAATTTTGTTTGTTAATTTTAATTTTTAATACCTCGACTAGCTCAGTTTCAATCACGCACGGAGCTTGCGACAATACGACAACAAAAATTTTAATTTTCCTTTTACTTCTACTTCCTGTTTCTTTAAGTCAAAACGCCATTAAACACAATTATTATAATATTTTCAAAATATTTACAATGTACAAAACGTTTAACAAATTTTTGAAAAGAACCTCCTTTTAATAATTGAATTAAATTTTTTCTATAATTTTCATTCACGTTAATTGAACAGAAAGCCAGCAAAAATCACCCTTATTATTATTATTTGAAGCCCTATGAACGTTCATTAAACTTCCTTCAAATTTTACGTAATTTATAACGTGTACTAAAAACGATCTTTGTTGACCCTTAGATAAAGTTTTCATGAAATCTACGGGAAACATTGAATAACAGAATCAAGAATGGTGAGGTAAACCTAACCATAAAATACATAAAGAACGTTCCTAAGATTGTTACAAAAAACTAAGTAGTTGCCAACAAAAATTCTCCATTACCAACTGCAATAATAAGTATAATTTAGACCGTACTAACTTAACAGATACTTCTTATCAAAGCTTAAAACTAAATTCCTTGCACTGTTATTATCAGAACGTTCGTGGTATGAGAACTAAAGTAAGTCAATTCTATACTTCAATATGTGCTAGCCATTATGATGTAATTGGTATTACGGATACAGCATTGCTTGATTCTATAAACAATTGTGAACTGTTTCCAGATACTTACACCGTTTTTAGATGTGACAGACAATATGCAACTATCGGCTTAAAGTGGGGAGGTGGAGTACTACTTGCTGTTCAAAATAAAATCTTTTGTTCTGCTCTTGATCTATCAGACATTACCAATAAGATAACCAACATTGATATTACTGGCTGTAAATGTTTAATTGGTAGCGATGTCCTGTATATTTTTGTAATTTATATACCACCTACCACTCATTATGTGGCAGTTGAAACATTTTTGGAACTATTTGAGGAAAGGTTTTGTTTAAGTAGTGCGAAGGTATTAATTGTGGGTGATTTTAATTGCACAAACTATATTTCTGCTGATACTAGTGATGCCTATTATAATTTGCTTAAAAGCTTTTTTGATTTGTGTGAGTATTCTCAATTTAATGAAATTACTAACAATAACCGTAGACTACTTGACCTGGTGGTAAGTGACCTTAACTGTACTGTTGAACGCGATGAATTACCATTGCTTAATGAAGACGGCCACCATCCCTCATTAAATATATTCCTTTACTACAAACATTCTTATATTAACCATTTTAAAACCAATAAGGGGACTATGAGCTATAATTACAAGAAAGCTGACTATTTAGGCCTATACAATCATCTTTATGCCATTGATTGGACTAATCTCTACCTACTCAATGATATAAACAAGGCATGCGCCTACTTCTATGAGGTCCTACAGGATATTGTCGGTCGTTTTGTACCAAGGTATGGTAACACACAAAAAAGGAAATATCCTGTGTGGTTCACACCGGAAATAATCAGCACTATTAAACTAAAGAGTAAGTATTTAAACTTATGCAATAAGTATAACCGTCCAGACGACCATCAACGTTTTAAAGCACTTCGCTCTACTTGCAAAACAGCAATATCACAAGCCTACACTATTTATCTAAAAAACATCCAAGATTCGCTTGGTATTGATCCTAAACAAATCTGGAAATATGTTCGTTCTAAACAAGGTGCTACGCGTATACCTGGATCACTTACTAATAATAATATCGAGTATAAAACTCCGGAAAATATAATGAATGCCTTCAAGGAATATTTTAGTAGTGTATATGTCAAAGCTGACTTGTTAGATCCTCAACATGTGAATATTCCCACTGTTAGCAATTCACAAATTACTATCAATTCCTTAACGTTAGAGGAAGTTGTAAAGTCCATTGAAAAGCTTAAAAATAAATCTACCTCCGGGCCGATCAAATCCCTTCGTTTCTTATACGTGACTGTAAAATGGTGTTTGCAGAGCCCCTGTTGTACCTATTTAATTTATCACTTAGCACTTGTACTTTTCCGGATGAATGGAAAATAGGCAAAATATGTCCTATTCTTAAGGGTGGTAATGCAACTACAATATCAAATTACAGACCAATTAGCATCCTATGTAATTTTGCCAAATTGTTCGAGATTATTTTGTATCAACGTATTTATCCATTAGTAAAAAACTATATTTCTGTCGCTCAGCATGGATTCATGGAGAACAGATCTACATTGACAAATCTTACCTGCTTAACACAGGATGTGCCCGAAGTTTTAGATGATAGAGGTCAAGTAGATGTTATTTACACGGATTTTGCCAAGGCGTTCGATCGAATTCTCCACAAAATTATTATACAAAAACTTGAGAGCTTCGCTTTTTATACGAATTTAATTCAATTTTTTACCTCTTACTTGCATAACCGAATGCAATACGTTTTTTGCAACGGATATAACTCAGATTACTTTGTTGCCGATTCAGGTGTACCGCAAGGATCTAATTTGGGCCCGCTTTTATTCCTACTCTTCATCAATGACGTCGTTGATCATTTAGACTGCTATCTATTACTATTTGCTGACGATCTTAAACTGTATGCCAATATTTTGCATGTTGACGATTGCTATAAGCTTCAATTACAACTCAATAAACTTCAGAACTGGTGCAACACTAACTACTTGCAACTTAACACAAGTAAATGTAAAATTATTTCCTTCACTCGTAAACATCAACCAATTATATTTAACTATACTCTTAACAGTGTTATTTTGACACGTGTTACGAGTGTTAAAGATCTTGGAGTGCTATTTGATTCGAAACTATCATTTTCGGAACACATCATATCGTCCGCATCTGATGCATTCAAACTTTGTGGCTTTATAATTCGTAACTGTAAGATGTTTACCAACATTCGTGTACTGAGAACGTTGTATTTAACTTTAGTGCGGTCAAAATTAGAATACTGCGCTCTTATTTGGAACCCTCACTATAAAGTTTATATAGCTTTATTAGAAAAAGTGCAACGTAAATATTTTAAATTTGTTGCGTTTGTTGAGACCCATACGTACCCATGCCAAGGTATAAGTCAGACTTTGTTACTATCCAAATATAACGTTCTGTTTCTGTTTCTGTATAAAATTATTCAAGGATTTATTGATGCACCATACATTTTAGCAAAGTTAAATTTTAATGTTCCGTCTGTTAATACACGTACAAGTATAACATTCTATAATAAAATATCAAACACTAATCTATTATCCAATTCTCCAATATATGTTATATCACAAACATTTAACAAGTTATTTAATAATTACGACATTTTTGCTATGTCGTTCTCAGAATTTTTGGCTTATACTTATACGCACTTTTCACTTGACGGATTGCCTTAGTTTAGATCATTACTTTTACTAACGTACTCTATTATAAAAGTTGTCTATGTATATGTAAATTTGTATTTCCTTATTTTCTTTCTACGTTAATTTTATCCTGTAATTGGATTTATTCTGTTGGATAATAAAGCAATAGTAATAATAATAATAATAATAATGAAAGTAATGTTTAAAATATTCATAAATAAAATACAACAAAATATTCAGGTTGGCAAACCTGTCGTCTCCAGTTTAAATCAGTTTCTGCTCCAACTGCTCATGTATTTAGCTTAATTATTTAAATAGTCCCAACATTAAATCCAGATCTATTTTAGATATGTTCTGCATTTTTCTTAGCATAGTTTTACCTGATTAATTCTTTAAATTATTTTAGCGTCCTTTGTTATACTTCCTGGTCAAATCCAGTAATTAATAATGGAATTAAATACTTGTTGAATTTTCTCATTGGATCCAGTAATTATTCAGAGTCCTTCTGTTAATGTAAAATTTAAAATTTGATTTAAAAACAACCTTTTGTTACTTACGTTTTTAAGGATTAAAACGACGAACCTCATTTAATTTTGTACTATCACCATTATACAATGTATTTACTATAAACTCACTTTTTAATTCTTTCAGATGATGTGAACTATTCTTTAATTCATGTTAAACTGATTTGTTTACAAATTCGGTCGTATTTAAAAGGAATCGTCTATCTACTGACAAGCGCATAGTTCAACAATTAAGATTTAATACATGATTTTTACATACAAAATTTTGGGTATTTCTATGGATTTTTGATGTATAATTAAATTGATGCCCTATTTTTTGCACGTAGGATTTCAAGTTATTGCATTGGTTCTGTTAGATTTTCATTTTCCCTGGTCACGTACGTTTTGTTTGTACAATAAATTTGATGAACTTTGCGTTTATCACCATGCGGTATTTATTTGTCATCCATCAGGTGTTGGAATTAACCTTTCCGATCACGTAGTCTTAATTTATTTGATCTATTAAATTATATGCGTTTTGTATCTTACGCATTTTTTAAACCTGCTTGTTTAACTGGGATTCTTGTGCTGCAGCTTCCGTTCACGTTGTTTTATGACTTGCCAAGTTGTTTATTTAATTAAATATTCTAGAGTACTTTTCATTTCTTAAAATAATTATGACTATAGTTTATATACATGGCGTTGTCACCTGCTTTCCTGTCTAATCGTTGTATTTCTGATTTTTTCATAAAAATGTCTAGTTTTCTAAACCCTCATGTTGCATTCATGATGCGCACTGTACTAGAGATCCTATCTATCCCTAAATGACCCTATTAACGTAGCAATATATATATATATATACATATACATATATATTGTCGTGGAAATTGTAGGTTAAGAGGCATAAATAGGTCAAGAAAATAAAAAACGACCGTGTATATAGGAAATAGGAATAATTTATTTACGCGCCAAATTAATTAGTTGTGACATTGAAGACGGGCGGATAATCGCATACGTTTGTATTTATAAATCGGAATGTTAAATTTGCATAACGGGTAGAAGCTTTAAAGTACGTAAAAACTCAAGGATACGCATAATTAGCTTTAATATTTTTAAAAAAGTTGTAAATCACGTACATCAAAGAATAAAGAATGCTTTTGGATATACAAAATCAATAATGTAAACGCATATTTTCCATTTAACTAAACAAAGCGTTCGTTAAATACAAATCCTAAGAAATTGTATAAGTTAAACAACTGGGAAAATACGATTTTAAACGGACAAGTTGCTTCATAGAAAACTAGACAAATAGATAAACAGGTTCAAGGAACTGAAATGAACGTTAAAATATAATTCTGTAAAAATTTAATTAACGGTCGATACGAAAAAACAGATGGCTTGAAAGCAAATTGAGATGGAATATCCATAGCGTAAAGCAGACAGAAAGCACATATAATACGCGTTGGGTAAAACACTCGTTTAAAGTACACAACAAGTTTGGAGGTCAACCACAATATCGATTTTATGTTGTTTGAGTGGAATTATAAAAGAGACAACGAATATGTGTTAAACGAGGGAAGATAGTGATAGGGTGGACATAAAGAATGGATGAAAGGTGTGTGATTGGTTGAATGCTAAAAATTTTCATGAAGATTGCGACGGTTGTATTTTGTTGACCAGTTTTCGGATTAAAGCGACGATGGAATGACAAGTCCGTTACGTGCAAAATTTTTAGAATCAGTTATAATAGGGGAGCTTTTCA
Source organism: Platerodrilus igneus (assembly GCA_036346225.1). NCBI lineage: Eukaryota > Metazoa > Arthropoda > Insecta > Coleoptera > Lycidae > Platerodrilus > Platerodrilus igneus. The sequence continues at coordinate 505,021 of JARFIW010001360.1, forward strand.
AGTGAAATAGGGTACAAGAGGAGTGTATCGACGGATATAAATACACTAGGAGACGAGGTAAAGCTCTCTTACTTCGCTTATCCGTTTGACTACGCTTAGCTCTTAATGTAACATCCAAGTTTAAAATTATATAAAACAGTGTTAGTTCAGTCTGTCGAAAGTGAAATAAAAGTGTAACTTGCACAAGTGGGTGCTATTTAGTAGACGAGGCTGTAACTACATTCAACGAACTAACGAGGGAAGTTGCTAAAGTAAGCGTGCTGAGAAATGCTTGGAACGAGGATGCTTGGTGTTTGGTAGTTACGGAAGGTGATTTGCTTGCTCTGGACAATTATCTGGGTATAAACTTTGAAGGCGTCTGCAGAGATTTGGATAGCGATTGGGAAATGGTTTGATCTACACATAGCAGCAAGGCGTATAGAGCAACAACAAGGTTTTATGGACCACATCTTCGGAGGTAACAATGGAAAAAGCTTACTCCAAGTAACGAAATTAATTTCTATTGCTATTTCTTGAACATTTTGTGCTGTTATTTTGTGCTTGAGTGATTTGACACATTGGGGGTGTATTTTAGGAACACAAAAGCTTATTTGAAGGGTATATGTAAAGGACAATTTGTATTTATTATTTAAAGGTGTAAATAAATGACATAAAATTTTTGATCTAAGGAGTAAACGGGTCTTTAATGTTGTTTTAAACAAAGATGCTATGTATTTGGGCATTTAGAGTAACTGGGTTTATACTGAGCTCACCATAGACCAGAGTAAAAGTCAATTTAGCGTTTCAAGACGGGCCCATCTATTCATATAAAACAGAAACTGCCGAAATAAAGTAGAATCATGAAATTTTAAAAGGATTAATGATTGAGATTGTAATATTTTATGAAGCTGTATATTCGAATGTGTAAATATTTACTTGGTAATGGAAAATTTTAATTTGTATAAATAAATGGTTGTATGTTTGGTTGCATTATTTGAGTGGTAATTTTATTGAGCAGTGTATGTGAGAAAGAGCGAACTTAGGATGGTAAGTATTTATGAAGAAGCAGATTTCAGAGCTATCGGTGGTATGCAGAAATAAGGAGGCGTTCCAGAGATATAAGATTTTTAAATATTTTTCAGAAAAAATATTTAGGCAAGTTTCAAAGGGGTATAATCCAGAGAAATTTACAGCAATTTTTATGTTGCTCAATTCGTGAGGCGAAAAGAAAAAAGTTTATCTACGGTTATTCACAGCAATTTTATGTTGGCCCAAGCGTGGGGTAGGAATCCAGAATGGACTTCCACAGCAATATATATGTATATATATATATATATATATATATGTATATATATATATATTATTGTGTAATTTGTAGATACATAAGGTCATAGATCAAGCTAGGGTATATAGTCACAATCTACAAGTAAATTAATTAAGTATTTTATACAAATAAGATTGCACATATTCAACTTAAGGTAACAATGTAGGGTAATTTACTTTTGGTTAATTTATTTTAGTAAGCAGCTTTACATTTTATTTAGTTAGGGATAGCATGATATATTTATAGAGTAGAAAACCAAGGTTTAAAATAACACAATGCAAGCACCGCTTTTATTTTAATTTCAGATAGTGTAAGACAAATAGTATAAGCTTTGCATTGGATCGATATTTTGAAGGGCAAACTTGAAACCTTTTAAATATAGCATGTTAAATAAGAGCTTGTTTGGTTGGGGTAAGAAAATTGATAGTTTCTCAGAATGTAAACGTACGGTATAAGCAGACACGGATCAATATTCCAGACAGAGTAGGTTGTTATTAAAGTATATGTTAAACTTCAGAATAAACACGTGAACAAACACAGTTCTATAGCCTGTATCGATTGGAAAACTTGAAGAGAAATGAAGCGTAGTGATTGTTTGTTATAGATATACACGCTACAGTTTCAAAGTTAGGTAGGGTAATAGACAACTTGGGATTTTATAAGAAGGAAGCATAAGTAAGAACAGGCGATATATATGAGAAAGAAACATGTAATGTGTTTTGTTAGTTTGGAGGGCGTGAATCTTATTAGAACTGGAGTTCGTTAAGACTAGTTTCGTGTGTGTAGATAAAAAAGCAAATGAGATTCAGATATAAATCCATTCATTGTCATTTACTAATTATAAAAATACATTTCTGGTGCTTTTTATTCGCTGTAAATAGCATAGAATAGTGCCAGCTTTACACATTTCACGTAAAACGAAACTACAATCAATCTCGATAAGTATGCATTAAAAACATGTTTTAGTTACCGTGAAAGCAAATGTTATTTTATAACAATTATAAAAGTGCAAATTGTTTGCATTTGTAAAGCAATTAAAGCTTTGATTAATCATATAAATTGATTTCCGTGCGTGTATAACATAAATTTAATTAACCCGTGAATTAGACTAAGATAACAACAATTGCGATGCTCGTAAACCAAATCGGCCGGTGCGCTTTTGACATTAATTAGACGATTTCAAATTTGGAATTCCCAAAAATATCAGACCCCAATGTGACTAAAATTAGAATTAATTCTAGAAAACTCAAGAGAACCATGGCGTAATTAGATAAAGATTTAAATAAACGGGTACTTTATTAAAAAGGGATGTATTTGATTTCAGTCATTCGATTTGATTTAATCGATTCATGTCGATTTACGCGATCGACAATGTAATAGTTCATAATTTCGTGCCAACCAAGTAAAAGTAACGTTGATTGTGCCGTCAAAATAACATGCAGAGTTTTGATTTGAAATAGATTGAAGAATGGAATTTGTTAAATGCAGTTATCTGATTTTGTAATATACAATGAAGAGGAAAATTTAATACAAAGACCTACTTTAAAGCTAAATTAATTATTAAATTGAAGATGCAGTGTTGGTATCTGATGTTCTAAACGGAGATTTTAAATGGAAAACTTTTGTGAACTGAGATTTTGACGTCAATTTAAAAATAGAAGCAGAAGGTATATCATGCTGTTAATTACGAATGGGGTAAGCGCTTTGTGGATTTTGCATTTTAGATTGTTTGTTTGTAACTGATATTTGAGTATTGGTCATTCGAATTTAAGATAGAATAAGTCTTAATCATACAATATTTTTTGTAAGGATATTTACCAAAAAGATTGTGATCAGTGTTCAAAACACATTGACTTCTTTAAATAGACTATCTGTCAAGGATTTTTTGTCCAAGCAAACCTTACAAGCGTGGGAATAAAAGCCAGGTAAACTACTACAAAAGACGAGATTGTAGTCCTGTAAATTGTACGCAACATAAGGTGAGGAACATTTTGATAATTAAGTAAATAGGCACTCCTTAGGAATAATTTTATGTTTGAAAGAAACTATGCTGTAAATGGTATATATCCTTTTGTATGAGAGAAAATATTTTGGACTATATAGATGTTTTTTGATATTGCTGTGTTTGATATCTTTTTGTACCATTACTTCCGTTGAGCTAGCTAAGCAAAAAAAAGTAGGGTAGAAGGAGGGTAGAATCAATACTTCAATATTATATTATTTACACTGCTTTTTAAAATACCAGTTTCTAAAGCAATTTCTCTAGTGCTCAGATTCGGATTTTCTTCTATCATCAGCAAAACTTCTAGTTTGGATTCGTCATCAATTCGTTTTGTTATCATTTCACGCCTGGAATGTGTAACCCTACCTGTAGTTTCAAATCTGTTTTACAATTTTTCAAAAGCCACAGTTTGTGGCGTTTTCAAATTCGCATATTTGTGTTTATACATTCGACTTGCCAATAATGGGTTTCGATCAGCTTCACCAAACCAATACACTATGTTAATCAATTCCTGACTTGTGAAATTCATCGTAATAACAACAAATTTAAGAATCCATATACAATAATTTATAGCAATTCATGTTAGCAAGTTAGCAAGTTGTTTCTAATTAAAATAAAATAAAAATGCAATTAACAGCTATTTCAAATTTACAAGCCACTTTTTTTTTTATACAGATCGCAAGTTATAATAATTTCAAGTGCTTAGATATCAGAAATTGTTTTTAAGTAACGAATTTTCAGATAATGCAAGGTGTAATAACGTAATTTAAAACAGTTATACAGTCAAAAACATATTCTAATTGATCAAATTTCAAATAAATACAGTTTCCAATAATTTGAATCAATAATTTAAGGAATAAACGTTAATAATTAAAAGATAGTGATGTAATTTATAAATTTCAAGTATAAAATGACTCTATATATTGTATAAAATATTTATTTATTTAGCTGTTGCTATATCATTATGTACAATCGCACAACATGAGGTTCTTTAGGGTTGATAGGTTGTCACACCTCATTTGGCCTTGAAAATCTAGTCGGTAATCCACAGAGAAACTTGGTAAAGTACCTTGCTAAAGATTCGGTGTTCCCATAAAGTACCGAAAACCTTGATGGTACCAGATATGGTTGCCGCCTAACTCAGTGGGAAGGATAGTGTAAGTGTCAGAAGATGGTTCCGGAATACTATTGTGTGGGAAATACTGGTTTCAATCGGGAATTATCTTGAAATCCACCTAATCTCGAAATACGGAGAAGAAATAACAAGAGACTAAAATTTACACGAGGAATAATTTAGTACACTAATTTAAAACAAACCTAAAATAAACATAATAGTGACACTAATATAACTACTTAAAACTGTTAGCTGTACGAAAAAAAATGTTTTCGAAATCAAATGCCAAATTACCTGTTTATTATTCACGTCTCTATATAATAACAATATATTCTAGTATAACAGGGCTAAAATGTACTACCTTTACAATAATTGTGAAAACTCAGATATTTAAAGGTTAACTGTACCTGATTAAGTTTGCATGTTATATCTTTCAATGTTCTTCGCGAAGTTGCTACGTTTATTTTCGGGATAAATTAAATACCCTTTTTTACTGTGTTAATTCATAAGCCGCTTTATAATAATTTTGTTAAATCGATTCCGTTGCTATTCTTAAATCCTTCATCAACATCCTATCTATTTTACTTGTTTATCATAAACCCACTTTACAATAATTTTTTATTCAAATCTAGCTGCTTTGAAACGTAAAGTTTATGCTATAATTAAATAGTCAGTACCTTGTTTAAGGTATCCATTAACTGCTTATACAGTACGACCGTATATAATTGATTCTTATGTTATTTCCATCTAAAGACTCATCGAACTAAGGTCGCATACTATCCGACAAAACCGTGTTTTCCAGTTTCTAATCGTTTGATAACACCAATATTACTTTTTGAACTCTCGTTATTTAGTTAAACCAATTAATATTCATTTGCTTTTCCTTGTACACGATGAAAACAATCGTTATATTTTTGATGTTTCCGTTTTCTTCGGAATGATTTCGCGCACACAATACAGCGTGATAAGTAATGCTGGTTTTACAAATGTATACTTTTCGACAATAAATTAATTTCACCTATAACCATTCTAGCTTCTCCCGGTGGATAGGCCTATCTGATACCTTAGACGTAATTGATGAAGCGATGGCCGCCCCTTTTATATGGCACCAATTGCGTGGTCCTAGACCCTGCTGCCCCGCTGCGGCCTTAAGGACGTTGTGATAGGTCCAATATATTCAACACGTGGGTGAGTGTTTATCTACTATTCTTTTTGTATGAGTTTCATGAACTGGTTGAACCAGTATATTTCAGTTTTGTTAGATGATTACACCTTGTGGTTTTAAAATGATTATCATCTGTACGGGGGGGACACTCATAATTGATATAGTAACGATTGTATATACTTAATTTTATATTTAAGATGACGATTTAGAGCTTCGGTTTTTAGAGTTGGGATTTCTTTTTCTCTCTTTGTTACTTAATATGGGGGTAGATACCTAAAAACGGCAGCTCGCTATGTTAAGAATTGATTTTCCTTGGTTCTTTCTGACATGCAGATTGTTATTACTACTTATTTTCGTTTTCATTTGTTTTTGGTACTACTGTACTGATATAACATGTTTGTTTTTTGTTTAATTATATTCTTCTTTTATGTTGCATGTGGTGTTAATGAATGAGTGCGTGTATTATTATTTCAGGCCTTTTTCAATTTTTGTATGTATTATACCCCGCCCACTCACCGAATGAGCCCAGTCAATTTCTGAATTTTGTTTCATCATCATTTTTTTGTTAGGGTACGTCAATGCACGTAGCATAAATTCTGTCGCCCTGACGTGGGGTCTCCAAGTTTGTTTTGGGTAATTTTTGGCTCCGAGTTTGTTTTGCTTCTGGCCTGATCTTTTTGTACTGTACTGATGCTACTTATGTTTTCTTCCCGTACGTTCGAACTAGTATTTATTTCTTTTCGTTATTTCTTGTGTGGATTCGATCTTCTTAAATTTTAGTTTTCTTTTCTTTTTAATCGCTCAATATTATCGGTTGGTTAGTTTTAGATTATCGGACTTGTGTTTTCGCCAATAATGCTAGTACATTGAAAACGTTGGGGCCCTGTTCTTGTTCCTAATTTCTATTTTGTTCCTTCGCTCCTATTGGTGTCGGATATGTTTTAGATTATCTTGTATTCGCAATAATTTTTTTCTTGAGCTTTTATTGAGTTACGGCTAGCCTTCTCTTAGTTACTTTCTCCAAATTTCTTTTTTATTCTTACTAAAAATGACTGACAATAGGTTGGCGGTGTTTAATATGATCTGTAAGAGATGACAGAAGTCATCCGAAAGCATTACTAACTATTTCCCATGTATGACGAGCCTGTTTGGGAACTTTGTTCTTTTTAGTGAAGATGTTCAATTGTCCGTTTTGCTTAGTAACCTTGATCCATTTTATAGAACCCATTTACCTACCGCCCACTCCTTACAAGAGTTAAAGGACGAATGTCTGAAGTTGGAACCGGCGAAAACCGGCGAAACTTCAGCAACTCAAATTGCTTTACCATCAGTCTTCGCGCCTTCCAGAACGCTATCTGCAGGATTCCTGGATTTCCGCGACGTCTATCCATTCAAATGGAAGAGTTCGCTGAAATCCTTATCGTAGGCAATGAAACCCATGACTAAATCGCCGATCGCGATTATAGGCAATAGCTTTCTGGCAATAGCAGTCAGCTACTGGAAGTCAATTTCAGCGAGACGTCCGATGAGTGAATCCCATTGCACGCCCACACAGAGACGGTGTCTCTCTGGCTGTCGCTCCACCGCTGGGGGTGGGGTGGGTTGCTTGGGCAGGTGTTTCCTCAACTTGCGCAAGTGCTGGGATTTTGGCTGTCGGTGTAGAGACGGCTGTAGTAGCTGAGCCATTGACGAAGCTGGCGTAGGAGCGGTCTCCCACAGCAGCAGCCCCCGGCCTCGACTTTGCAGGACAGACGCTGACCGATGCCTTAGATGCCGTCTCGTGTTGCCCCTTGGCCACCACCCTTAACTTCGGAATGCAGAGCAGCCTCTATAGCTCGCTTGATGCGCGCCACCGCAGTTGACGCATACCTTACATGTGATTTTCCAATGCTCCACCCGAAGGTACTACATTGGCCAGGAAGTGAATTCTTTTACCTTGTAAATTTGTAATTTTGCCGAACCCTTGCTGTTCCAAGCAAGGTAGGCATCTTTAACGTGCGTGACAACATTCACACGCGGGACCTCCATTTTACCTCTCATCCGAACGAGGGTGTATTTTTGTGAAAAATGCTCGCCTAACATTTTTCAAGCAGACGGTGTCGGGATTCGAACCCAGTACCTTGGGCGTAGTAGTCACACACATACCACTACGCCACGGAGCCGCCAGTTGACGTACACCGTAGAAACTTCCCTGAAGCAGCTGCCGTTAGGTTGGTTGCCGGCGCACTTGACACACCTAGGCGTGGCTTTGCAGTTCGTCTGCGTGTGTCCGAATTGCTGACACCGATGGCATTGTCCTACTTCGGAATGCCGGTGCGGTATATCCACCTGTGGACTTGATCAAAGTGACTATGACCAGGGGCAAGGTTCGTCTCGGTCGCTCTTTGGCCATGCGTGCACACGAGAGTACTGGAAGCCCGCGTCCGTTGAGTTTCGTTCAGACGTCCATTGCTGCAATATCATCCGGGATGCCCCTCAAGACCACCCTGAGAGGCTTGTCGTCCTGCAGACGATAAGTGTGATACCTCTCGCCGCGTTCGGACAAAAAGCCGTGTTCTAACGGTAGTCGGTCGGGGTCGCCGGTGTGATACTGATCCCGTCCTAAGTGTTGTGCGCTCTGGTGAACAGTAATCTGCGACGGTTTAGCTCCGCCGCAATCGCCATCCACTTGTCCGTTTTGCGAAGAACGACGGGGGTGGGAGGTGGGGGACGCGGAGGCTCCATGCCTACGCAGGGTTCTCACTGATGGTATCGGATTCTATTTCTGCTGCTTCTTCTGGCTGCGTGGCAATTGGTTTATACCGATTCGTTGTCGACAGGTCGGCGGCGGTGGACGTCTTGGTCTGTTTCGAAATCTTCTTCTTGGGTACCGTAAATTCGTCGCCACAGGCCTCCTCCGAAGCGTCGTCAATGGCGCGCTTTAGGAGGTCCTTCGCTTCGGCGTTAAGGCCATCGCTATGTCCTCGTTCTCCATCGTTCCGTTAAATGGCGTGGGTAGCAGTGCAAGCACTACGCCGCTTAATGTAAAAAAGCGTTCCCTCCAGACACGCACAGTCGGTAGAATTACTCCCAGACTAACAGACTCACTAGCCCATTCAGCGCTTAAGGTGTGTTAAGCGAAGCAATTCAATTCAACGCCCGCGGGTTGGATTGTGGCGGAGATGATGACGGCCTCTTGCAAAAACGGGAGCGCCCGTAAGGTGTACAGCACCCACGCGTTAACAAGAAGCACTTTCGAGTTCCATTACGTTAATCCGGGACGATTATCTACAGATTGACGGACTCACCAACCCGTTCACAGCTCAAGGTGTCTTAGGCTAGACAATCAAACTGGATTTAATAGCGAAACTTTCCAGTATTAAGTACCACCAAAGTACAAAAGCTAATAAAAGCTTTCACACGTTTGCAGAACTAAACAAGGAGCAATTCTTTTTTAATGCACTAAAGTAGGTGCAACGCTTCGCTGTTAGGTCTTATAAAAACACGGGAACAACTAATTGTTTCCACGTGTTTACAAAACCCACTCAATTCTATAAATACAAGAGAACTGGTCAGTTCCCGCGCGTTTAACAAAATCGGTTACGATGATACGATGCAATGGACGTTGTTTCTAATAAACGTTGACCGTTGAAATTAAATAATACAGGAATGTATTATTCAATTGAAACCTTTGATGGCTACTGGATTACGGCGTTGAAATTGACCTCGTTGAACTAAATAATACTATAAAGTATTATTTAATTGAAATCGCTCTGGACTATGCATGTGCTCTCTCGTTGAAATCTGGATGACGACTCCAAGAATGCATTGAGGAAGCATTAGAGTTTTTAAATACATTTTAACCTATTTGAGGAAGTTTAGAAAAATATTAAGAAAATATTTGAAGCATTTGATAATTATGTTGCTCCTAGAAAGAATCTATGAAAAGTTTTTATTTTACAGTCAGAATCACTGGGATGATGAAGAATTCGAACACTTCTTAGTAAACATAAAGCATGTTAGAGTACTACTTGCGAATGTGAGAGATATAGAGATGCACATGATTAGGGACCTAATTGTATTAGGTATCCGCAGTCATGATTTACAAGAACGATTGCTTCGTACAGAAAAAGCTACAGCAATTAATAGTAGAAGTGGTGAAATAAGCAAAAATTTAGTAAAACACTTGCATAATATGCATAATATGGATGCAACCAAGTGCAGAAATAATGGCCTCAAGTCAAACAATAACAAGTTTACTAAAAAACTTGAATATTTATCTTTGTAAGAAATGTGGTTATAAGCACAACTTTCAAATCATGTCCTACATATGGAAAAATATGTGATATATATATAAGAAACCTAATCATTTTTCTGTGGGTTGTCAACAATTCGAAACAAGACAATCTAACAAATGAAATGCTAGAATGAAATGAGTTCGAGAAGTCCAGATTGTAAATAATGTTCTAGAATTAGAAGATTCTCTTGGTATTGAAAAACTGTTTGAATGTCTTCAAATAAGAAAAATTGGTACAATTTATGAAAGTCAATTTAGTCAGGTATACAATAAGCATAAGCAATGGTTTCGAAATTAAATACTTAATGATAAATATGGAATAAATTTTAAATTAGTGAACTTAATTTGCTACCATTAAGAATATACCGTGTGTTCGTTCTCATAGTCGAACATAGAAATTTAACATACAATCGGACATTTTTGATGATTGTTGCTCGCCAATTTATCGTACAGGAAAGATAATGTTATCAGTATAAGAAGAAAATTATTATGATTCAAATGATACCACTGACAAGACTAAAAGTACAATTACTATTTTAAAAAATTAATTAAAAATTTGACAGGTTGTAAATACGATTAGCCATGATTTTAATATTCGAAAGCATATTCGATTTGCCATAGAGTTTCAATTGGTAGGCTTAGATAAGAAAACTTCTGTGCTACTGTTGGTTTATTTGTTAATAAGCAGTCGACTTGTAGGCACGTGTTAAGGTTAATTTTTGTGAAAAATTAATAAGTATACTAACAAAGAAAAAGTTTTTATGGTGAAAACCTATTATAGTGGCGTTAATTTGCGAAGAGTTAGAGATTTATTTGCTGTTAACTTTAATGCAAGACCTACACCATCTATAAATACTATTGAAAAATATGTACAAAGAATTGAAAGCCGACCATGACACAGGAAATTGACAAATAGCTGATTGCACAAACGAGAATATTTTGGAGTTGGTTAATGCAGACGCAACATTCAGTTTGATTCAAATTTCAATTGAAGTTCGTTTAGGTGAATCACGGGTATGAAAAACATTAAAAAACAAGTTGAAAATGCAAGGCATTGTCGCAACGAACTTCCAAATGTAGACTTACTTTAAAACAATTTAAAGAAATTAAAATTATTATGTTGTAATAATTATAAGTATTCAGATAAAATACAAAAATTTATAAACAACAAAAGAGACATTTTAATATATTTTATTTTATTGAATAAATATTTTAAAAGCTATATATGTGTGTGTGTATGTATGTATGTATGTGTGTTTGTGTGTGTGTGTGTGTGTGTGTAAATAAGGGGGCATCATATTTCGATTCAGTTTTTTCAGAGGATTCTAAATATGTATCGCACATTAATTTTGGACCTATTTTAAATTTTTGATAAAAATTAATTCCCCGGGGGGGTCAGGTATCCGTGGTCAGATTTTGTGGGGGGTACCATATTTCGACTCAGCTATGTTAGGGGAGTCCAAATATGTATCGCACATTAATTTTGGACCTATTTGAAATGTTAATTTTCCCGACGGAATATCGCGGGGACACGGCGTCCCCGTGGCCCGATTTCAACTGACATCAAAACTTAAGCTCAGGACACCGAGCTGAATCGATTGATGTATCACACATTGATGTCCGAACATTAGAAAGGCCTCGGACGGACGGACAGACGGACGACAAATCGATTTCATAAACGAACGAAGTTCGTTGATTAATATCATCTTTTAAGCCATTCTGAACGGACCTGCACCTTGAAGAAGTTCTAAAATACTAGAACGGGTATAATGGCTTGCGTGTTTCAGTGAGCTAAAGAGCCGAACTCTAGGTTTAACCAAATTAGTAGGACCTTTAGTGAGGAACCAGACTAAGACAGGTCCCCGAAAGAGGGCAGCGGCTCTTTCGGTACTTAGATTGGCAGAGACCATAGGGGTCGGTATGGCAGTCTAAGACACACTACCGCGATGTGGAAGGCAACGGGAAACCACCACATTACCGCCCAAATATACAGAGTACATAAATTTTTATTAAAGATTTTTGGGGTAAAAAATTCCGGAGTTAAAATAGTCTCCCATTCGGATCTCTGGAAGGGGCTACTTTGGGGGATGTGATACGAAAGTATAAAGAAGGAGTCGTGAACATTCTGCGAGTCGAAGCGTGGAATGTTACAAGTATGAAGCAAGTAGGTAAGCTAGACAACTTGAAAATTGAAATGGATAGGTTAGTATTAAACATAGTAAAGACCAGCGAAATTCGGTGGCCAGAGGCGGGGGATTTTTGGAACGGAGAACTTTAAGGTAATTCATACAGAATCAGAGGGAGGAAATTTAGGTGTGGGAATAGTTATGCGAAAAAACATAGGACAACGTGTAGAAAACAAATTGACAAAAGAACGAAAGAGTACTCAAGGTTAGATTAGAATCTAAACAGGTAAATACTGTAGCGAGCTACTATTACCGCGTTTCACTAATTTATAACCGGTAATAACAAGAGTTTTTATTACTCACTGTTCACAAGTCTAATTAACAGTATATACCTTATTTATGGATGTTATCAGTCCAATTAACAATGAAGCACTATCACACTAATGCTATTTACAAGCACTAATATCTTCTTAAACTAAATTCTTAATCATAGGTCCATTAACAACACTAACACAACTATTTATTTATTACACTTTTGTCTATTTATATATTCTACAAGCTGTATGTACATTAGACACGTTCACATAATATAACATGTTTACTCATGGACTTTCAAAAACTCAACTATTTAACTTTACACGATATAATTTATATTCGACATTCTGATATAGACTAACTCTGTACTTCCTCATCGGTCTTATTTATACCCTGGATTAAAAAGGATGATTCATCCTCCTGTAATTGCCCGAAAATTTTCGGTCCCTGGAGAATATACAGTGCCTACGGCGCTTGAGTGTGTTTGACGTGTTGCCTAATAGTAGCTCGCAACAATACATTAATATTACAAATATACATCCACCACTTTTAGCTCTAGTGAGGAAAAGGTAGAGACGATCTACAAAAATATCGAGGACATACTAAGATACATAAAAGGACATGAAAATTTAATAATTACGGGGGATTTTAATATAGTGGTAGGTGACGGTAGGTAAGGAGCGGTAGTAGGTTTATTTGGTTTAGGTACGAGAAATGACTGGTAGATTTTGCGACAAGAACAATTTAACCATCACAAATATATCATTTCAACATCATGCTAGAAGACGATACACGTAGAAGATGTCAGGAGATATAGGAAGATATTAAATAGATTACATTCTTGTTAGACAACGGTTTTGGAGTTAAGTAAAAGACTGTAGAAGTTACCCAGAAGCAGATATAGACACTGACCACAACATCGTAATTATGAAGGCCGCTCTTAAATTTAAAAATCTGAAAAAGAGAAACGATAAAAGGCACTTTGACTTTGAGAAACTAAAAGATAAAGACATCCACAAAAGATTTGAAAAAAGCTCAAATGAATTTCTGAAAGATATTGGGAAAATTTCTGATACTAAGGAAGTAGAAACAGAATAGAATAACATTAAATCCAGCTTAGACATGTCGGCCAGAGATATTCTGGGGTATACACAAAAAGAAAATAAGAAGTCTTGGATAACAAAAGATATCCTGAATTTAATAGAAGAAAGACGAAAATACAAAAATAGATCACACGAAACAGGAAAACAGAGATGGAAAGTTATAAAATAGGAAATTATTTGCAAATGCAGGAAAGCTAAAGAACAATGGATTGATGAAAAGTGCAAAGAGGTACAAATTAAGATGAAAATAGGAAAGACAAATGAAACATACAAACTAATTAGAATGAATTTTAGGAATATAAAACCGTATAGTAAAAATATAAGAGACGCGGGAGAAAACGCCATAATAGAAAATGTATATAAAATGGATAGATGGCATGAATATATAGGGAATTTATATGTAGGAGAGGAACTAATAGCATTAGAACAAAAATCAGACATTGAAAGGCATGACTTGAAATATCCTATACCTAGAGTTGAGTTTGAATTAGCATTAAAGAGTATGAAAAATGGTAAGGCACCAGGTACAGATAAGGTGCAAGCAGAAACTCTAAAAACCGCTGGATAAGCAGTAACAGAACGTCTCTTCCAACTTGTAAGCTATACGTATGAAACAGGTGAGATACCCAAAGATTTCAAACGTAACATAAGCTGTTTTTTCTACATTTCTAATAAAAGTCATTTGAAATTTTGCTTATCACGGTTTTATTATAAAACTAATGCCAAAAACCTTAAAATTGAATTTATTTATAAATTACCTATATTCAACTTTGAGAGTGAACACTCGATATAAACAAATATTTGGAAATAGTTCTGATGAAGTAGATACAGAAAATTGTGTATTGTTGAGGCAATCGGGAGGGTTATCATATTAAGCCGTTGGGGAAGATATGGTTTTTGTGTAATATAGGTATGATAAAAATTTAGAAATTGAATTTTTAATAGTTGATTGTAATAATGCACCATTGTTAGGGTTGGAAGCGTGTAAAGATTTACAGTTAATCAATACCAGTAGTGTTGATTCTGTAATTAATATTTCAGGTATGGATAACAATAAGGATAATTTTATTAAAATAATGTGGCAATATTCGAAGTATAAAATAAAAATAGAATCTAATGCACAAGGTATTATAAACTCTCCCAGAAGACTTTCACACATTTTAGGTAATAAACTTAAATTAGATTTAGAAGAGCTAGTTCAAAGTTAAGTAATCTCTAAAGTTAATGAACTAAAAAATTGGTAAGCAATCTAGTTGTTGAAAAAATGACTGATTCACATCAGAATCCTTTTGATAGTTTCGATGTTTTGTTTTCTGAAAGGCTTGGATTCCGTATTTTTTTGAGTCGTTTTTTTGTTGTGCTGTTAATATTGATCTGGAGTTTTTTAATATTATGGCTTTGTTCTCGATTCTGTTTGTAATATTTTCTATGGTTGCGATAGATCTCGTGCTTTCAAAGTTATTTTGAACTTGTTATAATGAGGTGATGTGTTAATGATGAAGTTTTCAAAGATGGATCGCATGTGTGAATTGCTTTTGAAGATTATTTTTGGGAATGTTTATATGGAATTCGGTTAAAGAAAACTTAATTATTGTGGGTAACGCTCCTGTATAGTAATAAATGAAGCTTTATCGAAGATCGATCAATTTCTTTACGATTAATCAAAATCACAAGTTTAATGCGGTTTAGGATCTTACCCAGAGTAAGCGATTAAATAATGCCTTACTCAAAATGAAGTACTGGGATTGAGTTACGGTAGTGTACAAAAAGCGTAAGCATGTAAAAGAATCTTGCCAATAAACGTTCATCATCATTAAGTCTTCAGTCCTGGAACTGGTTAGATGCGTACCTCCATTGTTTGCTTTTCTGAGCTAACCTACACATTTTTCTGAAATTCCAACAGTGCATCTTTCACTATCTGCGTGCTATTGTCTGATATAGGTCTACATCCACCTCTCTTTTTTTCTATATCTGCTTGTAACATAGCCCGCACTATTCCCCAAAAATTCCTTAGAACGTATCCTGTTCTATGTCTTCTATTTTTTTTTTACACAAATATCTTTAATCTCCTACTATTTATACAACCTCTTTGTTATTAACTTTATCTGTTCATGCATCATCATACATCTGAAGCATAACATTCCAAAAGGATCCTTCCATTTCCGGTCTGCTTCTCCTACTGTCCCTATTTCATAGGCGTAAAGTGCTGTGCTCCACACAAATGCTTTTAATACTTTCTATGCTTGTTGTCTTTGGACATAGTCTTTGTTCTTTTTTGTTAGATACAGTTCGGTTCCCCTTCTATTGTTTTATAAATCTATACCCTATCTCACCGATATTCGGTGGTATGTAAATGGGGGTTAAACAGCCTGTGGCTACCAAGATCCGTCAACATTGAACATTTGCCGGATTAATAGTTTTCCAATAAATCCTTTTGCACAACCAAGATTAGTTGAAACTACTGCAGAACCGACACCTGTAGTTGTTTATAATAATCATTAAGTTTAAGCGCAATTATTTTTCGTCACTAGACTTACCGTCTTAGAACTGGTTGGACGTGTACCTCCACTAATTCTATTCTGACCTCGCCTACATTGTTCCCTGACATTTCAACAGTCTAGGTACAGCTCGGCTTTCCTTCTAGTGTTTTCTAAATATATGTTCTATTTCACCGATATTCCGTGGTATGGGAAATGGGTTAAGCAGTCTACGACTACCAAGATCCACCAACACATACATTTGCCGAATTAATAATTTTCCAGTAAATTCTTTCACCCAATTAACATAAGTTGAGAATATTGCAAAATCAGTACCTGTAGTTTGCTTATAATAGTTATCAGGTTTAAGAACAATTATTAATTTTTTCGTCATAAGGTTTTCCGTCTTGGAACTGGTTGTACGCGTAACTCCATTGACCTCTATTCTGAACTAGCCCTATACATTTTTCTGAAATTCCCAGTCTGCATTTTTGACTATTTGTGTGCAATAGTATAACGTTTTGCCTTACGAATGGGTTATTTTTTTTTACTCCTATATTGCCAGCTGAAATGCACAAGGATAGATGAAGAGGATTTACTGATGATGTAAAGAGCCCAAGGTTAGTTTAGATGGAAAGTG
Organism: Platerodrilus igneus; assembly: GCA_036346225.1. Taxonomy (NCBI): domain Eukaryota; kingdom Metazoa; phylum Arthropoda; class Insecta; order Coleoptera; family Lycidae; genus Platerodrilus; species Platerodrilus igneus. The sequence continues at coordinate 521,542 of JARFIW010001360.1, forward strand.
GCTCGTAGATGAGGAAACCTCCAAAGACTAAGCGGCTAGTCGAGCGATTTGCTCTGGGTAGAACATGAGCTTTAGGTCGGGGTTGGATTGCGACCAAAAATATAGTGAATATGGCGCCACCGAATTTTTGTATACAATGAAGACCTAATTTGAGTCTGTTTGTATAAGGGGAATGCGGAAACCTATACCCAAATACAAATACAAAAAATATTACGAGAACATAATCCTTATAGATGCTTACTTTACGGCTCGATATTGATCGTTAAAGATGCACTGCTACACCTGTAATCAGATTAAAACAAGGCTAACACAGTTGGTGCATTCACTTCAAAAAATTCATAATTAATAAGAATCAAACCTCCTTAATTCCAACTAATAATCATAGACTTGACCAAAATGAATTTCTATTCTTTTAAGTTGCAGTTGAAAATTATTTACAAATCTTTATCTTAACAAATTTACTTTAAAAATTGATTAAATTATGATTATGAAAAATATGTTCTTATATACTCAGTAATGTTCTCAACATCTGTATCTCACAAAAATAGAATGTTGTAATTTTTACATTATAAAAATCTAACAAGATTGTATTCTTGTAAATGTTTAAATTTGAGCTTTATGATTGATTGGATTTATACTACAAACTTTATTTGGCCTTGGTAGTACTACTTAGACTTCACATTAAATAGTAAAATATTTCAATTAATAATTAATGAAAAGCAAAATGAAACAATTTAGTTATCTAACTTAAATAGTTTGGTATTCAAATGATAGCTCTAATTTTTGTTAATCTTGAAAGTTAACCTTTATTCTACCTATATACCGCTATCTACCATTTTTGTTTGTACTAATAAAAAGATAAAAGTGAAGTTTTATCGATTCCTTTCACCAATGTTAAAAATAACTGAGGTCAATCACATAATAAACTAGGAAATTTCCACGTGAACAAACAACAACTTACTTGTTTGTCATTCCAAAAGTTACAGCTGACGTATTTAAAAACTCTAATTACATACCAGATGTTTATCCATCAGAAAAATACTTGCAATATATTTGGACCATCTCCGGAATATTAAAATAATTTGGAATCTTCTTATTTCAACAATAAACAGGTTAGAATTCTCCAAAACCACATAATCTAATTAACTTTGATTCAGAATATGAAACGAACATCACGTGCATCCACATCGAATAAATGAACCACGTTGGATTAATTACCACATCAAATAAAATTTCATATAAGTTTTACAAATCCTATAAGTTTTACATATCCTACAAGTTGCCTTTCCTATAAGTTGCATGCTATTCTAAAGCCAACCACTTTAATTTACGCCCCGTCTTGTGCAAACTATATTCTGTCAAGCGTCAACATATAGTGCTTTTAACGAAGGCGATTTCATCTTGAAATCAACTTTTATCTTCCTGTGTTTCCAACACCAGGTGTGCAACGCCATGTTCTTCTAAACAAAGAACGAATGATCTTCTCTAGCAACAGCTCAGGTGAAAGTGTCCTAATACGACGTATACTACCGCCTGACAACAGTTAACGATTTGTATAATTATCGAAGGAGGGAACTCTTATAATGACGCTCTCAAATGGTATTTTCTGCCACCGCTTAACTTATAATTTATGCTCGCAGTTGGGAAGCTTATATTGGATTCAACAACATGTAATAATTTTTACGTAGATTGTGTAAAGATATTATACTTGAATTGACTTTTTATAAAAATATTAACTTAAATATTTGTCAAGGTATTGCAGGAAAATAAACTTGTTACAATGGTCTAACCTAATTCTACTTCTACTTCACTTTTTTCTTATCTCTGCTGCTAATATATACCGCACTATTCCCTCATGCCTTAGTATGTGATCTATCATTCTATCTCTCCTATTTTTTACTGTTTTCCACATATTTCTTTCTTCCCCTGCCATTTCTAGTACCTTTTCGTTTTTAACTTTGTCTGTCCATGATATCTTCATCATACGTCTGTAGCACCACATTTTAAAGGCTTATATCCTTTTCCTGTTCGCTTCGCTTGCTGTACAAATTTCACATGCGTACAGTACTGTTCTCCACACATATGCTCTCAGTTGTAGTTAGAACTGTACACACGTAATTAACATTTAGTAAATAAAATACAAGAAAAAAGGGTTCTTTAAAACCTTGTAGCTTGAACTGTATACACGTGAACAACATTTATTAAATAAAAAGTAGGAAAAAAGATGTTCTAAACCTTGTAATTATATTTTTTTTACATTGCACCATTCTATCTTCAAAGTATTCAGTCGATACATAATTTGTTACGTACCCTGGATTAAAAAATATCCTACGTAACTCATGCATCTAAAGATAAATTGTCATGAACATTCCTACATCGAGCGATATGTGCAGGTTGAACCTGCATACCATTTTGAAGAGGGCATTAATTTCAATTAAACTTAATCTAAAAATAGATTTCCTAAAAAATAGATAATAATCTTGATGTATTTTCATTGTTTCTGATTTATCAATCTAAAATGTATTGCATAATTTGTGCCACCTATAACCTTAAAAGTGAGCATATAAAATTGCTGAGTGAGCTATAAATTATCCTTTGTACCTTATGCATTATGAAATAGATAACCTTGAAATTAATTACAAATTCCACCGTTAGGAGGTGCTTTAGGCCTGAACTTTTAGGTCAGAATCGGCATAGCATATTTGACCTTGGTGAACAACCTGAAGTAGAGACCTCTAACTGGAAGTAAGGGTTGCGTGTGATCCAGAATCGGCATAGCATATTTGACCTTAGTAAAAAACTGTAAGTAGTAACTTGAAACCGGAAGTAGGTGCTTGGATATGGAAGAATGTTTTGAAAGCAGTATAGCCTGTGGACCGGAAATGTTTTGAAACCCGTACAACTTATCTACTATCTTTTTAAATGACGCAATCAAATTTTTCAGTCGCATAAAATGAGCATTGATTTTCAAGTGTATTAAGTATATCTTCGTAAATTTTCGTATCATTTATCCCTTTCAAATACAGGTGTTTGATAATGCTCAATAATCTGATTTGCTGATTTTTATATTTGCATTCGATATGCTTTCTTTTTAAAATTTACTGCACAGCAATATTTCAATTTTTTTAAGTAAGATTTAACGGTCATAGTTTTAGTAAGTCTTTATTTATTACCATGATAATAAGATTTTATGTAATTTAATCCTCCGTTTGGTTGATGGGTCCAGTCAGACCTTCTTCAATTCAAAATGTAAATTTTAAACAATTCTATTGGAGCAATCGATTCTAAATTTCGTGAATTTTTCTAAAAAATGATCCTCTTTCATTTCCTTGAAATTCCTTTGAAATTCCTGCTATAAAGAGATAGCTATAAAAATTTTAATTTAACTATACTTCGGTTCGGTACATGTGGTCTCGTCACACCCCTATATATTTTGTATGAGATTTTGTGAAATTTGATATATTTTTCATTCAAACTGATATTCCTAAACATTTAGCATTATGTCTGTACATAATCGCATGTATTTTTACGCACACATATTCGTATTTATTTGTTTTTGCATATACAGACAACGACGCAGTCCTTCTTTGTGTTTATGTTTATTTATCATACTTGAAACCGGTTTCTCGGCTCCATTGGCAATTGTGTTCTCACATGCGCACACAAAGTTTCGCACGCATCAATATACGCACGCTTTATGTTCACTTTTATGTATTGCCTACTACTAGGTATTGTTCTCTTTGTTATTGGGTCAGTTTTACAGCAACCGGTGAATGTATAAGATGTTGTGCTACAAAATACATTTTATAATCCAAATTTATGTTGTCATTTTATTTGATTCTTGGAAATGTGTGATGATGAAGTGGAATTTGTCTACAAGACGCGATTGCTCAAACGAAATTCAGATAGTGCTTTTCACGCACAATTGGCAGAGGTATTATCTTGAAACACACAACGTAATCCAGAATCATAAATTGTTGACGAAGAGCCTGATCTATTTGAAGTCGACGACAACAATAATGATTTTGATTATTTGCCTGACGAAGATACTTCTGATGTTGAAACAAATTTGCAAATCGAAGCAAACGAAATTTTTGATAGTGACGAAAAAGAGGGAGAAATGCAAGCTGAAACTACTGCAAATGATGCATTTTTTTTTTGTAAGGATGGCACAAAGTGGAGTAAATCGAACCACTTTCAGTTGGTCGATTGCGCCAGTACAATATAATGCGTTTTCGAGTTGGCCCAAGAGAACAAAATTCTATTCCGGTTGAAGTGTTCAAAAAGTTTTTTTTTTTCAACCGACATTTTATTTATCATTATAAACGAAACAAATCGCTATACAAGAAATGCTGGTTAAACATGGAACGAAGCCAACCCATAGAAGAAACAAAGAGTTTGATTGGATCTCACGTGCACTGAACTAGATGCATTTATAGGTATCTTTTTGGCCGCTGGTGTTACCCACAATAACATGCAAAAATCAGAAGTTCTGTGAAATACAGTCAGTGGCGGTTCCGTGGTGTAGTTGGTATGCGTGTGGTTACTATGTCCAAGATCACGAATTTAAATCCCGACACGGTCCGCATGAAAAATGTTAGGCGAGGATTTTTCACAAAAATACGCCCTCGTTCGGTTGAGAGGTAAAATGGAGGTCCGCGTGTGAGTGTTGTCACGCACATTAAAGATCCCTACCTTGCTTGGAACATCAAGGGTTCGGCAAAATTCAAAATTTCCATGTAAAAAAACTCGCTTCCTGGCCAATGTAGTACTTTTGGGTGGAGCAATGGAAAATCCCATGTAAGGCATACAGACAGTAGGCGGCTGCGTGACAGAGTTGATATGCGTGTGACTACTACGCCCAAGGTCCCGGGTTCGAATCCCGACACGGTCCGCTTGAAAAATGTTAGACGAGCATTTTTCACAAAAATACACCCTCGTTCGGATGAGAGGTAAAATAGAGGTCCTGCGTGTGGGTGTTGTTAAGCACGTTAAAGATCCATACCTTACTTGGAACAGCAAGGGTTCGGCAAAATTCCAAATTTTCCAGCTAAAAAACTCGCTTCCTGGCCAATGTAGTACCTTCGGGTGGAGCATTGGAAAATCACATGCAAGCCATACAGACAATGGCGGCTCCGTGGGTAGTTGGTATGCGTCTGACTACTATGCCCAAGGTCCCGGGTTCAAATCCCAACACAATCCGCTTGAAAAATGTTAGGCGAGCATTTTTCATAAAAATACGCCCTCGTTCGGATGAGAGATAAAATGGAGGTCCCGTGTGTGAGTGTTGTCACGTAAGTTAAAGATCTCTACCTTGCTTGGAACAGAAAGGGTTCGGCAAAATTCAAAATTTCCTGGTAAAAAAAACTCGCTTCCTGCCCAATGTAGTACCTTTGGGTGGAGCATTGGAAAATCAAATGTAGGACATACAAACAGTGAGGCGGCTCCGTGGCGTAGTTGGTATGCGTGTGATTACTACGGTGAAGATCCCGGGTTCGAATCCCGACACGGTCCACTTGAAAAATGTTAGGTGAGCGTTTTTCACAAAAATACGCCCTAGTTCGGATGAGAGGTAAAAATGGAGGTCTCGTGTGTGAGTGTTGTCACGCACGTTAAAAATTCCTACCTTGCTTGGAACAGCAAGGGTTTGGCAAAATTCAAAATTTCCTAGTAAAAAAACTCGCTTATTGACCAATGGAAGATTACATGTAAGGCATACAGACAGTAGAGGCTCCGTAGCGTAGTTGGTATGCGTGTGACTACTATGCCCATGGTTCCGGGTTTGAATCCCGACACGGTCCGCTAGAAAAATGTTAGGCGAGCATTTTTCACAAAAATACGCCCTCGTTCCGATGAGAGGTAAAATGGAGGTCCCGTGTGTGAGTGTTGTCATGCACTTTAAAGATCCCCACTTTTCTTAGAATAGCAAGGGTTCGTTAAAATTTAAAAAAAAAACTTGTTTCCTGGCCAATGTAGTACTCTCGGGTGGAGCATTGGAAAATCAATGTAGGGCAGCTATGTCACATAAGCGTTTTCTCCAATTGCCGCGATATATCCGTTTTGATGATGGACGTACGCGTATACTTAGACAACAATCAGACAAAGCAGCACCAATTCGTGTCATATGGAATTTTCTAAATGAAAATCTCGCACAACATTATGATCCACACGAAAACTTCACTATCGATGAGCAATTGTTTCCATATCGCGGTCGCACAAAATTCACTCAATACATTCCATCTAAACCAGCTAAATATGGCATAAAAATATGGTGGGCATGCGACTCTAAAACGAAATATCCTTCGCAAAGAATATTGTACACAGGACGCGAAGGTGACGAAGAACGAGAAATAACGCAAGGTGAAAATGTGTTGCTGAACCTTTCACGTCGTTACTGCCACTGCGGTCGTACAGCAATTGCAGACGACTTCTTCGCAACATTAGAAGGTGTTAAGCGACTTGCTGGTCTTGGCATTACATTTGTGGGTACCATTCGATCGAATAAACGATGTATTCCACATGAAATAAAATAAACATCCTTCTCGTCCTGTTCTTTTATCTCATTTCGCCTTTTATGAAATGGTTTCAATATGCAGCTACGTGCCAAAAAAGAACAGGACCGTAAATGTACTTTCTTCAGTTCGTTATTCCAATGCTTGTGTGGATGAAGCATTGACACCGGAAGCCATTGCATTTTACAATGCAAATAAGTTGGGGTAGATTGCATAGATCAAATGACCACGTATTTTACAATGAAACGCTCAAGGGCACGATGGACTTTGGCCTTTTTCTTTAATTTATTGGACGTGATGTCTCTGGCTGCATTTTGCATATGTAAAGAAATCGATCGACTCAACAAGTCAGATGCCAGAAGAAAATTCCTCGATGTACTCTCTAAATCATTGGTTGTATTAAACGTAGAAAATAGAATGAATAACATGCACATCATGAAGCCACATTCTACACGTATAGCATTTGAAGCTTTCTTTGGACGTATGTATTTTGTTTTTATTTACATTTCGGCTCCTCTTTTTCATTCCGTTTTATTTGATTTTGTTTTGTTATTCTATTCCATGTATTCGAAAACCAAAGTGGACCAAGTACATTGGAGAAAAAAAAGAGGATGCGTATTTTGTGCACAAGGAAGCAAGAAATAACGTCGTAAAACTAGTTTTTTCTGCGAAAAGTGTTCGGAAGCTGTATGCCAGCAACACTCAAAAGTCAATTATATTAGCTTCAAATGCGTAGACGAAGATAGATAAACCTAAAAATATTTCAATACACACAAAAATACACATAAACATAAAATATGTAAAAATCAGTGATAAAAATAAATTTTTTAGCTGGAGTATAACCGAACATTTATTGCTTTTTTACCTAAATTTATCAAAATGCATTTTTCCCATACATTTGCATAGAAATACATAGGGGTCTGGGTAGACCACATGTACCAAACCGAAGGTTCTAGGAACATGTGCCGAACTAAGGGTTAAGGGAGGTCTAGGCTAACTTTATATCAATACCTCTTCGTACTAATGATTTGGATGCATTTTGAAAATAACAAACTACAATAGGTTATTAAAATGTGTAGCCTAGATTCTGGCGTCAACTTCACACCACTACCGCAACTACCGTGTCGCAGGATCTGCGTTATTATACCTACCTACTACTGATCTCAATCTCGCATGAAAAATAAGAATTCGAAAAATCTTAAACATTCTGGCGTTTTTATAGTTTTCGTACCGGCGATTAGAGATGCTATTAGAAAATGAACTATAGTAAAAAATAAGTAAATCAAGATTACAATTGTTCAATAACGAAGTGACAAAGAAAACGTTTTTGTTGTTAAAATGCAGAATGTCAAAAAAAGATTGTTTATACGTATTTATCTTGGATAAAATAGCGAAGTATTGGTTCTAGCATGAATGGTATAAATTATTTAAAAAAATAGTATTCTGTTACATAAAAATTAATAAAGATGTTTTCTAAATCAATTTGAATATCAATGTAAACAAAGCCACCATATAAGATAGATTAAAATATCAAGACGTCAAGCACTTTCAAATGCCATTGATTGCAAATTAATTCTCTTGTGATTTTTAAGGAAAACAATTCAAGAGTAAATAAAAGTACAGCTGATATTTTAAATGCCATTACATGTTAACATTTGTTAATAGTCCTCTAAAACCTAAAATGTACTTCCTCATCTTCTGCCGCAATAAATATACGTGCCATATATTACAGGGCCGTTCAACTCGAATGAACTCTTACCTTTGGTCATCTGACTAATTCTTATTTTTCATAGAAAGCGAAAGTAGGTTGTAGTAAATAAATCACCGTTAAAGATGTACAATTTGTAGGTCAAAACGGTTTATTACGTTTTTAGTGCTAATTAGATTGATATTATAAGCTATTTTCCATTTAGACAATCTCAAATTTCTGTAACGTTTAGCTATCATCACTATAATAATTTTAGTATCTAAATAAACGTTGCTTCAATTTGCGCAACGCTAAATTGGCATCTTTTTATGTCGAAAATTGAAATAACTTTGATCGTAAGAATTTTATTACAGTAGCAGAGAAGTAAATAATAGGGTTTTACTGTAGTGTTTAATTCGGTTTTTTTCAACAGAGCGATATATTGGTATCAGTCATTTGTTAGTAAATCAGATCACTGAGTCAATTCTAAATGATAGCGCTTAAGTAAACATTCTAAAGAGTTTTGAACGCATCATCACCACATTGCTACATCGGCTCTTTTATTCAGGATTTTTCCAAGTAGATGGTTACAGTGTGAGATAGAAATATTTGAAAAATACATGTTTTTTAGAAAATTTAGTTGCGTTAGTTTTTCGTCCAAAAATATATTAAAAATAGCAAGCTCTTCCCGAAAATTGTATCCAGCATGTGACGTACATTTTTGAAAAGTATTATGTTCTATATTTTAAATGTGCTACAATTTTTAATCTAAGATCAATCATTTCGTCGAGAAGACCATTTTTAAAAAATGGTCAGTTAAGCGTTAAAAAAGTGCCTCACAAAATATTTTAGTAAATAATTAATTGTAGGAGAGTTTTGTATAGTTAATTTAAGTACATTACAGATATTTGGGTAATAACGTTTTCTAAATTAGGAAATTACGCATATTAAATGTGGTCTGGGTGTTTCCTGGCAATCGTTTAGAAGGAATAATCTATATTATCGCATAATTTTGTGGAAAAAATATTTTGGACACGTTATTGTCCTAAGATAACCGCCCATCACACTCTTCTCTTTCCTACCTGGTTGCTATGAAACTCCAAACATCTTATCTCCCTCTTTTACCTTTTCTATTTTTTTCCATTTTATTCCGTTCCTTTCGAACCCGTGGTGTAGTTTAGAGGGTTGTTACCTTATGATATTGAGCCGTAGGTGTGGAAACCACCGTCTGGTTTTGAATTGCTACTGTCTTCCGCTGCGTTCTATACTAGACCCGTTGACAGTGCAATTTGTTTTCAGTTCCTACGGGCTTATTCGCCCTTGGGCGGTTCCCTGGATTAGTTGGTTTGCGCATGACTACTAGACCTAAGGTCCCAGGTTCGATTCCGGACACGGACCGCTTGAAAAATGTTAGTCGAGCATTTTTCAAAAATACGGCCTCGTTTGAATGCGAGGTAAAATGTAGGTCCAGAGCGTGAGTGCGTTCAAAATGCATCGAGGTATTTCGAATTTTAATAATTCAGACAATTGTTTCAAATAATTCTTTCATATTTAATGGAGGATTTTCGTTTAAATCTAACTCCAGAATCTACAAATATTAGATTAAGTGTTCGACAAAAAATACTAAAGATGCAAATGGCCCCAGTGATCAAAAATTCTAGCCACTTCAGAAACATATTACGCTTCGTGTAATTCATCGAGATAAAATTAGCATTAAAAAAATCCCTTATCAGTTGCCACTGAAAACTTAATATTTTTGACAAGTTATTTAGATCTTCTAAACAAAAAGTCGTTGGTTAACAAGACTGCTCCAGTGATTCTTCAAGAACCTCAGCGTCGTTGCTGTTCTACTTACGCAACGTAAAGCCACCAATGTTACAAATTTGATTTGATTAAAAAATTACGCGTTTTGCTTCCTCCACAGAAGAACTACCACTTAGCACATCGTCAACATAGGTGTCTGATGCTAAAACTTCAGCTGCACAAGGACATGAGGTAGTCCTTAGATTACCCTCAACGCTAAACATGGAGATGGAGCAATTTCATAAATGACTATTCAACGGATAGGATCGACCATTTAAATTTTCAAGCAATATTTTAATATTAACGATGACCTAGCGCAACCAAAATCTTCCTGTGCATCTTCTTGATGTCGGCTGTAAATACCACCGGATCCATGCAAAAGCGTAATTAATAATAAAACCATAATATCTTTCTGCAACCGAGGACTAACAAAAAAACATTCATTTAAAGAACCAATAGGCGCAGAGGCCTAAGGATCAAAAACCATCCTAAGTTTGACTGTTGAGCTCTCTGGTGTGACGACGGCATGTTGAGGTGTGTAGTATTCTAACGAACCATTTGATGAATCTTTATACGGTAACAGACAAGAAGTCATACAACCACTTTCAATGTAATTCTCTGTAAAGTCGTGATATAAAGTATATAAATGACAATCATTTTTTAAAACGTCACTCCAGTAAGAGAAATCTACGAATGGCGATCTCTCGAGAATCAACAAAAATAGTCTCTGAGCCCGTGAACGGCAACATAACCACAAAACAACCATCATCTTCTCTAAAATGGATCTCAACAAAATGCTTCTCACATGCTTCTGCAGCAGATGTTAACCTACATGAATCGGAAACGTATTCTAACTTCAAAAAATGACGCAAATTAGAATCTAACGGTTCCACAATCGCATATAACGAAGTGCATGACGAGACAGCAGAAACCAGTTTTCATGTTAGTATCGAACCCAATGTTGTTTTTATGGCAACGGATCCATCCAGTGAATTTATACTAGATTCATTCAACAAAATATGAGCGAAAATAAGCAACATTTCTATTTTGCGGGTTTATCAAAATTATCGTCCGCTAATTTTAAATCGGACGTTTGCGACCACTTATTTGACAGCAAGTGTACCGTAGACAATTTTCCAGAAATTTCCGGGAGACTAAAGATATCCACATCATATTAAGGAGTTGTCTGTTCTCTGGGACAAGTTTTACATGACGATGCACCTGAAATCAGAGACGCTGATAATCCCAAGCCATCTACCTATACCGAAATATTCGATTTATTCAAAGACAGACGATGGCGACGTGCGTTAATCATAAAACATTTCATGCTACCATTATCCAATAGAACTTTTACAGTTTCGCTCTTCCAAATCCATCCCTAGTATAATTCTATTATATGTATTATGCGTTATCTAGTTACCTTAACTATGTATTTATAACTTGTTTAGTTTTGGCATTTATAATTGTCAATGTGTTTTACAAGGTGTAAGTATTTTGCAAACGCCTACACTTTTTAAAGCCAGAAAGATTTGATTCTGGGACAGATATAGTGAATGCGTCTAAGGTGTGCAGTCATTGGTTGCAAACTTTTAAAAACTTTTTAGAAACTACAGAATCCACTTCAAAAAATAAGGTAAATGATAAAGACAATTTAAAACTCCTTGTTCACTACGTATCCCATTCAGTTTATGAACATATTAGCGACTGGAACACTTAACGACGAGGCTGTGAAAATATTAAACGGAATTTATATTAAACAAACTAATGAAATCTTTGCTAGACATGCTCGTGCCCTAAGTAAACAGCAACCTAACGAAAGCATTGATCAATATGCACAGGTTCCGAAGCTTTTAAGCAAAGGGTGCAATTTTAAGCCTGTAACTGCAGAAGAAAGTAAGAACGAATACCTAAGGGATGCTTTTATAAACGGCTTACTAGCATCCGACATACGTCAACGTACACTAAAAAATCATACTTTAAGTTTGGAAAAGGCTATAGAAATAGATAGAGCTCAAGAAAATGCCCTAAAACAGTCTGAATGTTATTTTAGTTAGCAAAATTTTGTGTGTCTTGAAAGATCAAAAAGAAATTCAATCGGACATTTAATCCCAAGTTTCAACTGCAATTACACAACTTTGTTACTTTTGTGGTTATAAAAGACATTCGAGAAACCAGTGTCCAGCAAAGGATGAAATTTGTACTTACTGCAAGAAAGGAAGACATTTTGCAAAAGTCTATTTGAGAGCAAAGGCATTTAGAAATAAACAACCCTTTGCACCCACCCTTTTCTTCAATTGTCGCCAGCTATTACCTAATTCTCTTAGTTCTCTATCCAAAGCTTTGGTAAAAGTATATGTAAACAATATGTGTGTAAACGCATTGATAGATACAGACAGCTCTGAATTTTTTTTTAACTATGAGTATGTATTGCATCATCAGCTAAAAATTTATCCAAGTAGTGGGAAGGTGTCTTTGGCATCCACATCCTTTTCTTCTGAAATAAGCGGATTCTGTGTAATAAACCTTGAGATAAATAATTATAAATACGAAAATTTTAAGATTGCAATCCTTCCTAAATTATGCAAAGATATGATCATCGGGCATGATATCATGAAAAAACTCCCATCCATTGACATCACTTTTGGAGGAAGAAGACCTCCTTTGTCAATTTGCTGTCTTATTCAAGCCAATGTAGAACCGCTCATACTTTTTGGAAATTTGTGCAACGAGTGCAAACCTATAGTTACAAAATTTCGAAAGCAATCTTACGAAGACGAGCTGTTTATAAAAGACGAAATTAAGTAACTTTTAAACAATCAGATCATAGAGGAAAGCATATAACCTTGGCGAGATCAAGTATTAGTTATAAAAAATGAAAACCATAAGAAACGTTTGGTTGTGGACTACTCCCAGACTAGTAATACATATACCCTACTAGAAGCCTATCCACTTCCTAATATCGAGAATCTTGTTTCCAAAATAGCTAAACACAACATTTTTAGTACAATCGAATTGAGAAGTGCCTATCATTAGATTCCTATACGAGACGCTGACAAATTGTACACCTCTTTTGAAGCAGCTGGAAAACAGTATCAATTTCGTCGAATTCCTTTTGGATAACAAGCGGAGTTGCGACGAGCACTAGGCACGTTTTCACAATATTCCAAATGGATTTCCAGTTTTTCAGAGAAAATTTACGACTTGATAAACAAAAAAATGTTTCCTTTGAATAAGAATTTGAAACGAGATTTTAAAAACTTGAAGCAAAATATAGCTGACGCTTTGTTATGGTCAATTAATGACCATGATTATTTAGTTGAAGAAACATATGCTTCTGACTTTGCTATAGCAGCAACTTAAAGTCGAGCAAACAGACCGGCAGCATTTTTTTCAAGAACTCTCTCAGGTCCTGAGCAGAGGCATTTATCTATAGAAAAAGAAGCTTATGCAATCGTCGAAGCATTAAAAAAATGGAGACACTATCTTGTTGGCCGTCATTTTAAATTAATTACTGATCAAGAAGCGGTGTCGTTTATCGAAAGCACGCAAGCAGAATTAAAAAAGAAAAAATTCCAATATGGCGTTTAGATTTATCACGTTATAAGTATGATATAATCTACCGTCGTTGCTGATACTTTTTCTAGGGTATGTAATGCCAATAGTAACAATCCTTTCGAACTTCATTCTCATCTATGCCACGCTGGAATAACTAAAATGTTTCACTTTGAAAGAAGCCGTAACTTACCTTACTCTTTGGATGATGTACGAAAAATGATCGCATCTTGTCCTATTTGTGCCGAAATTAAGCCAAGATTCCTTAAAAACTGTTATGGTCATATTATAAAAGCTACTTATCCTCTTGAACGCCTTAACATAGACTTTAAAGGTCCTCTACCAAACACTAACCAAAAGAACTATATGCTTACAATAATTGATGAATATTCCAGATTTTCATTTGCGTACCTCTGTAAATATACGAGTTCATCTACTATTATCAAGTGTCTCATCAAGCTATTCTCTACTTTTGGAACTCCTTTATTCATTAACTCGGATCAAGGAACTTTCTTCATGCCAAAGGAAGTTGTAACCTTCCTTCAGAATAAAGGCATTTCTATCAGTCATTCCACATCATACAACCCTGAAGGAAACGGTCAAGCAGAACGCTACAATGGAATAATCTGGAAGACGTTATTATTAACGTTAAAGACTAAAAATCTAAAACCAGAACGGTGGGAAGTAGTGCTGCCAGATGTTTTACATTCTATTCGTTCATTACTACGTACGTTTACAAATTGTACACCACATGAACGTATGTTTATGCACCATAGACGATCCACTTTTTCAGAGTTTGTATTTTTAAGAAAACAACAGGGTAAGTAAATATGATCCTTTGGTAGAAAAAGTTAGATTGATTACCGCTATTCCTGAATACACTGTAATACGCTGTGAGAATGGTGTAGAATCCACTGTTTCTACTAAGCATTTGGCACCTATGGGTGATACGTTACTAAATACTGAGACCTCTAGTAGTAATCTAGATACCGACAAGACACCTCTCCCTTTAGAAATGGTCAATCCTGAAAATGATAACAGCGTGGAAACTCTTGAAAATGATAACAGTAGAAACCATTCAGAAGTTGGTTGATCCCCTAAAGACCGTAAGAGGCCCACTTTTTTGCATGACTTCGATTGACATAAGCAAAAGTGTAGGGGGTGATTGTAGTATAATTCTATTATATGTATTATGCGTTATCTAGTTACCTTAACTATGTATTTATAACTTGTTTAGTTTTGGCATTTATAGTGTTTTACAAGGTGTAAGTATTTTGCAAATTAAAGCCTGCACTTCTAGGTTGTTCTCTTCATTACACCATCATAAACGGACACTTTAGCCGTAGTACACACGGTGACTGTGTTTGATGATCTTACCGAAAATAAGCTACTACTGGCAGTAGAATTAGTTTCCAATTTAGTGGTTGAGTAAGACGACAGAATTAGTGATGATGAAACCACAGATAGAGAAGATATATCCACAGGCAAGGAAGATGAAAATCTGCACAGTTTCTTTGATTTACAATTACTAGCATGATGCGAGTCTATGCAACAATTAATGCACAACCTCTTTTCTTTAACAAAATAACGTTTCTGGAGTCACTTTCCAGGAAACGTTTCGCATTGATATAAATAATGTGTGACCTTGCAAAAAACACACTTTTATTTATATTTGATATTGTCGCAAAAGACGTGTGAGGTTGTGGTTTTGATTACGCACTCGGGCGTTTTTCTAATTCACGTTCTTACTGTGTGGTTTGAGATTTAATTTGGGATGCTAATCTGCTAACACAATACTGTTGAACTTCAAGCGCCTTACAGTGCTTTACAATAAACGATTTTAATTCCCCATACGTTGGGACATTTTGATTATTTTCAACTCTAAAGATTTTAGTGAACCAATATCCAATTTTTTTGAAAGCATATTCAAAAGAATTAAATCTAATAAATCAATTTTCATTTGATTCAAACCAGCTAAATTTTCTACAAAGCAATTTAGTAACTCTTAATTCTACACATGAGTTGGATCGAGCTTTAAAAATATTTTCTAACGCTAAAAAGTACGCATTTGCTAATAAACGACATTCATAACGCTGAACAATAATCACCTCAAAATTTTTACTGGTCATAAGAAGATGACGAATAAGATTTTTCGAATTTGAATCCAAAGAATTAAGCAAAAAAATATTTTTCAATAGGCAACAAGTACTGATTATCATAAATCAAATTTTTGAAGTTGCAACAATAAGCATTAAAATCACAGAATTTTCCAAAAAAAATTTTCTATTGTTATTCGCGGCAGTCAAATATCGCTACTGCTGCTAATACCGGTATGTGATGTATTCTCAAGCGAATTTTAAGGTTTAATACCAATGAACTAAACATTCCTACAAACTGAGCATTAAAAATTTTAATTTACAGTAATATTTTATCCAATTCAATAAATAACAATCTAACTTCGTGAATACCTTCGGCATTTTCTTCATCCGAAATATAATTCTTGCTTGATTTCAATAGCAGCTTTAATCATCCATTTTATGTCCATCCAATTTTCGCGCATTTTGTCCAATTTCTCACTACTATGTAATAATTCAGGTATCCTGTTGACAGAATCCTTAGCGTCCAAAATTAGGCGATTCATTAAAAGTCTGAATTGCGTCATTATACAAGCAAATGATACGATACAATTCCAAATACCAATAACCATAATTTGCTGAACTGCAGTCAGTAATAAAATTGTAATTATGAAATTTTAACCAGGAGCTTTAAAAAAACGCCAATAAGTAACAAAACCAGTTAGAATGACGTTCATGTTGTTGAAAGCTGCTAAATATGAATATGGAAACGAGTTTTACATACAATGCTATTGTCACGTTCAGGTATCAAATTCCTACACCGCGTAAAGCATCATCTCTACCCGAATTTTTAAATCATGCGTTTCCGCTTATTGCAAGTTCGACTGCATACGCCATCATTCTACGAAATTTTATAAGTAGCATTTTAAACCTTTACACTTTGAGATATGAAAATAATACGAATCAATAAAGATTAAGGAAAATTGAATAATAATGGAAATTTCTGAGTTGAGTACTCAATCTATGAAGGATGAACGGGATCTGAGCTCGAAGACCAAAATTATGAATAATATACAGCTACATAGGTCATAAAGTATTCCATAAAAAATGTTTATAACGTACTATATCAATGACTGCACAATATTGTCCACACAAAGTTGTAATGATACCGTGAGTACGAAACGATAAACTTTTACGCACTTCCGGCTTCACCAAAGTCTTATGCTCAACTGGCGATTATTGTTCAATGATGCACTGAGGGTTGTTTATAACCAAGGATAAAAGAAACAGGTACGCGCAAGGTAAAAATTTTAAAGGGTTAAATATTAGGAATGCTTTAAAACGCTCTAACAGTGATATTGAAACTTTGTTAACATCACATATACAAAATTATTGACATATTGTAATGTTTCGATTTTACGATAATTATTTATGCCTATTTTTCTTATACAAAATTTCATTAAAATTGTAATATCCTGTGTGATCTTCATTTTACAGTTAGCGAACACTCTTTATTATTTTAAATAAAATCCTTGCAATGTTTTGAAGATCAACATTCAAGTTTGTCTTTACCTTCGCTTGTGAATGCGCGTAGATACGCCTTCGAATGTCTTGCTGCTTATCCCACCTAGAAAGAAAACCAGTCGTTCTTATTCGTTAGAGCAATAATGCTGTTATTCGTATCGCTATCCTTCGATGAATAGCGAGATGGATTACATCTCGCTAAATTTTTTTGTAGCATTCAAGACAATGGTTCGTGGAATTTTTTTTATTAAAACTAAATATTTATTTTCAAATTTTAGCGCAGCTAAGTAAAAGGACTACAACCGAGTATAATTAATAGAACTAGTGTTATTGTAAGCCTATTGAATCTACGTAATGCAATCCAATCTTAAAGTATTCAAGAAATTTGATTAAAGCGAATGGAAAACTGGTTGGTTTTGCAGTCTGCCCATAATTTTTTTTGTTAAACTCGTCCTGTAATTCACGAGATCAAGAAACCAGTTTACATCATGAATAACTATATGTCGAAGAGGCGCTGTAAAAGTTGATCTTTCAAGTTGTGACTTAGTATTTGTTTCACAAATATTTGTTGTGTGTCATCTTATCGTTGAATGAACCAGCTCGTGTATACATTTGTTTTATTTTTACAACGCATTTGTATAAAATTGGGTGTAATATCTAGCCAAACAATTGTTCAGCCATTCTTTAAATGAAACGCTCTATATAACATTATGTGTAATTATACCAGCCGGTCTATCGAAAAGTCATTTCCAGTACTTTATTCCATTAGCGTTAGTTATACTCGTCCATTTAAATAACCTAATTTTAAATGGTTGAACTCTTGAAGGGGATTAGCACTTGAATTTGAATTTAAATTTAGGGCTTAAATTTAGAGTATCGAGAGGCTGTTTAGTGTTTTTAACTTTGCGTCCTTTGAGCATCGAGACGGTTGCGAGTTCTTTATTCAGTTTAGCACATAACGTTGTGTTTCTTGATGGTTTTGTTCTTGTTGGTTATTGGTTTTTGTTACTCTTATGAAGGCATCCAGTTCAAAGCAACATGGTGGTTCATCAAGACGACAAACTGCTGCCAAAGAGGAAGAGGAGCAATATGACGGAGTCTGTTAGGTTGGAAAGAGGTTGACGGTCACATTCAAGAACATGATGTAGGAAATTCAGGAAGTTGTGATGTCGGAGACAGAGCCTGCGTTTGCGGAAGTTGAGTAGGGGCCCCTTATAGATGCTGCTGCGCCGAAATTATCCTAAATATCAATACGACAGCGGAAGACCTCGACTAGCAGTAACAGAAGTGGTGCTTCTAACGACCCCGACGAGCTAGATCTCTTGATGTTGAAGGCGAGAAAAGCACACTCCATCATCTACAATAGGGAGCCGGATATTTTCACCAAGATTGTCAATGACGACAGGAAAGTGATTCGGAACGCCACCGACGAGATTCACAAAGTTACGAATCAACTGATTGGCATAGTTAGGGCGATGAGTAGGTAGAGTGTAGGAAGCAGGGGTTGAAAGCTTAAGGGGCGTTGATGCCAGGCAAAGCATCACACACGGCAGCGTCAACGGAGGCTACGTTACCGTTTGCGGTCCGAGTTGACGCTAAGCCGGGTTAGAAAGAGGACATAGTAAACACCCTTAAGTAGAAGGCCGATCCAGTTTGTGACGGGTTGTTGTTGTTCATGTGAGGAGCACTCACGGAGCGGGTGTTGTGGTAGAGTGTACTGGGCACGAAGACGTGCAGAAGTTACAATCGAAGCTCGGGGACGACTGCAAGGAGCTGACGACAAAAGCGATTGAGAAATTACGACTGCGGATCATTCTCCCTGACGTCAAGTGGGAAATAAATGCTCAAGAATTCTCGTTTCAGCGATATGAAGTTGGAAGATCACATGAAGGAGAAGTTCCGGTTTGGGGGAAAGGGCGCTAGGTATCTTTTCGTCAACGTGGTCTTTAAAGTGACGCATTCTGATGGAAGCCATAATCCTTAGACAACGAATAATTTGAGCACAGGATCATTTCCTAATAACCCAGTACTATCGCTGCTACGAGTAAGGCCATCGATCGATGGAATGAAAGAAGAGGGTACAGTGGTGCGGTAACTGTACCGAGGTTGAGCACGAGTTCAAGAATTTCCGAATGGTATTTCCTTATTCTGTGGTGTGCACCAGGGCAAACGACAGAACAAATGAGCGCAAATAGACACCAAACGATACTGAGATTGAACAGCGACATTACTAATAACATCGATTATGGATTGAAAATTCCAAACAAACATTGAAAATAGAGAGAATATTAAATGAACCCAATTAAGCTTAGGGAAAGGCAAACTAGGCGACTAGCAGTTTAGTTAAACTATTCGTGGAAAATACGACAACCATGGGACTTATACAGGAACCACACCTGTATAACTATAGAATATCAGGTTCTGGGAAGGGGTCAGTGTTATACAAGCAAACAGCGACCGACCGCGTAGCGGTATAATAATAAACAGTGGGAGAACATGCGCGACTATAATATTAAATAACGTATCCAATGATTTTTTGACGGCGGTCGAAATAAAAACTGGAACTAACACTTTTTACATTATAAGCAGGTACCCTCCACCGGTCGACTCACGGCGCAAAAACCCACAAACCGAAGAATTAATAAGTTAAATGGAAAATGGGTTCCGCAAAAGTGGGCAAAACCGAAAAATAAAAATTGGGGAGATTTTAATGTCAAGTCCCCATTATGGAGCAGTCCGATAGAGGACAACAAACAGTCGCAAATCGCTAATCTGTTAACAGATGCCTGTTAAACAACAATAATTTACCGATGTTAGAGGGGCATAGGATTAGCAGTTTCATTAATGTCACTGCAGTCTCACACAGATGTTGGAGGTCGTTTGTGATTAGGAATTAAGATTCGACAAGGTCGCTTTTTCCGATCACAAGCTATTAACATAGAACGCGGAGCTCGAGGCACGCGTAAACAAACAAATAACGGCCTCTCCGCGATTCTTATGAAAAAGCAAATTGAAAACGGTTTAAACAAAAATTTAGCAAAAGCATCCCCGCACTCGAGAAGCAACAGTAAACTGCTAATAGGCTACCCAAATAGAAACACTTACGCGAAAGCTAAACGCTGCCGTAGACGCATCGGTGGTCTCTGTGACGCGGAAGAATACGTTTAAGGACAGGGCACCTTGGTAGACTCGGGAGCTAACTACTATGGGGGCGAAAACGCGTAACTTAGGCGCTACTACCAACGCACAGCAGGAGAATTAAGAAAACAGCGAAAGATGGAGACTAATCAATGTAACCGAGAATATAAAATGTTGATAGAAGAAACGCGAACGAACGAATTAAAAAAATTGTGTACGCACAATTCTGTAAAAGAATTTTGGGGGATGGCGTATTGTGTAATAAGGGGTAAACAACAGAAGATTGTTCCCGGCAACGTAATTGGAAATATATAGAGGGATTTAAAACGGCGGCGGAATATTTGTTAGACGACACTAACAAACAACGACTCAGACGACAAGGAGTAATCGACAGAAACCACGTAGGTAACCGACCATGGAACAGACAAGGTGACAACTTAGATCCTTTTACAGAAGACGAAGTGAGATACGCATTATGCCAATCGAAGAAAGCACCTGGACCGGACGGAATTTTTGCGGAGATTAGCATAGCGCTACAAGATAAATTAACACCGACGCTAACCGCACTGTACAATGAATGCATACGACAAGCTGTTTTTCCGAACATCTGAAAACAGGCCAATGTCGTGATTATCCCTAAAGGAAAAAGTAAAGACCCCAAGCAACCAGGCTCTTACCGACCCATATGCCTTTTGAACACGCTGGGACAAACGTATGAAAAACTATTATGTAAACGAATGCATGACCACAGACAAACCACAGAGTACATCTAAAACAATACGGCTTTACAGAAAACAAATCGACCGAGGACGCCATAAACCCAGCAATACAAACCATCAAGCAATCACCCAAAAAAGACGTCCTATTAATATTAATGGACATAGAAGGCGCATTTTATAACCTTTGGTGGCATTCACTTTTTGCAAGACTTACGACCATAAACTGTCCATCTCAACTATACCATTCTTTCAAAAACTACTGCAGGGACAGGTATGTAACCCTACAAGGCACGGAGAGCATTACCAAACATATAAATAAAGGTTGCCCGCAGGGGTCCATATGCGGGCCCCCTTTGGAACATTGTGATGGATGAACTCCTGGAAAAGCTAGACACCGTTGACGAAATGTTCTCGACGATTGCAAACGCCGACTACATCTTGCTGGTGGTTGAAGGCAATTGCAGAAGGGAAATCGAACATAAAGCTAACATCGCCCTTACCCATACACAAAGTTGGTGCAAAATCAACAAAATGACCATAACACCACAAAAAACTACATACTTTGTGATGAAGGTAACCCTGACAAGAGACCCCACCATCAAACTAGACGGTGTAAATATAAGTAGAACACAAAACACAAAATATCTGGGCTTAACATTAGACGAAAAACAGAATTATTCTGCACATATAAACACCGTCTGTGCAAGTGCAACTTTTGCAATGCAGAACATTGCAACGTTGGTCCAAAGGACTTATAACATACCCCACGCGTGGGGACATCGCCTTAACACAATCAAACGTAGACAAAAATTTAACAGTACACAACGAAGTGTTTTACTGCGACTGACGGGGGCTTATGGGACTACTGCACATGATGCACTTCATGTACCGGTGGAAACTATGCTCTTGGACCTAGTACTGAAACAGCGAGCTGCAATGTACAATCTTACACACAATGACAACCAACAACTACAACGCATCTTAAACACAAACCAACTGCCCACGACAAAGACGAAAAAAATGAACTACATACTTGCAGAATGGCAGACAAGATGGGATCAAAGCACAACCGGTAGAAGGGCATACGCAATGATCCCAAATGTTAAAGACCGCCTAAAAGCCAAATACCTGGTGCCCAGTCGGGAATTTATTTATTACCTAACTGGCCACGAATCCTATCCAACATACAGAGAACGTATGAACTTAGTTGACAACAACATATGCACGTGCAGAGAAATAGGAACACCGGAACATATAGTATTCGAGTGTAATGACTTACAACCGTACTTCTACGCACATAGACAAACATTATTCAACAAGACCCTAAACCAGATGATTTGGAACGAAAACCCTTTTTCCACACTTAAATGCACTCACACAAAAAACCACGGCACTCATCCACCAATGTTATCTTGACGGATAAAAGACACAAACAAAACTACCCGGACAGAGACATAAAAGTACCACCTCTTCTCGAACCGAGGCTCTGCCCTGGAGACCGGAGACCGATCTGCTGGAATTCAAAGAGCTCTGCTCTTGACGACCAGAAGTAACAAGATCAAAGCATCAACCCGACTTTGAAACGATCCCTAATATGTAGAATTTGCATGCTTCCACATATTAGAAACCCTGTCTTTAACAAATAATAAGTAACATTAGTAGTATAAGTTAATTTTAAGTAGTAGAATAGAGAATTTCTTTTCTTTTTACTAACGCCAAATTTTAAGAAGTTACACATACCTGAAGCAAACAATACAGCAAACTAATTCTTTCCTCTGAAAGAACCTAATTTTTTTTTTATGTATTGGTATAAGTTCAAACATGTACAAAATTATACTAATTCAATCCAACCTTTTGGTAACCTGAGCAAACATAAACACAAATTAACATTTCAAACACACTTCACACACACACACACACACACACAAACACACATAAACACACAAAACAGCTCTTATGCACTGTGCAAACACAAAACACCATTCACACACTTACATTGCTTTTTCAACATCTGGATTTCCAGCTGCCGATGGTCCGGACTGATAAGGCAATATCCGTCGAGCGTTCCTCTTTCACGATTGGGATATCCAGCTTCCGATGGTCCTGGTCCTAATGGGTGAACGTAACACGGATACCAACATCACACACAACACACATACACACAACCCTCTCTCTCTCTCTCTCTCTCTCACACACACACACACACACACACACGCACACACACACACACACATACACACACACCTCAACACACACTTACATTGCCTTTTCAATATCTGAATTTCCTGCTGCCGATGGTCCGGACTGATAAGGCAATGTCCGTTGTGTGTTCTTCCTTGACGACTGGGATATCCGGCTGCCGGTGGTCCTGGTCCTAGAAGGGGAACGTAACACGGACCAACATCACACACATAACACACATACACACAACCACCCCCCACACATAACACATGATGGTTACTTTCTGTGGGGAAGTTAGGTCTGCTTAAATTTCAGGTAGCAGACTACTGAAACGTTGGAACAAATAAATAAATAAATAAATAAAATAAAATATTTGTTAAAGGAATTTTTTCCATAGGGCACTCCAGAGGTGCAAGCTACAAGTGCCAATAAGGCAATTCTTGATCACATGGTCGATAGGGTTGTTAAGAGGGTCAATTTTAAGAAGGTAGCGGGCTATTATGGAATTCCATGAGGTGCAGCTCTGGGGACGTGCCTATTGGCTTTCTATCTTTGCCGGATCTTTCTACGTTGCTGGAAAGTCCAGAACGTAAAGTTTATCCCCAAACGTAAAAAGCAGGATACGTCAGACCTGAGCAGTTATCGTCCAAATAGCTCACTGCTAGTACAGAGGAAAGCTTTCGATCGAGTTATGATTACTCAAATTGAGACAGCGTTCTCATGAACTGTCGATAACCTCTCTGGGTTATCCTTGTGTTACAATGTTGCATTGAACTTATACTTTTACTTAACAATTTCTAATAATTCCTATTAGATTCAATATATCAATATATATATATATATATATAATATATATATATATATATATATATATATATATATATATAGGTAATTGGGGATACATAACTCGCGTTACAGTTCGTAGTCGAGGAAATGAAGCAGGCGAGGACAAAAGAGCATTGCGTTGTCGTGGCTTTGGACATCTATCGTTTGGGAGTTGAACGTAGGGATTGACCGTGGAACATGACGTCATTGGCCAAGAGTTATTTCTTGGTGCAATTGGCACCCGCATGGGTCATGGTTTGGTCCCACATTCTGGAAGTTGTTATATGAAAGCATCTTTAGGGTGAAATTGCCCAAAAGGATGTACTATTGTTCGGTTTGCGGATGATACGCTTTTGATTATCAGATCAAAATTGTTAATTGAGATGCGATCGAAACCGAACGAGTCGTTTTGTACTTAAACATATACTATTTAAAACCAGTATTTATTCATATTTTCAATTCTAGCTTTTGTGATCCAACTGCATGCAATTGGCCATCAATTATTTGTTAACCTATTTTACATTCAAACTCAACTAGGATTGAACTTGTCAGCTTTACGTTTTTTCCTATAGATGCTTTGGTTTTACCTCAGCTTTATTTTTTTAAATGGTAATTTAGTGCAGCTAAAGGCCGTGTTAAATTTTAATTTTACCGCCTGCGACCATTCGTGTAGTTTATTAAGCGCCTCGTTCGGTTTTGTGCGCATTTCCATTTACAATCGCAATCTGATAATTAAAAGCGTATCATCCGCAAACCCAACGATTGAGCATCCTGTGGGCTACTTGACCCTAAAGATGCTTTCATACAACTTCCAAAACGTGGGACCAAAGCATGACCCCTGCGGGCATTCCCTTTCCACTTTGCGCGATAAAACTTAACCCGGAATTACAACCTGTGCCAATCGCCCCGAGAAATAACTCTTGACCAAAGACATCTAGTTTCGCGGACAATCCCTATTTTCCAACTCGCAAACAATCAATGGCCACCAGGCAGCATCAAATGCTCCTGAAATGTCCAAAGCAACAATGACACAATACTTCTTTGCATCTTTCGCCTGCTTAATTTCTCCGACAACGAACTCTAATGCGTCGATAGTCGACTTTCCCTCCATAAAACCGAACTGTCGGTTATTAAAACCGCCGCTGTCTCGCACCAAGTGCTCAACTCGGGTAGTCATAACGCGATCCAAAACTTTCTACAGCACCGGTAGCAAACTAATTGGACGATAGCTGCTCAGGTCTGACACATTCGCCTTTTTAGATTTAGGTATGAATTTTACGTTCTGGACTTTCCAGCAACGCGGAAAGACGCCCCTTTCTAGACAAAGATTAAATAACCCGGCAAAGACACGGGGCTAATAGGCACGCCTTCAGAGCTGCGTCTGAAGTGATTCCGTCATGCTCTGGTGCCTTCTTAGGGTTCATCCTATTAAGAGCCCTGACAACCTCGTGAACTAGGATTGCCTTATCGGCACCTGTTCCCTACGCCTCTGTAGCTTTGCGATGCGACCCCTCATCCTCCTCGGGATTATCCGAAGAGAAGAATTTCTCTAGTAAATACTCCGCCGTGGTTTAAAAACCTTCCGTATATTCGCCATTTGTCTTTCTTATGTAACCGAGCGCGATTTTCTGTTGTTTACCCTTTATTACGCGGTATGCGGTTCTCTAGGGTTCTTTCTCTGAGTTTCGCGTCCAGAATTCTTTAAATTTATTTGTTCGCGTTTCTTCTATTAATATCTTATATTAGCGGTAACTTTGATTGTATTCTATCCTCCGTTGTTCTTTTATATCTCCCGAGGCACGTTGATAGCGGCGTCTTAGGTTACGCGTTTCTGCTCGCTTGGTGGTTAGTTCCCGGGTCCACCCAGGTACGCTGTCTTTAAATGTTTTCTTTTGCGACATAGAGTACGACGACGCGTTTACCACCGCGTCGTTTAAATTTTTCGCGAGTGTTTCTATTTCGTCTGCCTCTCGGCAGTTAAATAGTTCGTTTTCGAGCGCAGGGATACTTTCACCAAATTTTTGTTTAAACCGCTCCCAATTTGCTTTTTTATTACAGAACCGCGGAAATATAGTCAGCTGCTTGATTGCGCTTGTTTTGGTTTCAACGTCCCATGTTATTAATTTATGGTCAGAGAGCGTTTTCTTGTCCGACCTTAGTTTTCAAAGGTAAAACGGACAACGGACATCGTCATATTAGGTGAAAACATAAAAAAAACAACCTCGGTATACTACCAGTAAAATTGGAAAGTATGCAAAATACAAAGATTACTGGACATTCGCACAAAAATTCGATTTAACAGAATCAAAACAAGAATTTTACACAACTAGAAACAACTATTATAGATTGAAAAAATCAATGGACACAGCCAAATTCCGAAAAGAATACGCAATAGAAATGTTAAATTACAATAGTATAATAGAAAACAATTTAAGGAACATAGAAGATAAATTTAATAGATTAATACCAATAAAACAAATTACAAGACGAAAAGAGGATTTATTAACGAACTAAGTAACACAATAAAAGCTATCACAGGCAATTTAGACAACCAAGATGCAGAATGATATGACAACGCCATACAACAGTTAATTGAAAACCAAAACGACATAAAAACCATTGCTAGAAACCAAATATCTCTAACCCAACCAACTATAATAAAATTCAACGATACGTTAAGAAAGCTAGTAAAAAACCAAGACAGTATAGCCAAAAGAATACAAACCCTTAAAACTAACATGCAAACCACAATGTTAGACATGCGAGACATAATCAGATTCAATACGATATTTACTCAAATAATATCAACCCTTACTGTAATCCAACAAATTCTAGCCACATTAGAAAACGCCGTAACATTTGCTAAACTAAACACATTACACTCTATTATTATCGAACCAACTGACTTATTAAAAGAATTATTAAGAATTAGATCATTAATAACTAACAGTAAACTATCCTTCGAAATAGTACAATCAAACATACTCAATTTGAAAAAATAGCTATAGTAAAAGGCTATGTAAAGAACAACGAAATCACATTTTTAATAGAAATTTCCATAGTAAAGAGTAACACTTATAATTATTATAATTTATTTGCTTTCGCCATGAAAATTCCTAGCAGGTATTAGGTTATCATCCCTAAAACCAAGTTCCTATCCTTAAATGAACTGATATATGGTTACACGAACGGAAAATGTAACGATGTAACACTAAGTTAATATTTATGCCGATCATTAACAACAACAGCCATTCAAGAAGACAGCTCTTGCAAAGTACAATTATTAAGATTTTTAAATCATTACGACAACTGTGAAGCAAAACCAATACAAATCACCAATATGAAAATTCAAAAAGTTACAGAAAACAAATGGATTGTTGTATTTCCGTAGGAAGTCATAGCAACCGCCCATTGCAATCAAGACGAAAATTATCTAGCATTAACTGGAAGCAAAGTATTCACCCTTAAGGAACAGTGTTATCTAAAATTGAAGAACGAAATCATTAGAGTATATCAAGACCCCACAGTAACCAAGAAATTTGCAAATTTACCGGCACTACAATTCAAGATTACACAACCCAAAGACGACGAAATAATTAAGAAACATATGCAACTAGAACACCTAAACTTAGACGATCTCAACTACGCCATGAAACTAAAGGACAATTACAAAGGACACTTTAAGTGAGTTAAAAGTGCTGAAATTACACTATGATAACATAAGCGTTTGGACAATTTTATTACTCGTTTTAATCATTTTACTAATTATGTATGTATTGTACAAAATGTATCTTAGATATAAGAAAACAAAGGTAAATAAAGAAACAATAAATGTACCTTTAGGAACAATAAAAATTTAAAAATTAAGCAAAGAAACCCTTAATTTTTCATTTACGTCGGTAGGAGTTAGATATCCCCCAAATCCATATATGTATAATTAAATAGAAATTATTAAGAAACTTAAGATAGATGCAACATTGTAATTCAAGGATAAATAGAAAAAGGTTAATGAAAGTTTAAAAGCAAGTTGTGAGAACGGATGTGAATACATTGTATTTCAGACGTAAGTGATACTGCAGGTGCAGGTCACAGACGGTTACAAAACCGCAATTATTAGAATTAGGATTATTACTTTGTATTAAATGAATTGAATAAAGAAATAAGCAGACATGAGCTCTGCAGTTCCCACAGAAATGTGAGAGACAGGAACAACATAAATACCTCGGGAGCCCCAAGATCATCAGTCAGTCTTGAGCCTCTCAGCTTTTACATTGTTGGTTGCTTAGGCTACTTGCCCTAATTTAACTTCAATTATTAGTAATTTCGACTTAGTATAATTTTATATAGTTTGTCAAAATTCCAAATGTAATTTCTGTTAAAATAAATAATTGTTACAAGAAGTTTTGGAAAGAGACTTTTTAAAAAGGCAGCTCCCAAGGCCCAAAACGTAGCTCGCGCTGCATATCATTCATTTATAGTTAGTTCTCGCAGTCTTCAGCTGTCCCAAGGTAATTTTGCATACCCGCGTTATTATTACTTTAATTTGCGTATGACTAAAAAGCACCGTTAACGCTTGACAAGTGTTAACTATGGCTAGTAAAATATTCCACGGTCTAGTAGTTTTCAAAGTCTTTTGAGTTTAATGGGATTTAATTACGGTAACAAGTTGAAATATCGAGTAAATACATTTTATAGCAGAAGGATTTCGTAGAGTGTACCTACCATATAAGTTTATGATACAATTTGTGAATATAATATTTAGTAATAGTCAAACTCTTAGCTTTTGTACTGCATTGGGAATAAAATTTATTTTTGTAAGTTTCGATAATCATGGTTGGAGTTAATAATGTAAACATAAAATCGGTTCTAAATTAAAACCTCAAATTCAAAGTCGCTTCATTAAATTGTAGGAGAATTTATTCTGATTAAGATGAAAACGTTAAATCAATTGAGATCTTAGAATTTATATACGAGGAAATAAAATGATACACTGCATCTTTGAATAAAGGTGATAGAAACTAATTATTAATTTGATAAATACTTGAACCCCAGAGGTACTGCTACAGATTCATTAATAGTAAAACTTGATTCGTTGACTAGTTTATAACTAATTGGAAAATTAAAAAAAATTATAGACTTATGAATAATGTTGAATTTGTTCTTTTTATTTTAAATAGGTCTGAAGTTTGTAAAATAAATACGATTTTACAATTCTTGTAAAAAGATCGATGTTGAAAATGCATTATTTTTTGAAAAGTTTACTTAGACATTTTGAGATTTTCAAAGTGTCAGCTCGTATTATGAATGCCCATTGTGGGGTGCTTTTGCACCTTGTAAAATTATAGTTTAGATAAATTGTAATTTACACTCGTTTATGAGTTGTTTAGTACGAAAAGGTTTGAAGCCACCAATTATGGCTAAATTAGTATTCCAAGTCGATTGCAGTCTCTTGACTCATACAAAGATTTGGTATTATAATTTCGTTATTATTACAATACCTAAAACACCACCCAACCAACTCCTTTGTTCTTACAGTATTTGTAATTCAAAATTTGCATCACAAAGGACATAAGGCAAAAATAAATGACAATTATACACCACTGGAAGTGTCCAATGTTACTATAAAGTGAAGCAATTTTAGCATATGTCAAATCTGCTATGTAATAATAAAAATTTATCGATGTGCCATAAATGTTACATCTTTTCACAAATTTATAATTATTGTTAAGTTAGTAATAATCTGGTTAATAATATTATACCAATTCCGTTTACAAATGTCACATTTTTATAAACGGTTTAACATTTAAGAACATACATAACATACCTAAGTGTTAAGTAATTGCTTTAGTGACTGACCTTGCTTCTTCGTATCCTCTTTAAGAAGATACATTTCTTGCGAAATTGTTCTTTTTTGTAATGCCTCTCCTATGGTATAAAATTAGCTTGTGGGGGCTAGATTATGGAGATGACGATGTGCATATAAGATTGGGAGCCTGCTTGGTATAAATATACCAGACTTTTTGCTCTAAATACAGTCGTATCGTAACTCAACTACAGTTAACAAAGCTAATTTTAATTTAACAAATTAATTACAATGCAGAAGAGTTTGGTAAGTGTCTGTAATTAATACGGATGATTAAGTGGGCGTGAAAATTTGATAAAAAATAATTGTGCAAGCGATTGTATTTCTATCGAACGAGTGTGCATTCAGGCAAGGCAAGCCGATGTTTCCAACCGTTTTCACGCAAATGTTCATTCGTTCACCTTTGAAATATTTAATTAATTAATGGCATATCATTTTCTAGGTAATTGTGATTGCCTTCGCAGCTGTTACTTGGGGTGATGTTTCGCATTTATTTAATCAACCGCAACAAAAGCCATTTCCAAAGACCTTTCCAGTCCCTCAGCCACAACCACAACCTCAAGTTCAATCACGTTATGAACACAATCCTCCTCATTATGTAATTATTCCAATCCTTAGACAAAGTCAGGATGCTGATATTGATGGCAATTTCAACTGGGGGTAAGTAGATAACACGGTTATTAAATAATAGGAGAAAGTTACATATCAAATTACTGCTTTATGCATTTTATGCTAAGACCTCATTCGATCATTTACTAAATGTTAATTATTTTCTACAGTCTACATCTATTAATTTCATGCCATAATTTAAAAATAAATGCACAGCGTAGATACTAAATAGACCGTGCGTCGAGTGTGTGTTTATTTACACATTCGTGTGCTGCTTTAACAAATGAAAATTATATATTTATTTCTGCAATTTTAATAACAAGACTAATTAATTTTCGGTAAAGCAAATAGAAGAAAGTTCTTCTTACACTTACCAGTTTAAATTTATTTGTAATTGTGCTAATACAAGAATTTCTCGATAACATGTAACTGATGAAATAAACACACGAAAATTATCATTTAACATCGTTTTATAATTGCAGATATACAGTGTGGAACAACCAAATGGAATAAATACATTATTTCGGTAACTGTACCGAAACACGTCAATTTTAGATTAAGAAGTGTCAAGTGATATCCTGCAACGAAAAAATTTGATCCCTACATTGAACCCCCTTCGAGTGACAGTTACAACCCCCAATCTTTTAAATGGAAAATATGGACTTGTAATATACCGTTTGAAAGGTCTGTTCATTTTCTATTCAAAAATGTTAGTATTTTTACATTTACAGCAAATATAAACATAAAAAAATAAAGTCATCCGATTACCGAAATACCCTACAACACACTCAAAAAACTAATAAGTAATACTATGTGTTCATAATTTAACAAAACAAAAAAACACATACATGTCAATGAAGTAAACGTTGAAAATGTTCATCGCGAAAGTATTGGCAACATCTTAATCTTAAATAAAAATGTATTCTAACTTTATTTAACATCTTAGGCGTGAGCGACTTAATTGCAAGCGTTATTCGTCTTCTTAAGTCATTTAAATCTAGGAGTTTAGTTTTGTACACAATACTCTTCACATATTCCCATAAAAAGTAGTCTAATATCGTAAGATCAGGTGACCATGTTGTCCATTCTATTCAATTCTCGTCTCTGTATTCACCGATTTGGCAGTACATCGAAATTCCAAATCGGTGGATAGGGAAGCGGGAATAGATAGAATGGCCAGCACGATCCCTTGATTTTACGTTATTAGACTTTCTTTTATGGGAATGTGTAAAGAGTATTGTGTACAAAAATAAATCCCTTAATTTAGAGACTTAAGAAGACGAATAACGCTTGCAATTAGGTTGGTTACGCCTGAGATGTTAAATAAAGGTAGAAGACATTTTTATTTAAGTTTAAGATGTTGCCAAGACATTCGTGGCAGACATTTTGAACATTTACTTCATTGACATTGATGTTTTTTTGTGTTTCAATTTATGAACACATAAACAGTATCACTTATTAATTTTTGGGTGTGTTGTAGCGAATTTCGGTAATCGGATGACTTTATTTTTTTTTAGGTTTATTTTTGCAATAAATGTGTAAACATTAACATTTTTGAATAGAGAATGAAGAGACTTTTCAAACGAAATATCACAAGCCCATACTTCCTATTTAAAAAATTGAGGGTTGTAATTGTCGCTCGAAGAGGGTTCAATGTAGATCAATTTTTTTTGTAGCAGGATATTAATTCATAATCTAAAATTGACGTGTTTCGGCATTTTCTTTAAATATGTACAGTTACCGAAATAATGAATTTATTCCGTTTGGTTGTTCCACACTGTATATTTGACGAAGCGCACAAAACCTCGTTTACGATCAAAATTTTATACAAATGTTTATTTTACATTGGCACGTTTCTTTTACTATGGTCAATCACTAACAACGGAGAACAGGAAACATCGAATTTTGTCGAATCCTCGAGAAGTGGTTTTGACCTAGATAAATGGATTTTTAAAAGAAAAATCTATTTCCTAAATTAAAGTTTTTATTATATATTGAGCAGTGACGGACATAGTTCTTGCAGGTAGTTGCTCCATGCACTTCCTGCAGTAATTATTCGGAATAGTTTTTTATAACCCCTTTTGGGTATAGGGTTGTGTGTAATTCTTATGTGTATGGGAACAATCATGTACGGAGTCTTTGGCTTTACCTCTCATCCAAAGATAAGCATATTATTTGGAAAAAAATGTTTTTTATATTTTTCAGACGTTCGGTGTCTGAGATTCGTCTTTTGAAAATGTAGTATCGAGATAACTTTTGCCGTTGCATCTATCTGATTGATTTTCAATGGGCTTCGTCATCGTGTAAGATCTTTCTATTGATCAAACCTTATCTAAATTCAGTTCAATTTTGCTATGGAAATTGTTAATAAAATAAACTCAAGTAAAACCTTTGTTCTGCACTATGTTTGTAAAATAACTATAATAAAATTTAACAGATTCTTTCTTCTCAATTTTATCAGATATGAAAACTTCCATTCATTCACATCACAGACTCCTTTTGTATAGTGACTCTAAACTTTATTAAACTGCAGACCCACAGTTTTAGATTTCTAAAAAACAATTTTTAAATAGAAAACCGGACCTTTCTACAAGTGCAATTTCGTAATAGGAATCATCGATTGAGTTGTATGTATGTGAGGCACAGTTACATTGATCGTAATTTTTGAGCCAAGACTGAGTTACCCAAAACACAGACCGAAACGAAATGAGAAATCCGAACTGACTGGATGATCTGAAATAATGCAGTGATCCAAATTAATGAAAAATGGACGCAGTTTGCGGTTATAGATTAATATTATGTGCAATCCTTTTTATTCAAAAATGATATAGTCAACGCTCAATTTTAAACTACCTAAATAGTAGTCGTTTAATTGGTTTAAACAAATTCTTAAAGCTATGTTGTATGCAAAACTTTGAAATTGATTAAACAATTTAAAAATATACGTCCGAGTTTAAAATGTCTACAAACCATTACATTTAATGTCAATTTTTGGGTCAAAACCGGTAATTTAGTAACCCTATAAAAATAGTGACTCAAAAATACCAAGTGATTTACAAATGAAGCTTAAATGCTGCAAGTACCTACTTCTAAATTTTGCAATACCCATATGGCAATTATTAAAATTAGGATTATTACTTTGTATTAAATGAATTGAATAAAGAAATAAGCAGACATGAGCTCTGCAGTTCCCACAGAAATGTGAGAGACAAGAACAACATCGGCAATACCCATATGGTTTTCTCATTTTTAAATGTATCTTTTAATGATAAACGTCTTGGTATACATTGAGATGGTCTGCAGAACCTCCGGACCTTTCATTTATGAACTTTCAGTCTTGGGGATATTTAGAAAATACAATAGACTACGAGCAGCATGACACAATCCATTAATTAAGAAAGACGACACATAGATCTTTTGTACAGATTCAAAGAAGGCGAATTTCAATAATAAATGTCCTGAAAAGAGCTGACATTATGCCAGAGTTGTATCATGGCCAATAAGTTACAATTTGAACAAAATTTATAATTAGAACTGAATTAAATGCGTATGTTTTGTTTTTCGAGACTAAATATAATAACCCTAAATACTACATATTTTTTGGACGAGAATTTTTATACAAATACGAATATGAAAAAACATATAGGGTGTTCCATTTGAAAAATTACAAGTTTGATCTGTAGCTTGGAAAATATGATCTTTTGGAAAACTAACTACACCCCTACATTTGATTTTTGCAATGCTCCACCCGAAGGAACTGCATTGGCCAGGATGAGAGTTTTTTTTACCTGGTAATTTTGAATTTTTGTCGAACCCTTGCTGTTGCAAGTGCGTGACAACACACACGGGACCTTTTACCTCTCATCTAAACAAGGACACATTTTTGTGAAAAATGCTCGCCTAACATTTTTCAAGCGTGCCGTGTCGGGATTTGAATCCGGGACCTTAGGCATAGTAATCACACGCATACGAACTACACCACGGAGTCGTAAAAAAAACTAACTACATCACTGGATTCTTCGTAAAAAAGTCAATGGGTATCAGTCATCTACATTTTTCAAAATGCGTTTTGTAGAGATGTTACAAGAGTCGATGAGAAATTCACATTTTTCAAAATGTCTGTATGTCAAAAACGTCGGGGATTAGAAATATTCTGTCAACACATTCAATCGAAAAATTAGTACACTATTGTGAAGACCGTTCTTTATGGGACTATAACCCTGAATTTTTGACCTAAGACGCATATGTCTTGAAAGTAGTTATCTGGAAGCGGTAAATAATTTAAAAGTGCAATTGTTTAAATTACCACAGTACTTGTACGAAAGTAGGAGCAGGTTGTGTAACTGACCAAAGTTCTAGTAATATGTAGAATTGAAGATTGAAAATTTTCATATACAGTAATGTGAATTAACCTTGGAGAGGATCCAGTATATGCTTTCTTCATAAGTTTTGCAACACGTAAATTTAACATTTACGAACAAATAAAAGTTATTACTTGCATAACGTTACCTAAATGGGCTAAATAATAATTTTTATGAAATCATTTACATTTGCATATATAAACGCATTTATCACTTTTATTACTGATTCTTAACTTAATATGCAAATTATGTTACTCAGAACAATTACAATTTGTTCATTTTGAATAATTTTTTCTGCTTGGTATTTCATCACTTCTATTGCTTGTGTTTTTCTGACGCGAATTAGCGTTTCAAATGTCAAATGTTATACAGATATATCCAACAGAAAATTAGAAAACAAACAACATAATTAAGAGGAGGAAAACCGCGATTTAATTTTCTTCATTTCTAGCAACGCTAAATATATTAGATTTAAAAATAAATATAATTTAAGGTAATAATCTGATCGAAAATGGCATCACACCGTGATTCAGTTATATTCAAAAATTATTCTTGGTGTAAATAAACGATCTACACAATTTAGATGTACAAGAATTCGTGTAGAAGTAACCAATAAATAATTGCCAATAATATAGTAATAATTGATTACAGAATTTTGATGTGCGATTAAAAATTATTATATAAACATGTAACTAATCAAATGGGAACACTGCATTCTTAATATTGAAAATTATATTCACTCAGTAGGAAGGCACCAAATTACCTTACATTATTATTTATATAAAAAATACAAAAGAAACCACGACTTAATGAACATCGCAAGTAAATAAGATTGTACGGTTCACAATATAGAAAAGAAAACACGTCTGAAGTTCAAAAACTTTGTTGATAGCATGCTTTTGTTTCGCTTTATCATAGACTAGTACCTACTTCTGCTACATCTTACAATATTTCAAAGCTGTCGCCATTAAAGTAAATGATGAGTTGTTTTTTATTTTAGTTGGGCACGACAGCTTGTTGTCCTTAACCTAGCAAGATACTGAGTATGTTGGTAATTGAAAATGTTGGTCCTTAATATGTTATTTTTGGGTTTTTGCATAGTCAAGACAATGACAGACTTCCGTTTCCATCTACGACAGAAAACGGACCTTTCTGCGAAGGCGTAGAAGGGCAACAAAAATTGCTCTACTTATTTTAGTTAAATTTGGACTTCGATCTCGAAATTTATTAAATTTCGACTTCGATGTCAAAATTTACTTAAATTTCGACTTCGAATCTGGAAATACCAACAAGAATAAACTTTTGACTGTTACGAAAGCGTAGAAGGGCCACAAAAAGTCGCTCTACTTATTTTAATTAAATTTCGACTTCGATGTTGAAATTCGGTTAAATTTCGACTTCGATCTCGAAATTTATTAAATTTAGACTTCGTTGTCGAAATTTAGTTAAATTTCGACTTCGATCTCGAAATTTAGTTAAATATCGACTTTCATCTTAAAATTTCGACATCGATCTCGAAATATCAACAAGAATAAACTTTTGACTGTAAGTCAAAAATCCAGCAAAATTTCAAGATAGAGGTCGAAATTTAAGTAAATTTCGACGTTGAAGTAGAAATTTAATAAAGTTCGAGATGGAACTCAAAATTTAACTAAATTTGGACATCGGAGTCGAAATTTAACTAAATTTCGACATCGAAGTCAAAATTTAACTAAAATAAGTAGAACATTTTTCTGTGGCCGTTCTACGCCTTCGTACTTCTACGCCTTCGTAGACTGTATGTTAAAAATCCAGCAAAATTTTGAGATCAAAGTCGAAATTTAACTAAAATGAGTAGAGCGATTTTTTTTGGCCCTGCTACGCCTTTGTAATTTGTCATCAATATTACGCTATAGTATCAGTGTGGGCGTGTCTCAGATCGGCTACACAGTCGAGGTTGCAGGTTGCTTCGTGCATTGTCAAGAATAAGAAGATATTTCCATGCCTTAATAAAGTTGGAAATCAACCTATTATCTAGTCTACGAAGGTAAGATGAAAAGTTTTCGGCCTACAATAAATGACTGCAATTTTCAGTAAAAAAAAGATTTTATTTTTGGACATAATCCCCCTTAATTTCAACACACTTGGTCCAGCGTTTCTTCAACATCAGTATGGCTTCCTGGAAGTGAGAGTCTGGAAGGCTATGAAAATATTTGTCTACGGCCCTCTCAGCTTCCTCATTGGACATGAAGCGCTTTCCAGAAACAAATTTCTTCAAGTTTGGGAACAGATAGAAGTCTAAGGGCGCTAAATCAGGGGAATAGGGGAAATAGCCGAGCAATTTGTACCCCAAATCCGTCAGTTTCCCCATCGCCAACGCACCCTTGTTTGCAGGTGCGTTGTCTTGGAGAAAGATGATCTTTTCTTCTTCAAGCCAGGCCTCTTCTCGCGAATTTTGACATCCAGCTGGTCAAGAAGGGTGAAGTAATATTGGCGTGTAATTGTTCTGCCTTTTTAAGGTAATTTATTAACAGGATCTCCTTCGCATCCCAAAACACGCTGGCCATCACCTTTCCGGCAGATGCGATCGACTTCGTTTTCTTTGACACTGAACAACCGGCTTCCACCCACTGCGTCGACTGCTGTTTTGTTTCTGGAGTATAATGGTGGATCGATGTCTCATCCATAATGACAAATCGCCGCACAAAATCGCTCGGATCCTTATTGAACCGGACCAAACATTGCTGCGAAACTCGTTTTTGCATTTGCTTTTGATCGGCATTCAGCAAATGCGGCACCCATCTTGCGCAGAGCTTTCGCATCCCTAACTCTTTGTGTAAGATGTTTCGCACCCTTTCGTCCGATATTCCTACAGCCTCAGCTATCTCCTTCACTTTTACACGCCTACCGCCCAACATGATATTATGCACTTTTTCGATCGTTTCGAGTGTGGTTGCGGTTTTTGGTCGGCCTTCACGTGGGTCATCTTCGAGAAACGTGCGACCACGTTTAAATTCAGCTGCCCGCTTTTTAACGGGTGACAGAAAAGGGGCAGAGTCTTCGTAAACTTTTGTCAACTTCGGATGAATTTCCTGAGGGGTTAATTCGTCCAAAACGAAGAATTTTATGACCGCACGATATTCAAGTTTATCCATCTTAAGGATACACGCATAAGACATCTGCTTGAAAAAATTCGTGTATACAAACTAGTTGATATAGCAAGTTGAAACTTGTCATACTAACTAATGACATGTGCACGCATGTGGGAAGCATAAATTTTTGCTGATTGAAACGCCATCTCTGTGTCAGGCCGAGAACTTTTCACCTTACCCTCGTAGCAACGATAGCTGTGTAACCTTGTGACCTATAGATGCTTATGACTAATAAGCACAGTAATTTATGCCATGAGGACTAATGTCTGATGTGGGAAAACCAAAATATGCAATTATTAACAGTATACCACGTTATGTAATTTTATAGTTTGTGTCAAACTTTACATAAACACCTCAAATTTTCTTTTATGGTGTTTATTGGTTTTAAATGATTTTTTATTTAAGTGTTTAGTTATTTATATATTTCTTCGACTACTTGTGATAATTTGCTTGTTTATTTATTTACTTGTGGCTTGTTTTACGGCTATCTCGTTTATTAATATGGAGAGCTACCCTATATAAAAAGTATTTCACGATTGTAATTATAGCAATCATTAAATAAATCAATTTATTAGACCTTATAATCCTAACCATTAACAACAAAGTTTTACTTTTTAGATATGAAGGTGGAAATGGTATCATTGCACAAGAACAATCAGTTGGAAAGCGCATTGGGCCCGAAGAAGTCGACCAAACCGTACAAGGTGAATACAAATACACATCACCAGAAGGAGAACTCGTTTTCGCAAAATACATTGCTGACAAATATGGTTTTCGTATTATTGAAGCATCACATGTACCCACATCTCCACCACCATCAGCTGAAATTCTTAAATCATTAGAATACAACGCAGCACATCCCGAAGAAAATCAACCATTTGAAAAGAAAGTATACCACCACTAATTTTTTCTTAGAATTTAGGGATGTTGCACTGAATAATATTATGGTAATTTTGTGTTATAAATATAAGAAAAATAAATCTTATTGAACTTGTAATTTTGATTGATTTTTACATGTTGTTTTCAATGTTTTAAAATACATTAGGATATTACGAGCTTGATATTTTATACAATTTATGCTAGTACTGTGTAGAAAATTACTTACAAAAGAACGAAAGAGTACTCATGATTAGATTAGAATCTAAACAGGTAAACACAGTAATAATACAAGTATACATGCCCACCTCTACTTACAGTGACGAAGAGGTAGAAGCCATCTATAAAGATATCGAAGACATATCAAGATAAGTAAAAGGACATGAAAATTTAATAATTACGGGGGATTTTAATGCCGTGGTAGATGAGGGTAGGGAAGGAGCGGTAGTAGGTTTATTTGGTTTGGGCACGAGAAACGACAGGGGAAATAGGCTGGCAGAATTTTGCGACAAGAACAATTTAATCATCACAAACACATTATTTCAACATCATGCTAGAAGGCGATATACTTGGAAGATGCCAGGAGATATAGAAATATATCAAATAGATTACATTCTTGTTAGACAACGGTTTAGGAATCAAGTAAAAGACTGTAGAAGCCACCCAGAAGCAGATATGGATACTGACCACAACATCGTAATTATGAAGGCCGCACTTAAATTTTAAAAATCTGAAAAAAATGAACGGAAAAAGGCACTTGGACTTAGAGAAACTAAAAGATAAAGATATTCAAGAAAGATTCGAAAAAAAGTCAAATGAATTGCTGAATGATATTGGGAAAATATCTGATACTAAGGAAGTAGAAACAGAATGGAATAACATTAAATCCAGTCTAGACATGGCGGCCAGAGGTATTCTGGGGTATACACAAAAAGAAAATAAGAAACCATGGATAACAAAGGATATTCTGAATTTAATAGAAGAAAGACGAAAATACAAAAATAAATCAGACGAAACAGGAAAAGAGAGATACAAAACCATAAAATGGGAAATTATTCGAAAATCCAGGAAAGCTAAAGAACAATGGATTGATGAAAAGTGCAAAGAGGTACAAACAAAGATGGAAATAGGAAAGACAGATGAAGCATACAAATTAATTAGAATGAATTTTAGAGATATAAAACCGTATAGCAAAAATATAAGGGACGCACAAGGAAACGTCATCATAGAAAACGTAGATGGCAAAAATATATAGGGAATTTATATGCAGGAGAGGAACTAACTGCATTAGAACAGGAATCAGACATTGAAAATGATGACTTGGGATATCCTATACTTAGAGACGAGTTTGAATTAGCATTAAAGAGTCTGAAAAATGGTAAGGCGCCGGGTACAGATAAGGTGCAAGCAGAAACTATAAAAGCAGCTGGACAAGCAGTAACAGAACGTCTCTTCCAACTTGTAAGCTATATGCATGAGACAGGTGAGATACCCAAAGATTTCAAACGTAGCATCATATTAACTATACCAAAAAAGAAAGGTGCGGATAGATGTGAAAATTTTCGAACAATAAGTTTGACAGCACACGTGTCATAAATATTAACTAGAATTGTGCAAAGACGAATGGAAAAACGGGCGGAAAAAATACTAGGAGAAGACCAATTTGGGTTTAGGCGAAACAGGGGAACACGGGAGGCTATTTTAGCTCTGAGAGTGATAATGGAGAAAACAATAGTAAAAAAGGGGAAAGCGTGTATATAGGGTTTGTAGATCTGGAAAAAGCATTCGACAATGTAAAATGGAAAAAAATGTTTGAAATACTCAAAAAGATTGGAATGAGTTATAGGGATAGACGAATAGTACATAGCTTATACAAAGAGCAAACAGCAGTAATAGAATTAGAGCAGAAACGTAGAGAAGTAAACATTAGGAAAGAGGTGAGACAGGGATGTGCCCTATCCCCATTGATTTTTAACTTGTACATAGAAGAGGCAATGAATACTATCAAATGCAGGAAGACATTTGAAATTACTATGCAGGGACAAAAAATTGATATGCTTAGATTTGCAGATGATATAGCGGTATTAGCGTCTGGCAAGGAAGAGTTAGAAGCTGTTCTTAATGAAATGGAAACGGTTGTAACAGAGAGATACGGTATGAAAATTAACAAAAAAAAACTAAAGTTGTAGTATGCAAAGGTGGGCAAAATAAATCAAAAACAAGAATACAAGTATGTAACACGAACTTACAAGAGGTTAAGGATTTCTGCTACCTAGGAAGCCAAATAACGCAAGAAGGAAAAAGCACAAAAGATATAAAACAAAGATTAGCACTAGGTCGTGCTACATTTAACAAGAAAAAGAAACTACTATGCTCAAAGACCACAAATATAGAAACAAGGAAAAGATTGTTTAAAACATATGTGTGGAGCACAGCACTGTACGGCTGTGAAGCCTGGACAGTAGGAGAAGCGGACAAGAAAAAGGTAGAAGCCTTTGAAATGTGGTGCTACAGACGTATGATAAAGGTATCATGGACAGACAAAGTTAAGAACGAAGAGGTACTAAAAATGGTAGGGGAAGAAAGAAATATGTGGAAAACGGTAAAAAATAGGAGAGATAGGATGATAGGCCACATACTATGGCATGAGGGAATAGTGCGGAATATATTAGAAGCAGAGATAGGAAAAAAGAGAAGAAGAGGCAGACCTAGGTTAGACTACTGCACACAGATAGTAAAAGATGTAAGCTGTAGGGGTTTCAGGGAGATGTGTAGGCTAGCCCAGAATAGAAATCAATGGAGGTACGCATCCAACCAATCCCAAGATGGATAAACTAATGATGATTAGATAAATGTGCTTAAACATGATGATTATTATAAGTAACTACAATAATTGGTTGGGCAATATTATCGAATAATGTTAAGTGTGTGAAAGGACCTACTGGAAAACCATTATTTCGGCAAATGTCTAAGTGTTGGGAGATCTTGGTACCCACAGGTTGCTTTACCTTCTTCACTGAATCTCGGTAAAATAGGGCATAAAATTAGAAAACAATAGAAGGGGAATGAGCTGAATACACATGCTGTGTAAGAATTTCAGGGAACTATGTAGGCTAGCTCAGAATATATAAAAGTGCAGGCACATGTCCAACCAGTTTTGTGACGGAAAACCTAATGACGAAAAAATAAGCGCAGATAAATCTGATGATTATTATAAACAACTAGTTGCTGGTTGCGAAATGTCTCCAACTAATGTTGGCTGGGCGAAAAGACAAATTGGAAAATATATTAAATCGTTAAATGGTTAAGTGTTGGGGGAACTTAGCAGCCACAGGTTGCTTACCTCCCTTCACAACCACTAAAGGTCGGAGAAATAGGGCATATAACTGTAAAACAATAGAAGGTGATCGAACTGCATCTAACAAGAAAGAACAGCGCCTATGAGGAAAGGCAACAAACATAGAACAAGAAGGAAAATTGTTGAAAGCATATGTGTGGAGCAAACAACAGTATGCCTATGAAATACGGACAGTCTGAAACGCAGACAGAAAAACGGTAGCAGCCTTTTGAAATGCTGTGCTTCAGATGTATGAGGACGATAGCATGGACAGACAATAACAAATAAGTTATAGAAATATTAGGGGAACAAGGATATCTGGGGAAAAAGAGAAATAGAAGGGCGGAATACGTTCTAAGGCATTTTGGGGAATAGTATGGGATATATTACAAGCAGAGATAGGAAGAAAGAGGTAGATGTAGACCTAGATGAGATAGTTATAGATGCAAACTGTGCAAATTTAGGGAAATCTGTAGGTTAGTTCAGAATAGGAAACAATGATGGTACGCGTCTAACCAGTTCTAAGACTGAAGACCTAATGATGATGATGACTAGTACAAAAATGTAAGCGGATACTCCTGACCACTCTTTTTATGGGGTTTACAAAAGATTAAATTGCTTTTTGGTTCATTTCTAGACGTGGTTTCTTCGTAGTCCTGAGTCATGTAAATTTAATAAACGCCCCCACTCTCCCTTCAAACAGCGCTTCTTTTCAATTATAGTTGAGACATCT
This sequence comes from Platerodrilus igneus, assembly GCA_036346225.1. Taxonomy (NCBI): domain Eukaryota; kingdom Metazoa; phylum Arthropoda; class Insecta; order Coleoptera; family Lycidae; genus Platerodrilus; species Platerodrilus igneus. The sequence goes on from JARFIW010001360.1 coordinate 564,468, forward strand.
ATATACCTGCAATATTTACGTTATAGTACTAAATACATTGCATAAGAACCCCAATCAAACTTTTTTAATCATTACAAAAACAAAAACCCCAGAAAACACCAACTCTTAAAATCAAAACATAAAAAAAATATAAACTTACTGCTAAAAACAGGAAAACTTAAACAGCTAACCGGGATAGTAGATGAATATAAGATCATAATCCTAGCCCTCCCAGAAACGAGAATTACAGACGAAATTATGATGGAATCGGAAGGATGTAAGATCTTCAAGGCTAAAAGATGCCTAAACCCAATGGGAAAAGGCATACCACACATAGAAAACGGCGTTATCGTGAACAGGAATATAATCAACTCTAGAAAAGACTTCTACTCACCAAATGAAAGATTAGCAATCATGACACTAAGATGTGCAAATAAGACCTATATCCTAATAAACTGCCATGCTCCCATTAACGAAGACAACAAAAGAAATCCAGAGAAAGTTGAGAAATACTGGGAATCCTTAGAACATGAACTATCAAAGATCCTAGGAAAAAATATTAAGATCTTACTAGGTGACTTTAACGCACACATCGGAAAAGAAAGAAAATACAAAAAAACAGTGAGATACCCTGCCGACAAAAGAATCAACAAAAATGGAAAAGGACTGATAGAGCTATGCAAAGGTGCTAATCTTAAACTAATGTCTACAAATTTTAGACACCAAGAAAGCAAAAGACATGGAAATCATCAATTCACAGCTTGGGGGAATTTCAGATCGATCACGTCGCCGTTTCATTCAATAACCAAAAGGTAATTATGAAAGTAAAAGTTCGGATCGGTGCAAACATTGAAACAGACCACTACCTAACAACACTAAAAATGAAATTTATCCCCCAAAAAAGGCAATTAACAATAATCCTAAAATACAGAGAATTAACACAGAAATATTAAATCTAAAAAGACAGGAATTCCAGGTAAAATTAAACATTGAAACAGAAGAATAGAATGGAATCAAAACAAAAATAGTCAAGACATTAATGGAGATCAACAGTGCGAAGAAGCCCTTGAACTTAGGATTAAGACCAGGAAAGACGGCACTCAACCAAAAATGACAAAGACTGTATTTTGTTCAAAGAACAGAAATCACAATCTGCAAAAACAATAACAACAAACAAGAGAAATTTTGACAAGATCCAATTACAACAACTAGATGAAAACTTTAAAAAGAACAACACAAGAACATTCTATAAAACCTTTAAACAGAACCTTCAAGGATACTAACCACCAAACTTATGTTTCAAAAACGAAGAAGGAAAAATAACCCTAAATAACCAAGAAAACCAAAATACTGGCAACATACTACAAAAAACAATTAGACTGTGAACAACCAAAAACAAAATTTCTAAACGAAATCCAAATTATAAATTTGAATACTCCAGACTACCAGACTTAACAGAAATTCAACAGATTATTAAAGAACTAAAAAATGACAAAGCCTCAAGAGAAGACTCGATAATAGCAGAAATGTGGAAAAACGTAGATACCAAGACGGTCAAAAACTTACATAAAATAATAGAAAATATCTGGGAAACGCAGGAAATACCAGAAGTTTGGAAAACAGCTATGATCCACCCAATACACAAAAAAGGAGATAAAACAGATACAAATAATTATCGCGGAATTTCGTTCCTATTAGTAACATACAAAATCCTATCCAAAGCACTACAAAATAGATTGGAGCTCCAAATGGACTCACAAATAGGTGACTATTAGGGAGGATTTAGGAAAGTAAGATCATGTGCTGAACAGATATTAAACCGGAAACTTATAATAAGGTACAGAAGACTAAGCGCAAAGGATATGCATGCAACATTTGCCGATTTTAAAAACACATACGATTCTATAGATAGAGAAACACTATTCAATACAATAGAAGAATTCGGAGCCGATGATAAATCAATCGCAATTATAAAAAATACTCTAACAAACACGAAATCAAAGGTAAAATTTATGGGAGAAATTTCAGAATCTTTTGAGGTCACAACAAGAGTAAGACAGGGAGATGTGTTATCTCCATAACTCTTCAACTGTGTACTGGAGAAGGTAATGAGAGAGTGGATGAAAAGGATAGAAGAAGAAAAAATTCCTAAAATAAAAATAGGAAGAAAGAAAGATAATCTGGAAACTGACTGTCTGGCTTTTGCAGACGATCTGGCAATACTAGCGGAAACTTAGAAAATGCAAAAAAACAAACTGATACACTGAAACAGACAACAGAAAAGGCTTGACTACAAATATCATATAAAAAGACAGAATACATGACTAATAGAAAATATATACCAAAACAGATCACAAATAAATATGGGAAAACTAAGGGAGTAAACAAGTTCAAAAACCTGGGAGAAGTAATTCAACCAAACGCCCTTGACAAAAAGCCATCCTAACAAGAGCAAGGAAAATAGAACTAGCATTCCACTTGACAAAAAATATATACAATAAGAAGTCCATATCCATCAAGGCAAAGATAAGACACTATAATACAGTTATCAAACCAGAGAGCCTCTATGCCTCAGAATACCTTATACTGAACACAGTCAGACAGCTAGATGAGGTAGAAAAAAAAGAAAGAAAAATTTTACGGAGAATCCTGGTACCAAAATGTGAAGACGGAAAATGGAAACTAATAAGCAATAAAGAAATTTCTTCAAATCAGAGAAAATAACAAACACATTGAGAAAGAGAAGAGTGGTATTTTACGGTCACATTAAAAGAATGAATGATGAAAGTTTAAAAAAGAGACATTCAATTACTTCGACAGAAGCCCTAAGACATAGATGACATGGATCAAGGAAATCGGAAAAACATGGAAGAAATGAAAATAGACAGAAAAGAGGTAGAACAAAAAGAAAAACTCAGAGTAAAAGTAAGAGGGTTTAAAGGTTTCCAAGAAAAAGACAAGCAAAATGGACAGAAGAAAGAAAAGAACAACACGGAGATAAAATGAAAAAATACTGGAAGAGAAGAAAGAGGGGAGAAAGACAATCATCATAAGTTATTTCACGTGGTCCATAGTTGGTCAAAATCGAAAAAAGAAGAAAATTAATAGCACGATTAGTCATTAATATTGGCAGCTAAATGTCAGACAAAATTAAGTTTGAATAATCCGAAAGACAGTTTATATTTTATACACGCATTACTACACAAACAAAATCTTGTACCACTTTATCGAAGTCAATCTTTTTAGAGCGTTCACTTTCGATACTTAAGACAGTCAAATCACTTAACTTTGTTTAATTCATCATGTTTCTTAAATAAGATTTTATTTACCTAATTTCAAGATACTTTCTTAAAAATGAAAAACCTTAAACAAATGTTTATGAAATGTGAGTAATTACATACTTAAATTAGGGTAACTACTCACCAATTCTGATTGCTTACAAAAAGATTCAAAAATGCTCTCCATTTGGTTGAATAGACAAACGTGCTCTTCTGTACCAGTTTTGTAAAAAAAGTTTAATAAAATTTGCAACATGATTTCCTTTTAGTTTATACAGAAACTCACCACAAAGTTTAAGTGTTCAAATGTAAAAAGTGATGCTAGGCCAGTTTTGTAACAGTTGATAAACAATCAGAAAAAATGGAGTATTAATTCTAATTACACTAAAATAAGTTATGCAGATACAAAAAATGCATTCAAAATAGCTAAATTATATTGCTAACCTATCCTCATGTATTAATAGGGGAGGCCGAAAGGCTAAATGGGGATTTACTCGAGCGTCGTGGATTGGATTGGATTGTGAAAGATTAGATGCTAAGAAGAAAAAAAGGTTGTATAATGTATGCCGTTTCATTGATGGGGGGCGCACGGGTTTTCAAAAATGTAAAAAAAACAGTGACAATGAAATACTCGAATGCGTCAGATATTAATAGTGTAAGCGACCCATGTGTTTCTGATAAGGAAGGAATATTAATCTGACGGTTTGTGGTAGGGGTAGCCGTAGAAAGGGATCGAAAAAAAAGAAAAAAATTCCTCGAGCGCATCAGATTTTTACAGGGGATGTTAATTGGACCCTAGAGAAGCTCCTAGTAAAAAACTCACGATTTGGACGCGACCGAGAGTCATGGCCGATTTTTGAAAATTAAAAAAAAATCGTGACCTTGAAATACTCGAGCGCGTCAGATTAAGATACAAAGAGTTCTGGTTGATGTCCTGGACGTGCTGATCCATAATCTGACAATTATGTCGAGGGATTTCGTTAATCTGCCGGTTTGAAAATTTTCTTTCCATAAATCTTGCACAGACTGCATGTTCGAAATCCAAAAAATGCGAACACGTTGTCAATGTATTTTTGCCTCCTGTTTACGAATATGACAACAAAGATTAGCGGTCGGCTATATTTTCGCCGCTATTTTGAAAAACATCCTAAAAACATGATTTTTTTAAAATTTATTTTGAAAGATACAAATGTGTAAAAAAATGGTTGAACAAAAATGCAGAACCAGGAAGTTCTGGGAAGCTGCATGTATATACAAATTGTATACACCGTTGTTGTATTTGTGGTTGAAAACGTATACGTTAAGAACGTATACAGATATATAAGATAAGAGATACATAATTAACCATAGAAGTCCCTTAGCCTTCATCGTCAGTGGTAAATTCGTCATCTTCATATTCAAAGATCGATTCGATTTCGTCTTTGTTATTTACATCTTGCGTATCTCGAACAAGAAATGGTTATGATACTTAACAATCTTTTATTTATTTCATTATATTATGACAATACATATTGAAAAGAAAACATACCTGAATCTGGAGAATCCCCTACGACATCAGGTGTTATTACAACATCTTCGTAAGCTTGTGGTAGTTGATTAGCAACGAACCAAGACATTTCCAATTTTCCATTTACATTTGTCCAACCGAAATCTGTTGGCGACATGTCCACAAGGACGTAATATATCTTGTTCGGAGTAGGTGCTGACGTAACTCCGGTTGGCAAGGTGGTAAGTTGCATGCATCGTAATTACGCACATTCAACAAGAAGGGCCAAGATGTGTCTAATACTGTATACGTCTTGTAGAAGATTGCAATCCTAGTTCGGTTGACATCATTTATTTTTTTTAAACCAAATCTGCAGATGCCTTTTGAAAAATTGGACAATTCATTACAATATCTAAAGGTTTTTTCTTCCCTCGTCTATAAAAAGTTAGATTGTAATCACATCCCGTTAGCGCATGTAGAGCTGGTAGTGCTTGTAAAGGTAGTGGGCCTAGCTTATGGGAAAGAGCGGAAACGGCGATATATCGGCGTGCATTACCTATTAAGATAAATCAAATGTAAGATAAACATGAAAACTGTAATTGGAAAAAGTGTATTACCTACTCCAAGATCCATCCAAATTTTCACAGATGCTTCAAAGTGTTCCATATTGGCCAACATGATAACCATAATATCTGTATCAGGGGTTCTTATTGTAATAGCAGAATCTTCTTTTAATTGACATACCAAAAATACTATTTTTGTATCCGTTTCTTCTTGATCAGGACATGACAGTTCATAATCGATGTTTCGCGTTACTTTATTGTGGGTAACAGAATGTACGTAACACAAATCGTGACTCAGATATATTGTTTTGTTACCAATAATCGTAGCCATCTCCTGATCAGCCCAATAATCGATAAGAAACTTCACAAGAGCTTCTTTGAACTTGATATTTTTCAAATCTTTTGCAAAGTCTGCTGTTCGCGTTTATTGAGGACCAGAGATGTAGAAATCTTTGTCATCCACATTACCTCTAAGAACATGCTCATAATCTTTTATCGAAGGTGTGAAGTAGCGATCAAATACAATGGCTATTCGACTTGCTGAATTATTGACAATACATTGCAAAATCTTTTTTGACAGATCTCCAAAACTACGCGGCATTTGTTTGAAAGTATGTAAAAAAAGAAGCCATCTACAATCTAGCTGGTATAGCGGTTGATTCACTCCTTCAAGTGTTTTTCCAACTCTTGAACCAGTACGGGACTTAACAGACTTATTAATGGAACCATCTATATGGCAGAGTGATAGCGGAACTGGAGTTATTAAAAAACAGAGTATTTTTCAACATCTATGTTCGTGACTAATGATAGAGCTAATAACCGACCGAATAAATCACGCTGTATTTTGACTTCAAGTACTTTTTGTCCTATTTTTATTGTCTTTTTCTTCTTCTTCAAACTTGCAAATTCAGTACCTGATTTTTTTCAATGATTCGTGAAATCTCTCTAAATTTATGTTACATTCCGTTATGAATCGATCTGGCAATATCGTCAGAGAATTCCAGATCATAGTTACCATGTGATTTCCTTCAAACAGGTTTACTTCGACGATACTCCTAAACCGTCTTGCATTTTTCTTTACTTTCTGACGTAAATTTAATAACTTTTTCGCATGATTTTTCTCTCGCACTCATTGTCGTACAAAAAATTCAAGTGACAGCAAGTTTAATGAAATAAACTTGTTTGTAGACTCAATAGAAATAGATAATCGAAAGCGTTGAATATTCGAATACGTCAACGTGCTGTGACCAACTGTTATGGCATCATGCCGACGGAGACGGTATTATTGTACTGTACATGGAAAGTGAACGAGGGTGCGAAAAGGAAAGACGCGCTGACGCTGCGAGAGAATAAGACGTAAAGAAACAGTGGGAAAGGAAGACGCGCGGAATGGGAAATACAATTCTCAGCCGCTGCGCGCACCGTACTTTATTAACGATTTTAGCCACTTCCGCTTGTCTAAATCGTTAGATTATATTATTCACGTGATCCTAAAATAAAAAAAAAAACGTAACCGCGCTCGAGAAAATCCAGGTCACGTTTTTTTTGCTACTTTGTGACTCTCCCATTTCCTTACGTCACGCTGAAATCGTCAGATTATTGAAATGTACACTTTTCTACATGTAATTAACACACCATACCTTAATCTAATGCGCTCGAGTTTTTCGAACGGTCGATTTTTTTTACTAATCTGACGGGCTTCCCTTAACCCCTGGCTCTATATAGAGGTTTAATATTTGGTGGGGGTACTTATTAGGGTGCAATCTTTCCTCCTTTATGTATTATAACGCGCTCGACTTCTTGACCTCCCCTACTATATTATTACAGCGTTCGTATCAGTAGCACTGTTTGTAAAGTACGGGTCATTGGCCTGATTTTGCGTCCCTTAAACCGCAACGTTTACCGGCGTACATAAGTGCAATGCACGTGTAATTCTTTGGCTTCTTTTATAACTAAAAATGTATACCAACCTAGGTCCGAAAACGCTTAGTTGCCGGTCTCTACAGGGTGTTGAAATTTCAAGATTTTCAACGAACTTCGTTCGTTTATGAAATCGATTTGTCGTCCGTCTGTCTGTCCGTCCGAGGCCTTTCTAATGGTCGGACATCAATGTGTGATACATCAATCGATTCAGCTCGGTGTCCTGAGCTTAAGTTTTGATGTCAGTTGAAATCGGGCCACGGGGACGCCGTGCCCCCGCGATATTCCGTCGGGAATATTAAAATTTCAAATAGGTCCAAAATTAATGTGCGATACATATTTGGACTCCCCTAACTTAGCTGAGTTGAAATATGGTACCCCCCACAAAATCTGACCATGGATACCCGACCCCCCCGGGGAATTAATTTTTATTTTATCTGAATACTTATAATTATTACAACATAATAATTTTAATTTCTTTAAATTGTTTTAAAGTAAGTCTACATTTGGAAGTTCGTTGCATTTTGCCTTGCATTTTCAACTTGTTTAGTTTTACCTTTATAGCTCATTCAGTTTTTGAGATACGTAGATAAAACTTAGATATTGGTTACGCTATAGGACACACAATTAGGCATGTTCAAAGGGTTGTGAGAATCTATGGGGTGACATTTTTTAAGGAGTCGTGCCTTTATATTCTCTTGAACTCTCTTGCAATACACCGCTGCTAGATTTTAAAATAAAAAGAAATTTTCCGTTCTGTTTAGAAACTTTTTAGTTTGTGCAGTTTTTTGGTACCTGCAACCGTTATCTAGAAAAAAATAAAAAACAATTTTCTCTAAATCGCTAGATAAAATTAAAAATTTTAATATGGTCTTTTATGCTCTGACTTTATAGTGGATAATCTCTGGTATATATTAATTTTGACAGTTCGCATATAAAATTATAGCTTGTGTCTGCATACGAGCGACACTATTTATGTATATAATAATAAATAATAGAATAATAGAAAGAATAAACAAATGAATTTGATGAAAAATACTTTTATTGCTTTTCAAAATAATCGCCTTTAAGATCTATACACTTTTGCATATGATTGAACCACCCTTCAAAGCACTTTGTCCAGTCAGACGATGGTAGTTCTAAAACATGCGTTTTGAAGGCTTCAACCGCTCCTTCGGGCGGTTTATCTTTAATTACTGGAAACAAGAAGAAGTCATTGGGTGCCAAGTCGGGACTGTAAGGCGGATGGATAATCCATCAATTCGATCTTTTATATGTCCAAATACTCGTTTGTTGAATGTGATGTGTGTGAGCTCGCATTGTCATGATGCAAAATAATTTGTCATTTGGAGTTGGTTTCTCTCAATTTACCGAAAACTTCAGGCAAACAAATGGTCGTATACCACGCTGAATTAACGGTCTTTTGATTTTCGAAAGCCCCAGTTGCCACAGGACCGATTTTCGTAAAGAAAAAAGCCACCATTTGCTTCTTAATACTTTGAAAACGAATAACTTTTGTTGGCTTTGCTTCACACTGAAATACCCAAACTGCCGACTAAACTTTTCTTCCTGACTCATACGCATAAATCCACAACTTGTCACCTGTGACGATGTTGTATACCGCTTTGGATGCACCACAGTTGTATTTTGAAATCATTTTACGGCACCAATCGACACGAGCATTTGTCAACAAATGTGGAATCCAACGCGCACACAGCTTCTGAACACACATATGTTCGTGCAAAATCTTATGTATGCTGGTCATACTAATGCTTAAACATCTCTCGATTTTTTGATATGTCACATGACAATCTTCCTCAATTAGTTTTCGTACAGCATCGATATTTTCCGGCACAACGATCGATTTTGGACGACTTTGTTTAACTTCGTTGGTTAGCGAACTACGTCCGAATTTGAATTCAGTGTATCAGCTATATACAGTGACTGTGGATGGCGCTTCATCGCCAAAAGATGAATTCAGTTGATTGATGCATTGTTCCTTGAGTTAGACCACGTTGAAACTCATAATAAATCATAGCTTGAAAATTTTCGCGAGTTAATTCCATATTTTGGCTGAGATGAAATTTTAAACACTGCAAAAAACACAAATAGTGCTTGTACGTCAGAACGTTTTTAGTATCTATAACCTTAAAAATGACAAACCTTATGATGGTAATTTCAGATTTCATCAGGCAATACCAGTGTTGCCAGTTCTCAATACATATATAGTGTCTCTCGTATGTTTATAAAATCAGAGGTTTAAGTTTTAAACTGTAAGGTGCAAAATTGTTTTAAATGCTCAATATAATCTCACAGCAATGCCAAATTTTACAAATCCTGAAATGGCCGAGATGCATTTCATTTATGGCATTGCGAATGGAAATGCAAAAAAAGTCAGACGTCTGTATACGGAGCACTATCCTAATAGAATGATGCCTAATCAAAGAATATTTTCACATATTCATGAGCATCTGGTAGGAATTAGAACTCTTAAAAATAATACCATTGATGCAAGTACACCACGTACTGTCAGAACTCCACATATCGAAGAAGTTGTTCTAAATGATATGGAAGAACATCCAGGCACCTGCACCAGAAAAATCATTAGTCATCAAGTTACTTGGCGCATACTGCATGATTCTTTACTATACCCTTACCACATTCAAAGGGTACATGCACTACTTCCTCGAGATTTACCTTTGAGGGTTAATTTCTGTCAGTGGTGTCATAATAAACTTGCAGTAAACCTCAATTTTAATTGCAGGAGCAATTTTCCTTAAATGTTCGCCGTGATATAAATAGGGATTATTTGATTGGTCCCTTCTTTCTACCTAGTCCACTTATTGGTCTCTCATACAGGCAACTTCTGCAACACAAATTACCTTTAGTAGTTGAACACTTACCACCTTTGCTAAGAAATCAAATGTTCGGGAGTATTTAAATGAAGTATATGAGAAAGAGGGCAGCGGTTCTTTCGGAACTCAAATTGGCAGAGACTATAGGGGTCAGTATGGCAGTCTAAGACACGCTACCGCGATGTGGAAGTCAACGGAAAACCACCACATTACCTCCCAAGTACACATCATCATCATTAGGTCTTCAGTCCTAGAACTGGTTAGACGCGTACCATCATTGTTCCCTATTCTGAACTAACCTACAGATTTCCCTGAAATATGCACAGTTTGCATCTATAACTGTCTGATCTAGGTCTACATCTACCTCTTTTTTCCTATCTCTGCTTGTAATATATCACATACTATTCCCCAAAAATGCCTTAGAACGTATTCCGCCCTACTATTTCTCTTTTTCCCCAGATATCCTTGTTCCCATACTATTTCTGTAACTTATTTGTTATTATCTTTGTCTGTCCATGCTATCGTCCTCATACATCTGGAGCATTTCAAAAGACTGCTACCGTTTTGTGTCTGCATTTCAGCCAACATTTTTAACATGTTTCTATTTATACAATTGAGAGGATGGTTATTAAAGAAGTGTGCGATTGCATTATTGAAAGGCTTAAGTAGTCGTTTTTTTTAATATTTATTTTGAAGGGAAAATTCATTATGATTTAAGTTACCTCTTTGGTAGATTTTAACATGGTTCTGAGGCGACTCTATGGCGGGTTTACACTTGTCAGATACCAATGTTGTTCTATAAAGATTGTATATGGATCTGAGGCGACCCTATAGCGGGTTTACACTTGTCAGATACCAATGTTGTTCTATGAAGATTGTATATGGATCTGAGGCGACCCTATGGCGGGTTTACACTTGTCAGATACCAATACTGTTCAATGGAGATTGTATATGGTTTTGAGGTAACCTTATTGTGGATTTATACTTGTCAGATACCAATGCTGTTTTACAAGGATTGTTAATATGCTTATTTTTATGTAATTAGTTATTTTATGTATAAATAGAAATCATGTATGTAGGGTTATTTCATGTTAATATTGCAAGGAAAACCCAGGAAAAACTTGCAATCCTACCTAGATATTGTGGGCATTTGATTTTCATTTGTTATTTCTTTTGTTAATTCTTTTAGTAATGGAATCCATTGTTTACTGAAAGTCATGGATTCGTTTGCAACGCAGTTATTTTGATGTAGGGTTATATAGGCAGCTTCTTTGATTTTGCGTTTTTGGTGGTTTTCTTATTTTTCTTCTTTTCTTTTTTTCAGGGAGTATGTGTATTCAGCTCGTTCCTTTCTATTGTTTTCTAATTCTATTCTATTTTACCGAGATTCAGTGAAGGAGGTTAAGCAACCTGTGGCTACCAAGATCCCCAACACTTAGACATTTGCCGAAATAATGGTTTTCTAGTAAATCCTTTCACACACTTAACATTATTCGAGAATATTGCCCAACCAATTCTTGTAGTTACTTATAATAATCATCATGTTTAAGAACAGTTATCTTTTCGTCATTAGTTCACCCATCTTGGGATTGGTTGGATGCGTACCTCCATTGATTTCTATTCTGGGCTAGCCTACACATCTCCCTGAAACCTCTACAGCCTACATCTTTTACTATCTGTGTGCAGTAGTCTAATCTAGGTCTGCCTCTTCTTCTCTTTTTTCCTATCTCTGCTTCTAAAATATTCCGCACTATTCCCTCATGCCGTAGTATGTGGCCTATCATCCTATCTCTCCTATTTTTACCGTTTTCCACATATTTCTTTCTTCCCTACCATTTTTAGTACCTCTTCGTTCTTAACTTTGTCTGTCCATGATATCTTCATCATACGCCTGTAACACCACATTTCAAAGGCTTCTACCTTTTCTTGTCCGCTTCTCCTACTGTCCAGGCTTCACAGCCGTACAGTGCTGTGCTCCACACATATGTTTTAAGCAATCTTTTCCTTGTTTCTATGTTTGTGGTCTTTGAGCACAATAGTTGTTTTTCTTGTTAAATGTAGCACGACCTTGTGCTAATCTTTGTTTTATCTCTTTGTGCTTTTCCCATCTTGCGTTATTTGGCTTCCTAGGTAGCAGAAATCCTTAACCTCTTGTAAGTTCGTGTTAAATACTTGTATTCTCGTTTTGATTTATTTTCCCCACCTTTGCAAACTAGAACTTTAGTTTTAGTTTTGTTAATTTTCATACCGTATCTCTCTGTTAGAACCGTTTCCATTTCATTAAGAGCCGCTTCTAACTCTTCCTTGCTAGATGCTAATACCGCTATATCATCTGCAAATCTAAGCATATCAATTTTTGTCCCTGCATAGTAATTCCAAATGTCTTTCTGCATTTGACAGTATTCATTGCCTCTTCTATGTACAAGTTAAAATCAATGGGGATAGGGCACATTCCTGTCTCACCCCTTTCCTAATGTTTACTTTTCTACGTTCCTGCTCTAATTCTATTACTGCTGTTTGCTCTTTGTATAAGCTATGTACTATTCGTCTATCCCTATAACTCATTCCAATCCTTTTGAGTATTTCAAACATTTTTTCCAATTTACATTGTCGAATGCTTTTTCCAGATCTACAAACCCTATATACATGCTTTCCCTTTTTCTATTGTTTTCTCCATTATCACTCTCAGAGCTAAAATAGCCTCCCGTGTTCCCCTGTTTCGCCTAAACCCAAATTGGTCTTCTCCTAGTATTTCTTCAGCTCGTTTTCCATTCGTCTTTGCACAATTCTAGTTAATATTTTTGACACGTGTGCTGTCAAACTTATTGTTCGAAAATTTTCACATCTATCCGCGCCTTTCTTTTTTGGTATAGTTACTATGATGCTACGTTTGAAATCTTTGGGTATCTCGCCTGTCTCATACATATAGCTTACAAGTTGGAAGAGACGTTCTGTTACTGCTTGTCCAGCAGCTTTTAGAGTTTCTGCTTGCACCTTATCTGTACCCGGCGCCTTACCATTTTTCAGACTCTTTAATGCTAATTCAAACTCGTCTCGAAGTATAGGATATCCCAAGTCATCATTTTCAATGTCTGATTCCTTTTCTAATGCAGTTAGTTCCTCTCCTGCATATAAATTCCCTATATATTCTTGCCATCTACTCACTTTCTCTACGTTTTCTATAATGACGTTTCCTTGTGCGTCCCTTATATTTTTGCTATACGGTTTTATATCCTAAAATTCATTCTAATTAATTTGTATGCTTCGTCTGTCTTTCCTATTTCCATCTTAGTTTGTACTTCTTTGCACTTTTCATCAATCCATTGTTCTTTAGCTTTCCTGCATTTTCGAATAATTTCCCATTTTATGGCTTTGTATCTCTGTTTTCCTGTTTCGTCTGATTTATTTTTGTATTTTCGTCTTTCTTCTATTAAATTCACGATATCCTTTGTTATCCATGGTTTCTTATTTTCTTTTTGTGTATACCCCAAAATATCTCTGGCCGCCCTGTCTAGGCTGGATTTAATGTTATTCCATTCTGTTTCTACTTCCTTAGTTTCAGATATTTTCGCGATATCATTCAGCAATTCATTTGACTTTTTTTCGAATCTTACTTGAATATCTTTCTCTTTTAGTTTCTCTAAGTCCAAGTGCCTTTTTCCGTTCCTCTTTTCAGATTTTTAAATTTAAGTGCGGCCTTCATAATTACGATGTTGTGGTCAGTATCTATATCTGCTTCTGGGTAGCTTCTACAGTCTTTACTTGATTCCTAAACCGTTGTCTAACAAGAATGTAATCTATTTGATATCTTCCTATATCTCCTGGCATCTTCCACGTATATCGTCTTCTAGCATGATGTTGAAATAATGTGTTTGTGATGATTAAATTGTTCTTGTCGCAAAATTCTACCAGCCTATTTCCCTGTCGTTTCTCGTGCCTAAACCAAATAAACCTACTACCGCTCCTTCCTACCCTCACCTACCACAGCATTAAAATCCCCGTAATTATTAAATTTTCATGTCCTTTTACGTATCTTAATATGTCTTCGATATCTTTGTAGATGGCTTCTACCTCTTCGTCACTGTAGCTAGAGGTGGGCATGTATACTGTATTATTACTGTGTTTACCGGTTTAGATTCTAATCTAACCAAGAGTACTCTTTCGTTCTTTTGTAAGTAATTTTCCACACAGTGTCCTATCTTTTCCGCATAACTATCCCCACACCCAAATTTCCGTCCTCTGCTCCTGTATGAATTACCCTGAAGTCTCCACTCCAAAATCCCCCGCCTCTGGCCACCGAACTTCGCTGATCCCTACTATGTCTAGTGATAACCTATTCATTTCGATTTTAGGTTCTCTAGCTTACCTACTTGCTTCATACTTCTAACATTCCACGCTCCGACTCGCAGAATGTTCCCGACTCTTATTTTAACTTTCCGATCGCATCCTCCGAAGTAGTCCCTTCCCGGAGATCCGAATGGGGGACTATTTTAACTCCGGAATCTTTTACCCCAGAGAATGCCATCATTTTATTATAATTTAGGTACGCTGTGTACTTGGGAGATAATGTAGTGGTTTCCCGTTGCCTTCCACATCGCGGTAGTGTGTCTTAGACTGCCATACCGACCCCTATGGTCTCTGCCAATCTAAGTACCGAAAGAGCCGCTGCCCTCTTTCGGGGACCTGTCTTAGTCTGGTCCCTCACTAACGACCCTACTACTTTGGTTGGACCTGTAGTTTGGCTCTTTAGCTCATTAGAACACGCAAGCCATTTCACCTGTTCTAGTAATTTAGAACTTCGGCAAGGTGCAGGTCCATTCGAAATGGCCCAAGTACACAGCGTACTTAAATTGTATTTAAGATGATGGCATCCTCTGGGGTAAAAGATTCCGGAGTTAAAATAGTCCCCCATTCGAATATTTGGAAGGGGACTACTTCGGAGGATACGATCAGAAAGTTCAGAATAAGAGTCGGGAACATTTTGCGGAGCGTGGAATATTAAAAGCCTAAAGCAAATAGGAAACCTACAGAACCTAATAATCGAAATGAATAGATTAGCACTAGACATAGTAGGAATCGGCGAAGTTCAGTGGCCAGAGGCGGGGGATTAATGGAGTAGATACTTCAGGGTAATTTATACAGGAGCAGAGGAAGGAAGTTTGGGTGTGGGGATAGTTGTGCCGAAAAAAATAGGGTACTGTGTAGAAAATTACTTACAAAAGAACGAAAAAGTACTCATGGTTATATTAGAATCTAAACCGATATACACAGTAATAATACAAGTATATATGCGCACCTCTAGCTACAGTGACGAAGAGGTAGAAGCGATCTACAAAGATATCAAAAACATATTAAGATAAGTAAAAGGACATGAAAATTTAATAATTACGGGAGATTTTAATGCAGTAATACGTGAGGGCATTCCTTTTAGCGTCACCAATATGTGGTTAATAGTATAGAAAGTTGAATGGAAATTTTTTCAAAATGAGCACTAATGTCGACGACAATTTTTAATTCTGGTAAATACAATTAATCATCTCGTAGGGATATTCGAGTTTCACTTTCAAATAATTTACAAAACTGACCTTGTCGTGTATTTAAAACAAATTAGACACATATTTCTTGTATTTCTCAAGACATGTAGTCAATAAAATAATTAATAAAAAGTGTCGGTGATTGCTAGTGCTTTAATTACAGTATTTGTATTTCCCTAAATACGTAGTCAAAGAAAAAAATTATATACTGATTTCACATGTATTTTGGGCGATGATGACGTTAAACTCAACCTTCCCATTTATATATTAAAAACACATTGAAATGTTTTACATTATTCTAAAAACAGAACATTACTATTTGAAAATGGTTTTAAATATTCAACACTTATGGGTTATAAAAGCTTCATTTCTAAAATTCCTACAGTTTTAGATTTTCGAGAAATGGTTGGTTAAAGCATATGTCATAAATGAGCAAAAACTTAGAGGTTTGGGAGCTTTTAAGTGTAACTTTATAAGGAGCGGTTGATTTAAAATTTGTTTGCATATTTGGATTCTGTGTTAAATTCTACGCTAGTTTGATGTGTCGCACGGTTAAAAAATTTATGCGGACGGTCAAAAATCGCTACCAGCAAAAAATCTTAAAATGAGGGTAGATCCTTGGGGAATGATGCAATCTGAACAGTTTCTAGAAATTCAGGTAGCTGAGAAAAATCTAATATTAATTGATACCAAACAAGATATATTTATCTCGAAAGATGAAATGGCTAGTCGAAGAAAACTATATGGTCCAGATGTGTGTGGAAATGAGGGAAGTTGGTGGAAATGTGGTCACAGAAGCCCTGATTTTACACTACTATTACTATAAGCAACTACTAGTATTGGTTGAGTAATATTTTCGAATAATGTTAATTCTGTTAAAGGATTTACCGGAAAACTATTAATTCGGCAAATGTCTAAGTGTTGGGGAATCTTGGCAGCCACAGGCTGCTTAACCCCCTTTACATATCACTAAATCTCGGTGAAATAGGTCATAAAATTAGAAAATAATAGAAAAGAAACCGATCTGTATACAGGCTGTGTGAAAATTGCAGGGAACTGTGTAAGCTAGTTCAGAATATAAATAAGTGCAGGTACGTGTCCAACCAGTTTTGAGACAGAAAACCTAATGACGAAAAAATAAGCGCAGATAAATCTGATGATTATTATAAACAGCTATAGGTGTTGGTTGTGAAATATCTGCAACTAATGTTGACTGTGCGAAAGGTATATTGGAAAAAATATTAAATCGGCAAATGTTCAAGTGCTGGGGGAATTTGGCAGCCACAGACTGCTTACCCGCCTCCACAACCAATGAATGTCAGAGAAATAGGGTATATAATTGTAAAACAATAGAAAGCGGCTAAACTGTATCCAACAAGAAAGAACAGCGTGTATGATGACAGACAACAAACATAGAAACAAGAAGAAAATTGTTGAAAGCATATGTGTGGAGCACAGCACAGTATGCCTATGAAATACGGGTAGTCGGAAAAGCAAACAGATAAACGGTAGCAGCTTTTTGGAATGCAGTGCTTCAGATGTATGAGGACGATAGCATGGACAGACAAAGTTAATAACAAATAGGTTACAGAAATAGTAGGGGAACAAGGATGTCTATGGAAAAAATAAAAGAAATAGAAGGGCAGAATACGTTCTAAAGCATTTTTGGGGAATAGTATGGGATATATTACAAGCAGAGATAGGAATAAAGAGGTAAATGTAGACCTAGATCAGATTATGACAGATGCAGACTGTGCAAATTTTAGAAAATGTGTAGGTTAGTTCAGAATAGGAAACAATGATGGTACGCGTCTAACCAGTTTCAGGACTGAAGACCTAATAATGATGATGATGACTGTTACGTGCCGAAAAATCGGCACTAAACATTTTCAATTCAAGTATTAATTTGTAAGAATTTCGCGCCAAGGATTTAAAAAGACGTGCGCATATTTCCGTCACTTTAAACAGTGCGTTTGCGCGAGATTGCGCCGACGTGGTGTGCCAAGAAAGGTGGTGGTGATTTCCGGGGGACGTGTCGTTACTGGTGACGGAGAGGCCAACGAATGTAGTTATCTTTGTGTCTTATCGTATCTTCTTTTTTTGATATGTAGGTTTTCTGTTATACCAAATTACCAAACCTCTACCTGTCTTCCTTACCGTATCTCTACACCAGAAAGAAGAAGACAAAACTGAATTTTGATTCGACCGGAGCAACGAATTACTTACGCCCGAAAGATCAACGGAGCCCCGCTGCCGCCATCATGAAGTAGCGCTGGAGTCGTTCTACAGTTTACGTAAGTACCGTCTCGTTTTCTTTTTTATGTGTGATGTAGTAATTTTGGATAATTGTGTGACGTAATATCTTATTTACGCATCATTTTTACAGTTATTTAACATTGCTACCAACTGACTGTAGTAGCTCGCGTACCGTACGTTGGGGGTATAATATGACAATCTTGCCAACAATAACAGACAAGGTAAAAAGGAAAGCAGAAAATATCAATGGAATACATCAACTATTGTTTGTAGAACGTTTCAGCTGATAAAGAAAATAGCTACTTTGGATAGTTATCAAAAGTAATAAAGTATTAATTACCTCTATCTCTTCCATTAGAAGAGGCAGAGCATCGGAGACCAGAGACTACAAAAAGAAAGTGAGCTCATGTACTTAGAATTTTCAAAATAGAGCAAATATCAAAAAGAATATTATTTAAAAACTATATTGATATATAAGCAAGTAAAATATTTATTCATTATTCTTTTGACGAAAATCAAAATGCAAATTCACAATACTTTCTGCATGAAAATATACGGACACGCAAATACCTTGTAACAAATTAGTTTAAGTAGGAGTTGCAATAATTTTAACCCACGAGAATCATTGCCGTAATTTTATAGCCACCTGAAACAAGGTAAATGAAGTTGGCACCCCCAAATTGGAAAATTTTGAAAATGTACATAGAATTCGTTTGCCCACGATTTGCCCATGTTTGTCCAAGACAAATTTTCGTTTGCCCATTTTCCAATAAAAAGGCATGAACAAAACAATAGCAAAATTTTAATCCAGCACCTCCATGCAAAAAATTCTTCAATTCGTTAGTATAATTTGATTGCCCACGATTTGACCATGTTTGCCCAACACAGACTTTTATTTGCCCACCTTTTAAAAATTTGAAAACCGTGAAGTTAGCATCTTAATTGCGAAATTTTTCAAAATGCACATACAATTCGTTTGTCCATGTTTGCTCAACATAAATTTTCGTTTGCCTACTTTCCAATAAACAGTTATGAGCAAAACAAAAAACGAAGCAAATTTTTAACCTACTACCCCCATCCAAAAAATTCTTTAATTTGTGAACAGAATTTGATTGTACACGATTTGTCCACGTTTGCCCAACCAAAATTTTTATTTGCCCACGCTTTAAAAAAGTTATAGTTAAATAAATAGATAGTGAGATTTTTCAAAATGCACATAGAATTCGTTTGCCCACGTTTGTCCAGCACAGACTTTTGTTTTCCCACCCTGCAAAGGATAGTTATAAATAAAATAATACGTACAATCATCTAATATGAGCAATTCTGAAGCATTTTTTACGTATTGAGAGTTGGAATCGTTTGTGCACTCGTTCTTTTTGTTTGCCCACTATCATACTAGATGATTGTCCGTATTATTTTATTTATAGCTATCTTTTACGGGATGGGCAAACAACATTAAGGCATGGGTCAACGAAAAGAACGAGTGGGCAAACGAATTTCAGTCCCCAATGCGTAGAAAATGCATCAGAATTGCTCATATTAGATGATTGTCTGTATTATTTTATTTATAACTATCTTTTGCGGGGTGGGAAAACAACAATAACGCATGGGTTAACGAAAAGAACGAGTGGGCAAACGATTGCAGCTCTCAATGCGTAAAAAAGGCTTCAGAATTACTCATACTAGATGATTGTCCGTATTATTTTATTTATAACTATTCTTTGCAGGGTGGGCAAACAAAAATTTGTGCTGGGAAAACGTGGGCAAACGAATTCTATGTGCATTTTGGAAAATTTCGCAATTTTTTAATTTAACTATAACTTTTTTAAAGGGTGGTCAAATAAAAATTTTAGTTGGGCAAACGTGGACAAATCGTGGACAATCAAATTCTTCTCACGAATTGAAGAATTTTTTGGATGGGGGTACTGAATTAAAAATTTCCTTCGTTTTTTGTTTTGTTCATAACTTTTTATTGGAAGGTGGGCAAACGAAAATTTATGTTGGGCAAACATGGGCAAATCATGGGCAAACGAATTGTATGTGCATTTTGAAAGATTTTGCAATTAGAGTGCTAACTTCACGGTTTTCCAATCTTTTTATGTTGCTATAACTTTTTTAAAAAAGTGGGCAAATAAAAATTTGTGTTGGGCAACGTGGGCAAATCGTGGGCAAACAAATTTTACTAACGAATCGAAGAATTTTTTGCATGGGGGTGCAGGATTAAAATTTTGCTCCATTTTTTATTTTGTTCATAACTCTTTATTGGGAGGTGAGCAAACGAAAATTTATGTTGGATAAACGTGGAAAAATCGTGGGCAAACGAATTCTATGTACATTTTAAAAAATTTCCCATTTGGGGGTGTCAACTTCACGGACCTCCTGAAACACGCCGCAAAAGCGGCTGCACTAGAAAAAGATATTAATTATTTTTCCACAATTATGTTGTGATCAAATCCTAAAAATATGTTAAAGTAACTTAAGGGCAGAAAGCGTTTTCATATGTAATGAGCTTAATTTGTTATTGTTCTAGTATAATTATTTCTAAGCGTCCATGTTCGGGGATAATTGTAATTTCAACGCACCAACTAGTCCCGTCTAAAAAAAGGCTATTCTATTTTAGAAGACGAATCTAACTTGAGGTTCTGTATACATTGTTAGATTTAACCAAGCAAACAGTCATTGGTCGTCCAATAATTACAGCAATGGAGTACGTTACCCGCCGGTGCATCACAAATCTCTATTTCACGGAATTCCAGTTGCCGTGTTCAAATTCCATAATGTTTAAGTGGTTTTGAGCGAAATTATTCAAGAGCTGTTGATGTGACCGCCTGAAGACAACGTCGCTCTGTATACAGTTGTCGTTTTGCACGCCGAAAATCGTTTTTTGAAATAATACTAGACGCTAACCAAATTAAGTACATTGCATAACGATGTGTACAGATACACAGCTACATTTAAACAACTTCGAAAAACTATGTATTTTTTCATTGTCCGGTGCATTTTTGACATTGCTGGAGTATATTCCTGCCTGTCACGAAAATTATAATTATCTTATGACACTTTGTGTTTCAGGTTCAACAATAAACGGTTTTGCCTAATCATAAATATGTTCTAATAGAAAATTACCCGCCTTTAGATTCCGAAAGTGCAAAACAGATTAGAAAACTTAAATCACTAATTTACTGGAAGTATGTTATGGATTAGGGGACAAAGAATATTACTATAGTAAGCCTGTTTATCGTAGAAGGCTATTAAAAGGCGCAGCAAGGGGCAGCAGCCTTGCTGGCTAAAAGATATTGGAAGAGAGTCGGTTGGTCTCGGGCGATCTTCAATAATTTACAAGGTAGTTGGGGGTTGGCCATGGCAGATACGGCTTTTTGTTAAAATCTTTAGAAACTGCGTTGTGGAAAGATTGTTACATTCTAAATTTGGAGATGTACACTATTAAATTTGTGAGTAAATTTCCGCCATTATTTTAAAATAAACTTGTTAATTACCGCCATCCCGGACACTTGCGTCGGCGCAAAAGAATGCGCAGGCGCGGAGTGAGTGAGCAAGTGCACGGTGTGACACGACATTATTAGCCACGGCATGTCAAACGGTAACGTTTACCTGTGTCGTGCTTTTTTGTCCTTTTTCGTTTTTTGGATGTAGGTTCCTCTTTATCTTGCCTTATCGTTCCTTATCTGGTTGATCCTATCGCACCGCTACGAACGATGAAAGAGGAAGGCGAATAAATTTGGATTCAACAATAGCGTGACGCAACCCTTCCTAAAACAACAACAAAGAGATGCCCTGAGATAAAACTGCAAGTCGCGATTTAAGTGAGTAATTTCAAATAATTCATCATCATTTTGTTTTCGACTTTACTTAAAGTCGGTTTGACGCAGCTCTAACTTCTTTTCTATTCTGTGCTAATCTAAAAAGCTCTACATACCCTTCACAACCTAAATTTCTAATAATTTGACTAATATAGTTTGGTCTAGGTCTTCCTATATCCTTCTATCTTTTTCCTATCCACCTGGCTCTACATAGATATTAGCAACCTGATGTTTGTTAGAGAACTCTAACATGGTTACATAATTACCATTTATAAGGAAATGAAATATAACCTGGTTATCCGCTTCAAAAAGGAAAAGTGTTAAATTATATGTTATGGTAAGGCTTAAGCAACGAAACGCTACCAACATGCCAGACCGCTAACTAATTGTGAGTTATGTCATGGTGACATTTAGTTACCTGATTTTTATTTTGTTTTCGAACTTACTTAAAGTCGGTTTGACGCAGCTCTACATTCTTTTCTATTCTGAGCTAGTCTAAAAAGGTCTGCATACCCTTCACAACCTAGATCTCTAATAATTTGACTAATATAGCTTTGTCTAGGCCTTCCTACTCTATTTTTATTTGGTAGTCTATAATCTAAGACTTTACTAAATAGTCCCTCATGTCTTAACTGGTGCCCTATCATTCTATCTCTCCTGACCTTCAATTGTTTCCACATACAGGGTTCCTCACCTATCCTTCTATAAACTTCCTCGTTTGTTACTCTATCTGTCCAACTAATCTTTAATATTCTCCTATAACACCAAGCTTCAAAAGCTTCTATCTTTTCTTATCTACTTCTTTAATTGTCCAAGTCTCACTACCATATAGTAGAACGCTCCATACGTACGACTTTAAGAAACTTTTCTATTATCTAAACTAATACTATTAGCTATTAGTAAGTTTTCTTTCTTCAAAACATTTTTCTAGCTTGAGCTATTCTAGCTACTATATCCCTTCTGCTACGTCCATCCTTTGTAATTATACTACCTAAATAGCAAAATTCATCTACCTCCTCTAACTCGGTATTACCTATTTTTAATTTTGGTTTAGAACTAGGCTGTAACTCACTTGTCATTATCTTTGTCTTTACTGAGTTAATTCTCATACTATAGTTACTCCGTAGTATCTCATCTAAAATATTTAAAAACTCTCCTAACTCTTTTCTAGACTCGGCTATAATGGCTATATCATCTGCAAAACGTAACATGTCTACTTTCTGTCCCTGTACACTAATACCTATCTCTTTTCTCTCTCTAGCTAAGTTTAAAGCTTCCTCAATATAAACATTAAAAATCAAGGGAGACAGTATACAACCCTGTCTAACACCATTTCTAATCTTAGCTTCCTTTTCTATTTCATCCAATCTAATTACTACGCTTTGGTTTTTATATAGACTGTAAATAATTTTCTATCCCTATGAGAGATTCCTATTTTTTGCAAAACCCTGAACATAACAATCCAATTAACCCTATCAAATGCTTTTTCTAAATCTACAAACGCAAAATGAGTCTTTTTATTTTTTTGTAACCTTTTTTCGATAATTACCCTAATCATTAGTATCGGTTCTCTAGTCCCTCTGTCTTTACGAAAACCATATTGGTCTTCGCCTAAATAATTCTCAGTCAAAGCTTCTACTCTATTTTTAATTATTGTTGTTAGTATTTTGGAAGCATGAGAAGTTAAACTAACCGTTCTAAAATTCTCACACCTATCAGCTCCTGACTTTTTTGGGATTGGGATAATAATATTTTTTTCGAAATCTATTGGAACCTCACCTGTGTCATATATTACTTTTATTAGTTCATATAATCTATCTAAAGTTTTCTGACTAGCATATTTTATTAATTTTGCGGGAATATCGTCTATCCCTGGCGCTTTATTTAGTTTAAGATTCCGAACAGCTCTATCAAATTCCTCTCTTAATATTGAGAACCCTATTTCTACATCCTCTTCTTGGTCGTTCTCTAACTCATCTATATCGTCTCCTTATATAAATCTTCTAAATATCTTTTCCATCTATCTGCTACCTCAACTTTATTTATTAGAAGCTCATTATTCTCGTCTCTAATACCATTATATTTTTTCCTATCACCCCCAAAAAACTTTTTAACTGCCCTGTAAGCCCTGTCTGTCTTACCTACTCTCAAATCATCTTGTATTCCCTTACAATTCTCCTCCATCCATTTATTTCTAGCTTTTCTACACTCATGTACTATCTTATTTCTAACTGTATTATATTTTTGCTTATTTTCACTATCCACTTCTCTGAAAAGTTTAAGCTTTCTTCTATTCTTTATTAAATCTAATATCTCCTTTGTTACCCAGGGTTTTCTCGCTTCTATTTTTTTCTTACCTATAGTCTGTGTTGCTGTATCATGTACAGTCAAAAATAATTACTTAACCTAATTTAGGATGAAACTAAAGCATATACCTATGATGTATTTAAAACTATCTTAACCTCACTTCTAAGTGAATAACATGCGCTTTGGATTTAAATAATTTTTTTGTAAGAGTTCTTAGCTATAGATAAGAAGCTTTATTTACCATCCATTATGATTAAAAAAAATCCCTTAAAATCACACTAAATCTGGTTAAATAATTATTTTGAACCTCAAATTTCTCTAGATTATTGAAAGCTGTTTTTAGTTTAAATTTTACTTAAATATTACATTCTCTTTGTTTGCCATGATTTTAAAGTGTTTCCTTACAATCTAAATAATTAACTATACGTTACGAATTCTTTCTCAAAGAAAATTTTGTTCTTAACACAACTATCGTAATCAACTGAAATCTTATCTTGGTATATCTATACCTTCTAAAACACTATAGTAAACTTGATTTCGGTATATCTGCTTTCTCAAACACTATAGTACTATAAATCCCGTACACCTTAAAGCCTTTGAAATGATTTATGAGTTGGAGTCGCGTAGTATTCAAGTGGCAACCAATCAAAACGATAGACGATTCCAGTTAAAAGCTATATTAGCTCAAGAAGTTAAAAGTCAACCAATTTCTCGTGTAACGGTCTCTAATTTACCTCAAAATATTTTTGAAATTAAACAATCTCTTGACGACATTAGTAATATACTTCATAGAACTGATCCCGAACCTACCGAAACCGAGCTTAAACGCATTGCGTCGCGTAAAACGCACTTGAAACAGCAAATAGACTTATTAGTCTTATTTAACAAGGAAGAAGTTAACGAAAGTAAACACACCTTTCTACCTGATGTTCTCTTACTCAAAGGTATCGTCCTCGAAAAACTTAACTTGATTTAGATGTAAATTTACCTATAACTTTCTCCAATTTAACAATGTTCCAACCTTTTATATTGTCTGGGAAATCGATACATGTATACAAGTGGGGTTTAAGTTTTCAGGCCTTTGACTTCCAAATCTCGTTAATGTCATTCCTTCGCAGGAATTTAAACCCATATTTTTCCGAACGTTTAGCGTTACAACACATTTCTTTTTTACCTAAGTTTAAAGATGTATGGCGCTCGCTTCAAGAAGTGAAATTACATGTAGATAAATACCGTCCTACCCCAGAAAAACAATCTGGCCTATTAGAACCTGACTTAGCATGCCAATCTGAACCCTCTCGTACACTATCTAGCATTAATCTTCCTGTTTCCCCTTCAACTAACTCACTTTCCTGTTGGAATTGCAAGAAAATTAGACATACCTATAACGTGTGCACATATCCCAAAAATATTTTTGTTATGGCTGTGGTCGCAGCAATGCCTACAAATCTAGATGTACAAATGGTAACCCTGACTTATCGGAAAACTTCCGCAGAGATAATCCTACCCGGGACGTGAATATCTCAAGGAATCAAATCGTCCTCAACACCAACCATTTAACGTACCCAGACGTCAATAGATTTAAAGCATAAAATTACCTCTAATATTAAACCTCTTTCTAATGTATCTAATTAGAATAATACCGCTACCTTAAATTTACAGAAGAACTTATTTCCCCTATCTGAAATATGTCATACTACCCCTGCCGAATGATCAAATTGGCTGAAAACAGTTAATTCATTTTATCATAAAAATTCTGTTGCTTTACAACTTGTTAAAAAACCTCTCAATACCCGTCCTCACTTACCTACCTCTATTGGTCCCCTAAATGTAATTGCTTTATTCGACACGGGTTTCTCATGTTCCCTTATAAATAACGAAGGCCTACAGCAACTACAAAACATTAAATTTCAGGTTATTCCGAAAAAAACCTTTATAAATTTAGCTGACAATAATAAAATATATGTAATTGGTTCCCTTAAACTAAAAATTCGAGTAGAGTCACTTGAATGTGATGTTTCATTTTTGATTGTACTTACACTAGCTTATCCATTTCTACTTGGTGTGGATTTTGCAAACTTTTTAATTTATCTCTATATTTTCAAGATTTTTCTTGGCAAACTTCCCTCAAAACAAATTCTTGTGCGTCTGCTGAATATCTAATAAAATTTCTCTTATCGATTCCCAAAATGCAATTCTTAACTCTACAATCGACAAATTTCGTAAATTCAATACCTCTGAACTTGGTTGCGTTACTACTGCAACACATATTATCTCTACGGGTGATGCCCTCCCTTTTAAGCAACGTCATTAACCGTTATCGCTTGCATTACAAAAACATTTACATTCCGAAATAGATAAAATGCTCGAATCTGGTGTTATCTCCCCCTCAAATTCGACATGGATGTCTCCCGTCTTATTAGTCCGTAAGAAAAATTATGAATGGCGTGTTTGCTTTGATGGTAGAAAGCTTAACCTTATAGCTGTGCCGGATGCTTATCCGTTACCCCGTACCGATTCTATTTTAAGTCGGCTTCGAAACGCTAAATTTATCTCATCTATCGATTTTAGACAAGCTTTTTATCAGATCCCTCTTGACTGATCTTCCCGTCCAAAAACTGCTTTTTGTGTTCCAGGTCAAGGTCTTTTCGAATATAATTTCTTGCTGTTCGGTCTCTGTAACGCACCACAAACTTTACAATGTACTATGGATCAAACATTAAGTCCTATCTTACACCAGGAACGTGCCTTTGTATTATTAGACGACATATTAGTTTTTTCAAGTTCCTTTGAAGAACATATCGCTACACTGAATGAAGTTGATGAACGCTTAAATGCAGCAGTTTTAAAATAAATTGGAAAAAATGTCAATTTTGTTGTTCTTCTCTTACATTCCTTGGTTTTATTATCGATGGAACTGGTCTACGGGCAGATCCTGCTAAAGTCGACGCTATTACTAAATTTAAAACACCCAAGACTGTTATTGAAATTAAACGTTTAATAGGAATGACTAGTTATTATCGCATTTGTCTACCTAATCTCTCAACTATATCTACACCCATTACCGTCCTAATTAAATATAAAAGAAATCCAAATCTGTCGAATGGAATTCAGAAGCTTCGCAGGCTTTTGAACAAATTAAAACATTAATCACTTCTGCACATATCTTAATCTCGCCCAATTTTGATGAAAGATTTTATATACAAACTGATGCCTCACTTACTGGTTTAGACGCAATGTTGTTTCAAGTAAGCAATGGATTAAAACACCCTATCGCTTATGCTAGTCGTGCTTTAGCTTCTGCTGAACAAAAATATTCAGTTACCTAACGTGAATTATTAGGGGTTATCTTTAACATTGAAAAATTTAGAGGATATGTTGAAGGTACACATTTCACAGTAATTACTGATTGTGCAGCGCTCACATGGTTAAATAACTTAAAACAACCCGCAGGTCGGTTGGCATGATGGAACTTGCGTATCTCTCAATTTACCTATGACGTTCGGCATAGACATTGCAAATTAAATATCGTACCTGATGCTTTATCTCGTGATGTTGCTTCTCTTAACCTCCCAGATCTAATTCCTGATGCCTGGTATCTAAATGTGATTAAGAAAGTTTCTGAAAATCTCGATAAATTTTCCGCCTTTCGTGTAACGAATAATAGATTATATAAATTTGTATCTTCCTCATCTCGCAAAATCTCTAACATCCCTGAATGGAAACTTGTTGTTCCTACCGCTTACCGCAGTGAGGTTCTTAAATTGTGTCATGACGACTCTATAGCATCTTGGTGTTATGAAAACCTTAGCAAAAATATCTGAACTATATTACTCGCCTACATTAAAACAATCTGTCTGTCGATATATTAGGAACTGCAAAATTTGTGGGTTTCAGAAGAGCTCTCAAGAAGCTGGTTCTGGTTTAATGGGTAACTTTAAACGTGTATCTTGTCCTTTTCAATTAATATCGCTTGACTTATTAGGACCACTCCCCAAATCAAAAAAAGGTAACCAATATCTTTTAGTTGTCACCGATTGGTTTTCTAAATTTGCTATGGTACAACCGTTACGTGAAACCACATCTGCCGCTATAATTAAATTCTTAGAACAAAATGTATTTCTTATCTTTGGTGTCCCACAAATTATTCTCTGCGATAATGGAGCGCAATTTATCTCAAAAGATTTTCAAAATTTCGTCAAGAGTTATAAAGTACAAAAAATTTGGTTTAACGCAAAATACCATCCTCAGGTAAACCCTACCGAAAGAGTAAATAGAGTCTTAATCACTGTTATCTCTTCATATATCGATTCAGACCACACTAGGTGGGATGAAAATATCTTTAAAATTGCTCAAGCTTTGCGTACCTCTAAACACGAAGCAACCCAGTTTATTCCCTCATTTCTTGTTTTTGAAGATATACTCCAATTGATGGTAGTTATTACGGTTTAGTTCCTAATGATACTAACGTAATTAAATTTGACGAAAAAGTACGCTGGGACAAAGACGAACAATCATTACCGTCTATCTTTAACGACGTTAGAAAAAATTTGTTAAAAGCTTACGAAAAGAGTAAGGATCATTACAATCTGCGAAAACGAGATATTTCATTTGCTTTAGGCTAACAGATCTGGAAAAAGAATTGTCTTATCTGATGCTACGAAAAAATTCTCTTCGAAATTAGCCCCAAAACTTATTTTATGTTAGGTCACTCGTGTTGTTAGTCTACTTATCTATGAACTTCAAGATACCGAAGGAAAACGCCAAGGAAGGTGGCATATTAAAGACCTTAAACCATTCTCTGCTGACCCGAATGCTAATTAATAATTTTTACGTTTCATTTCTTTAACAGTTTACCTAATGTTTTTGTCCCTGCTATGAATTAGTTAACTTTATTCAGCCATTTCTTTTCTTATACAGCATTTACCTTCTATAATTTTGCCTTATTTACATTAAACTCGCTATCCTTTTGCTGTTCGTTAACTTTCCCTTAAATTTATTGTTAGCCATATATCTGTTTATTATCTAGGTCCTCCAGTGTAACTTTGTTGCTTCATTTAATTAATCCTAGCACCTTTTCTTCACCAGATTATTTTGTTTTCAGCATTTATCTTACGTTGTTTAATTACATGGTGATTGTCGTATCTTTAGTTGAAATAACTCATTGAATTTTTATGATTGGTTTTAGCTGATGTTGAGTGGATGCTTTTTTCTTTAGACTACCATAGGAGCCGCGGCCTATGCCTTTGTAAGAAATAGTCCATATTCGCAGTTGCAAAAAACTAAGAGCTTCTATTCCATGCGTTTTTCTTCTGAATTATTACAGACGCTCACTTTATCCTTTATGATTACTTGTTTTTTTCTTCTATTAAGTCACTAGAACATATAAACATTTTTTTGTTGTTTTTTATTGAACTTCGTGGTGAAGTGCTATCGCTTTTTATTGATATCTTATCGAATTCTCGGTTGTTTTTAGCATATTGTATTTAACTGCTTATAGTTAGGCATTCTTGTGTGTTTATGGCGTTACCGTTTCTAAAAATTATCTAGGAACAGTTGGTTTTTGTGTGAAGGTATCTGTAGTGATACTTTTAAGTTGTTGTTTAAACTCTTGTCTGATTTTCTTATCGCAGTGGGTGCACTCGTTAGGAAAATGATTGTACTAGTTCTTATTAAGAGTCTAGTAATTTTTTAACTCATTAGGTGCCTTAACTTGTCTGATTAACATAGCAGGTGGTCCTTCAGACCCATCTGTATTTAAAAGGGACAATTCTCTACCTTCTCTCGAATGCTTGTCCTAAACTCTACTTTTTTCTTATCTCGCTGTCTACGTTTTCGCCTTATTTTTCATTCGGTAGACCTGTTCTTGTCCCGGAACACCCGTCTACCACATATGAGTGATTTTTCTTTCATTCCAGGCTACTGACCACATTGATTGGTTGAGTAGTGCTTTTCTATCCACCTTTTTCTATCGCTTTTGTTCAATGCGAGCCCTTCCTCTATTCCCTTTTGCCTGAGTGTCACTAGTACATTCCAAAATGCATACCTCCCTCTTTTTACCTTTCCTATATCTCTAGTACCTTTTCATTTCCGTTAGTCACCGCGTGGCTGCACGGGGGGTTTTCACAGACACCCGGACCACGTCTCTGGGAATCTTTCGTGAGGTCATGCGGTGCCGCTGTCAGCCGCATGTGGCCGCTAACAGAGAATGTACGTATGAGTGTGTAAATGTGTGAGTGTATGTAGAAACGTGTGGATATTTTATCGATATCGTTCAACGCCGGGTGCAGGAATGCACCCACATGCCTTTTTCCGGTCCCTCATACCGTTATAACTAACGGGCCTGCCTCACAGATCGCTCTTTTCTAGGGGGTATGAGTATCTTTCCTGTGTAACGGCTTCAAGGAGCCACTCTATCTTGTATCTTTGCGATGGATGACAAAACGGCTTGGTGAGCTGGGGAATTCTACTCTATATCTTTAATGTATATAGTCGTAGCGTGCCTTAGCGTGCTGGGACGTTTCGGATCCATCTATTGTTATCTAGTTTTATCTTAATATCTTTATCATACCTATTATCTTTTATAATAACTTGAGACTTTGTCTTACTATCTTTTGTTTTCCTGACGTTTGGTATTTACGATCAGACGTAGGAATTATATTTTGTGTATTGAGTGAAGAAGCTAACCTGATGGTAGCAATGTAATTTGTTAGGTTAGTAACGTAAGAAATTAGTAAGATGGTACTGTTGGTAAATTTGTTGATTCACAACCATGTCATTGAAAAGTTTTGATGGGTATTGTTTATTAAACCAGAGTACCATTACAAAAAATTTGCTAAAATGTATAGTAATTTGCTCTCTTGGGCATTTTGAAATTTAGGCATGTTCTTGCCAAAGAAAAAACAGTTTAAATGCAATGCTTATATGCGTGTGCACTTAAAAACTGTAATGTTAGCTTTAGTTATTGTATATATGTTAGGCGACTTGTCGCATTTGTTTTAGTTATAGTAGTGTTTCGTGCTCTCCGACAAATTTGTGCTGTCGATTATAACTGCGCCACATCAAAGACTCGTGTATGCATTTATAAATGTAGTTTAAAAACAATGGGGCTACACATGCCGTTTCCTGGTTATTCGTAAGACGCGTTATCGGTTGAAAAAACCAGGTGGCACCTAAAATAAACATTTTCTAGAATGTAAGTTAGGGTATATGTAAGTAGTTAAAATATAGATTTTAAGTTTTTACCGTGCTAACAGTCATTTTCTTTTTTTAAGATTTTTTTTCTTTTATGGCCTTGTCGCGATTGTTACATTCCAAATTTGGCGATATACATTTTTAAATTTGTGAGTAAATTCCCGCCATTACTTTAAAATAAACTTATTAATTTCCGCCATCCCGGACGGTTGCGTCGGCGCAAAAGAATGCGCAGGCGCGGAGTGAGTAGGCAAGTGCGCGGTGTGAAACGACATTATTAGCCACGGGACGTCGAACGGTAACGTTTACCTGTGTCGTGTTTTTTTGTCTTTTCTCTTTTTTAAGATGTAGGTTCCTTCTTATCTTGCCTTATCGTTCCTTACCTGGCTGCTCATATCGTAAGACGAATAAATTTGGGTTCAACAATGGCGTGACGCAACCCATGCCTTGAGATAGAACTGCAAGGCGCGATTTAAGTGAGTACTTTGCTTTATTTTTGTGTTAAAATAAAAATTGTATCATTGTAAACGTGTTTAGTATTTGATACAATTTGACACGTAATTATGTCATATTATAAATTATTGCGCAATATTGTGAAACGTGGATCGTATCAGTGTTGCCAAACGTAATAAGATATGGGAACCTACCACAATATTTTCCAGGTATGCGTGGTTTAAGACACAAATATGTATGATGGGGAGCTCACAAGTAAAATTTTTGTTCGGAGGTAAAATACCCTTTCGTTCGGAATACCGAGTTAGAGGTGGTAGATGAATTTTGCTATTTAGGTAGTATAATTACAAAGGACGGACGTGGTAGAAGGGATATAGTAGCTAGAATAGCTCAAGCTAGAAAAATGTTTTTAAAAAGGAAAGACTTACTAACAGCTAATAGTATTAGTTTAGATAATAGAAAAAGTTTCTTAAAGTTGTACGTATGGAGCGTTCTATTATACGGTAGTGAGACTTGGAGAATCAAAGAGGTAGATAAGAAAAAGATAGAAGCTTTTGAAACTTGGTGTTATAGGAGAATGATAAAGATTAGTTGGACAGATAGAGTAACAAATGAGGAAGTTTATAGAAAAATAGGAGAAAACCTGAGTGACTATTTAGTAAGGTCTTAGATTATAGACTACCAAATAAAAATAGAGTAGGAAGACCTAGACAAAGCTGTATTGGTCAAATGATTAAAGATTTAAGTTGTGAAGGGTATGTAGAATTTTTTAAACTTGGACAGAAAAGAAAAGAAGTTAGAGCTGCGTCGAACCGACCTTAAGTAAGGACGAAAACAAAATCATGATGATGATGCTATGGATATTTGGAAAATACTAACTTTTTCTAGAAAATAACGATAACAACAATGTTTATTACGTTTTTCGTAACATTGTATTCTCTAGAACGTAATGACTATTTTCCAGCAATTAATGGAATATTTTTCTTTTTAAGGAGAATAAAATGATTCAACTCTACTGCAACACATGTAGTTCAAGTTTGATTGTTCATAAGTTAGTTAAAAAATTTATAAGTTTTATTATTTATATCGTTTTCTAAAGTAATGATTACCTATAGTTATGGTGATCAGTTCTGCGTATACCTTTATGTGATCACTGACATTCTATAGGAAGTTGGCCAAATACCTATGAGTTCACACAACATCCTTGATTACGTACTTAAACGTAAACTAATGCGTAAAATTTGAATAATCTTCTTAAAAAGTAACTACTTTCAGGAATAATAATGAACTGCAAAAACCGCAAGAACATTGTGCCGTGAATTGTAACCAAACTAGCAAAGAGAATGAACGTGTATTACATATGTTATTTTGCGCTAAGAGAATAACAATTAGGCATGATATATTTTTTCGGTTAGTTTAACTGAAATACCAAGCATATTCCTTTCAGATCTTCAAGGTGTCTTTAACTATCGATCATTATTTGACTTTTTCCTTAAAATTATTATGTTGCGTTATTTATTTACTAGTCATTTTACACACTGAGGATTAATTTATTGATATTAATCACTTCCTAATTATCTAAAATATGAACAGCTTAAGATCCTCGTTTATAAATAAATTTTTTGATAAATGTGATTACAACACACATGTCAGTATAAAATAATAGTCAAAATTCAAGGAATTGTTTAACTACTGTAATTATTACTATTATTGCAATAGGTACGTGAGAGATGTTCTCATTTCACGCAAGTTCATGACATTTGACCGGTTTGTTACATACCAACTAATAGTTCCATTGGTATTTAGAGATGATGATGATATTATTACTTACCACGATGCAATTTCGATTGTATCGAAGATAATAAAAATGAGGGGCGGGGGTTACCAGGTAAGCGATGTGATGACCATGGTGAAGATGCGCATGCAACATTTGAACTTTTCGTATAAATAACCGAAACTTTTTAAATTATTTACAGTTACTCGCTTAGTTGTGTGTTTAGTGTTAGCAATAATGCATAGAATGGTAAGTTTGCTATTTCGTAAGATTTTGAATAATTCAATAAGATTTTATTCATTAATTATTGCTTCACGATTTGTAAAAAAGTGCTAATTTATTCAAATTATCGTAATTTTACAGATCGTTATGTTTTCGTTTCTGGGTGTTGCGTTGAGTGCTGCAATACCTATACCACAGCAAGCACCTAAAGCGTTACCTCCACCACAACGAGAGGGTCGTGTGTTGGAATACCACTTTATTCCAATTCTCAGACAAAGTCAAGATATTGATATTGATGGAAGCTATAACTGGGGGTAAGCAAACATTTTGAATCGGTTGTTATTGTCCAGCAATTTTTATTTTATACAGTTCAGGATATTATGGCTAATGATATAAGTCTAGATATCGGTCGACCATAATGGATACAAAATAAAATTTTAAAAATCTCATGAAAGTCATAAACTTAACAAACTTATACTTTTCAAAATAAAATTTGTTAATGTATGGTAAAATCCACAACTAATGTAACATTTAAAGGAAAGCAAACAGTATAAATATAGTAATATTTTATGAAAAAGTATATAAAAGATTATACTAAGTGTTTCATACACAAAAAAGTAACATTGCTTCATCAGAAACGGTAAGAGATATAGAGCCAGTTAAATGGGAAGCAAGTTGGAGTATATTAAAATGGTTTTAAAAAATTAACACTTTCATACCGTTTTCAAGTTATACAAAGAAAATCAAAATGTCATTTTTCGTTTGTGGGACCAATAAATCTATTTCAAAAATATCAAAAAATTGAAAAGGAAGAGTTTCTTGATATAACATTTTGAATAACACGGTGTCATCAATTCTTCACTGCAACGCTTCGTTGTGTCATTTACTGTTTCTGAAATAGCAATGTTCTCCCTTCGTATACAAGATACTTTGTATAAATAATTTGTTTTTATGATACAGTTAGAGCCATTAGTAATACGTTCTTCAGGATTTAAAAATGTAGGCGTATATTAATAGGATATAGATAACAAGGTCGCGGTTACAATAGCCATGCATCTTGATTAGAATTCAAGTTATGTATTTCATACAGTGATACGTTTACTATACTGTACGATTTTATGAAATCGTTTCGGCCTAAAAATTACATATTGATCTTGTCAAATTCTTCAGTTTTGCGTAGGGATTAAAAGATTAATTACAAAAAAATCTTATAATACTTTTATGCTCAAAACCGCCGTAGTTGAACAGAGTTCAAAAATTTTAATTATGCCTGTACAGATCAAAAAGAAATACAAGTTAATCGATTTAAAAATTCTTCCTTAAATATAATTGACATTTCCCAAAAACCAACTACAAAAGCGATATATTAGTCATCTTTATCAATACGTTTCAGTCCTAGAACTGGTTGGACGCGTACTTCTATTATTTTCTATTGTGAACTATCCTACACATTTCTTGAAATTCCCACAGTTTACATCTTTCACTATCTGTGTCCAATAGTCTAATCTAGATTTATCTCTACCTTTCTTTTTTCTTTCTTTCATTTTAATATATGCCGCGCTATTTTTTCATGCCTTAAAGCGTGTCTTATCATCGTATCTCTCCTTTTTCCTGCCCGCTTCTCCCACTGTCCACGTTTCACAGCCGTACAGTGCTGTGCTCACACACAGGTTTTCAGCAATCTTTTCCTTGTTTCTATGTTTGTTGTCTTTGAACATAGTAGTTGCTTTTTTTGTTAAAAGCAGCACGGCCTTGTACTAATCGTTGTTTTATACCTTTTGCACTCTTCTCATTTTGTGTTATTTTAACCACTTATAGGTTCTCGTTTCATATTTGTATTCTGGTTTTTAACTTATTTACCTCCCTTTACATACTAATACTTTAGTTTTAT